>CM067298.1:33279284-33645503 GCA_034231615.1 Meghimatium bilineatum
TATATATAATATATATATATATATATATATATATATATATATATATATATATATACTGTTGTTAATTTTCAAGCTCCAGTTGGGTATCTCTTGTAGTAGGACAAAGATCCTATTAGATTTCCAACAGGATATAGTTCAGAGAGTAAATGTGCCTCATCTCACGTTATTTTGCACCAATTGATCAACAAATCCTGTACTTCATGTTTCATATCTATACATTATTGTTTCATGTTTCATATATATACATTATTGTTTCATGTTTCAAATCTATACATTATTGTTTCATGTTTCAAATCTATACATTATTGTTTCATGTTTCAAATCTATACATTATTGTTTCATGTTTCAAATCTATACATTATTGTTTCATGTTTCAAATCTATACATTATTGTTTCATGTTTCAAATCTATACATTATTGTTTCATGTTTCAAATCTATACATTATTGTTTCATGTTTCAAATCTATACATTATTGTTTCATGTTTCAAATCTATACATTCTTGTTTCATGTTTCAAATCTATACATTATTGTTTCATGTTTCAAATCTATACATTATTGTTTCATGTTTCAAATCTATACATTATTGTGTCATGTTTCTAAAAATAAATGTCCGTATATCTACTTCTGCATTCAGATTATTTCTAGAAGTAAATTTAGCTGAATGATGGCGACACATAAGAACAGTAGAATAGTATAGAAAACGTGGAATGAACGAAAAAAACAGCATGTGCAATTGTGCAGCATATTCTTACACTACAAAGAAATTATCAAATAAGGACTAGGTCAAATGGAATGCAATATTATAAATCATTCCCCCCCCCTCACCCCAATAGAGGCAAAGAAAAAGTGATATTAAACTACAAAACTAGTCTTACATAAATTTCTACAGATCGTATTTGACAGATCATCTTCTATACACACAATAAGCAAAGAAGCGAGAATCATGGAGAGTGTCAATTACAATTATTGACCGAGTATTGCTATCTATAATATAAGAATGTTGATAAAAATGGATAATGTATAAACATATCTCATTAGCTCTGGGACCAACCTTAACTAAAATAGCCTCACTTAAAATACTAAATAAGAGAGGCCTGTGTAATTTTTTTTTGCGATTGTTATTTACATTTTACTATCTAAATTATTCTATTAGAATTTTTGCTTTCGTTTGTCCGTTTCCTAATTGGGCGTCTGATTGTGATTGTAGGCGTCTGAACTAGGAGACCATGTTGACCAATGTCCTGCTCAGTAACAACAATGACAGTGAAAATATCAACAATTACTTCATATATTACTCAATAGTTACATTTATTCTGACTCTTATGTGATGTCTCTTTAATGAAGATAATGTCCATGCACATTTGTTAGTACCTAATGATGTCAAACCGATAATTTAGGTGTTTTTTTAAAACATTGATTCAGAGTTGCACTATGACATTACAGACATCAGAATTTAAATATCTAGGAAGCATTTGTACAGAAGACGGTAAAATTGACAGACATTGAGACGAGGTCGCATAAACCGAAAATTATATAACAGGGATGAGCCGGCCGCATCTCGCAACGGCTAGGGTCAGAATTCGTTGCACTGTACACTGACTCTTCTGTCATTCAATCAAGTGTCATGCTGAATGGCGTAGGCGATTGTTGCTCAACGACTCTCTGTCTCTAGTGTTGTCAATAAGCTGGGTTTGTGAACGTCTATCGTTCCACAATACTAGTCCTTCTAGCAACTTCTCTCTGTGCCGTCCCCTGTCTCTTCTCCCCGTGATCTTTCCATATTGGTTATTAAGTGTTCAAGCTGTGTTCTTCTCAGCACATGCCCTAGGAACATTGACTATCTGCTCCTAATGTTTGATATAATTGATGTTTTTTACAACAGCATCAATTAGAACATCTGCATTATGGCGCATCTATAGGGAACAACAATCAGCGGACAGAACTTCAAACCACCAATCAAATAATCATACTCAAATAATCATCACCAATAGAAATATTAGCAACATTGTAAAAGCAATCTTTAAGGCCGGAGCCAGTGACATAATTATCATTTCACTAAGGAAATCATAAAACAAGGAAATACTTAAGAAAACAATACATTAATTACTGATGTTGCAATACAGTGTGCATTCATGTGAAAAAACTTATCATCGTGTGTCTTTGAGAAAAAATCTCAGAACGAATTGCAATAACGACAGAACCGGCATATTATACACATTTGTTCTAAATCAATATTCAATGTCTGCTACAACAACAGAGTATTGCAATTAGATCAGCAAGGCTTCTGTTTACAGGCTATTCTAGCACTTAACTGTGCAAGGAAGCTGTTAAATTACGACAGAAACACAATTAAACAGTTTTTATTTAGGGATCTGTCAACTCTTTCTTGGGCTATCACTGAATTGAAAGAGTTATGTGCATCGTTAGAGCAATATTTCGTTTTTATTCGTGGAACAAAGGCCATTTTTTACCGTTAAGTGTGAGAAAACTTTGATACCTGCGTTACGGGAAACATATATCTCTTAATTAGGTACATCTGGCACCTCTCACCGATTTAACTCGTCAAGTGTCAGAAAAGTGGGAAGTATAACTAACGAGCGGTCTTTTATTTATGTCTGTTGCTGGGTCTAAATACACACATGCGTGAATAACACAGCGAGGGGCTCGAAATGTTGCAGAGAACAATGAGAACATTCATAGAACATGTGCCGTGCACGTTATATTCACATTGCACACATGCTGTTCTATGCACTGGCTGAGCTGCAATCTCTAATAACTTTTTTTATAAAAAAATGTTCACGTCTTGCTGATGAACAGCTCTCTTGTCCCTGCTAATTTGACTTGGCAGGGGTCACGGGAAAAAAAACACCCAGCATACATTAGTATAATGGTTCTCAACGTTGACCCTGGATGCCACATCGTTTTGCAGGTTGGGGTACTAAGAAAATTTGATGATTAGACTCATAGAATAGTCTGTGGGGCTATAGAAAGGTAACTATCTTAAATGTTTTGGATAATATCTAAAACAATACAATATACAGAAACGTGATTGTTTCCAGCACACATCCGATATCTAAAACAATAAAATACATAGAAAACAATTAAATATACAGAAATGTTATATTGCTACCAGCACACATCCGATGCCAAAATATTCTATTGAATACAGCTAAAAGATTTTCGTTTAGGTCCTTGGTCGTACAGCATATTATTTCCCCCACAAATAGACCGCGGTATAAAATACACTGAGAATCAGTGCATTAGAGAAGAGACGAGACGGAAGTGAGGCAGACACATTGAAAGAAAAGACAATGAGGAAATAAACAGCAACATCTAAAAATAGAACGCAATCTGCGGAAGGGCAATGTTTATTTAATGAGAGAGGAATGTGGATCAAAATGAGAAAGATTTCTATAGGAAATCTAAGTATCAGACATGTCTCACATAGTGCGTTCTTGGAAGAAAAATTCATAACATTTGTTATAGATATGCACATGATGGCAGATGTGAAACAGAAGTTAAAAGGAGAATAGGAATGACTAAAAGTGCCTTCAATGACATGAGGAAAATATTAACATCTAAACAAATATTTAAAAAAAGTTAAAAATGAGAAATATAAAATGATATATCTATTCTATATTAATGTATGGCTCAGAAACATGGACACTAAATAGATTGATGCCTTTGAAATGTGGGTATATAGAAGAATAGGGAGAATATCAAGGAAAGAGAAGAAAACAAATAAAGAGGAGCTAAAGACACTTAATTTGAAGAAAGAACTACTAAGAGAAATAAAGATCAGACAAATAACATATTTTGGACACATTAAAAGACATGACACCTTATTGAAGACCTTACTTGAGGGTAAAGTCAAAGGGAGGCGAGCAAGAGGTAGGCAGAGATACAAGTTGGAGAATGACACCACACGATGGACAGGCTACAGTCTAACAGAATGCACCACCAAGACAAGAGACAGGGGATGTTGGAGATCCGTTGCAGCCAACCTTCGTTGCGGAGACGGCACTTAATGATGATTATAGACATGCACCGATGCAAATCATGCTAATCTGTAATGTAGCGACTGGCAGTCTTTGCACATTTTATTGTGTATTTTGTACTGAAACACAATATAAGATATCGACTATCTTTTTGATTGACTACTAAATGTCACAAACGTCCATAAAGGCTGACTTTTAAACACCACAATTAGAAGGAAGTTAGGGTTTTTTCGGCCATGTGAAAAGACGCGATGGCATGGAAAGAGTGTTGTTGGAAGTGACGATAGAAGGCAGAAGAGGCAAAGGTCGACCAAGACGTCGCTGGACAAGAGATATTCAGGAATGCATGCATATATTGCTAGAGGAAGTAGGAGAACATGCCAGAGACCGCGGGGATTTCAGGAGATTCATAAGGAATACTAAGTTCTAGAAAGAATACGCGTAAATAATGTTAGAAATAATGTTAGGTCTTCAAAAAATGTTGTACATTTATGCTCTATAAAGAATTCCTGTAGACTAATATAACATTTTGATTGATGTCGACAAGAAACCAGTTGCATAATTCGCGATGTTCATCATTACATCAAGCTAGACAAGATCTATCACCATACCATCTATCCAAAACACCTTATGTGGAGATCTAT
The DNA here is from genome assembly GCA_034231615.1 of Meghimatium bilineatum. NCBI lineage: Eukaryota > Metazoa > Mollusca > Gastropoda > Stylommatophora > Philomycidae > Meghimatium > Meghimatium bilineatum. The sequence goes on from CM067298.1 coordinate 33,283,929, forward strand.
CATAACTACATCAAGCTAGACAAGATTTACCCCCCCCCCTCCTTATGCCTATCTATCCTTATGTGGAGGTCTATCATAACTACATCAAGCTAGACAAGATTTACCCCCATGTCCATCTTTTCTTATGTGGAGGTCTATCAATACTACATTAAAGCTAGTCAAGATCTCCCATAGTGACCACGTATCCAAGCTGCCTCATATGAAAGTCCATCCCAACTACATCAAGTGCGACAAGACTTCTCGCCAGAAGATATATAGCAATGAAAATTATGTCCTAGGTATATCCATAGACTGAAGACTGCTAAATTGTTGGTGCATACGAAAATAGACATATATAGCTAAAAACCCATTCTAACATAGCTGTGCTAAGCCTTGGCGCAGTCATACATTCTAACATAGCTATGCTAATCTTTGACGCAGTCATACATTCTAACATAGCTATGCTAATGTTTGACGCAGTCATACATTCTAACATAGCTATGCTAATCTTTGGCGCAGTCATACATTCTAACATAGCTATGCTAATCTTTGGCGCAGTCATACATTCTAACATAGCTATGCTAATCTTTGACGCAGTCATACATTCTAACATAGCTATGCTAATCTTTGACGCAGTCATACATTCTAACATAGCTATGCTAATCTTTGACGCAGTCATACATTCTAACATAGCTATGCTAATCTTTGGCGCAGTCATACATTCTAACATAGCTATGCTAATCTTTGGCGCAGTCATACATTCTAACATAGCTATGCTAATCTTTGACGCAGTCATACATTCTAACATAGCTATGCTAATCTTTGGCGCAGTCATACATTCTAACATAGCTATGCTAATCTTTGACGCAGTCATACATTCTAACATAGCTATGCTAATCTTTGGCGCAGTCATACATTCTAACATAGCTATGCTAATCTTTGGCGCAGTCATACATTCTAACATAGCTATGCTAATCTTTGGCGCAGTCATACATTCTTCTTCGTCTTCTTCTTTCGTTCACTTGAAACATGTCTATACCTGCAATTCTGTCTCCTTAGTAAAACTCACTGTCTTTTGTAGTTCATTCAGTTTCCCATAGAACTTTGATTCCAGTATTGTTTCCTCTGGCCAATATGTCTGCCTCAGCGTTTCATGCTCAGAACACTCTTGAAGTATATGTTTGGCACTCTGTGCTGCCTGTCCACATGTACACATGGCAGTGTTGCCAATCTTGATCTTTGTATACATGTGACTGCTGAGTCGGTTGTGTCCTATTCTGAGACGTAGAATTATAACTTGTTCTGATCAGTTCATAATGTGATAGTCATCTTGTGTTGGTGTTTGTGGCTTTCTTATTGACTTGATCATCTGTTTTTTTCTGATGGTAGGTGATTGGTATATCTGGTTGGTCTTTGGCAGCACCTTCCTTAGCCAGTTGGTCTGCTTTTTCATTTCCTGGTATAGTTATACATTCTAACATAGCTGTGTTAATCTTGTGCGCAGCCATACATTGACTAACCTAAGGTATATCACGTCAACATGTGACAATGCAAGGTTTCTACTGTCCTCACATTGTTCTACATATTTTTTTAAAGATAGAAATTGTATCAATTTTTATGAAAATTATGCATTTCTTAAACTTTTGGGATGTGTTATAGAAAACAGTAACATTGAGCTTTGTAGCTGCTCATTTGAAATGAAGCGGACATCAGCTTAGACTTGCGATTCTTTTTAGATTCAATCTGTCCATTCATCTGCCACTCAACTCATTTGTCCGTTTGCCTATACAAATCGTGACTTGATCTCTATATGGCCCTCATCCTGTTTCTCCACCTTCTTCTCAATCTCTCTCTCTCTCTCTCTATTTGCTTTTATATTTGTAATCCTACCTGTCTCTCCAAATGTATGTCTTTCAACTTTCATCTCTACTTGCCTCTGTGTCTCTTCATTTGTCTGACCTGTGCCCTTGTGGGCAGGCATCACAGACCACTGAACATATCCTGCAAGACTACAATATACTAAACCAGTTAAGGGAAGAACACTGGCCTACAGAGATGGATATCCACAGAAAGATGTATGGGAGCACTGAAAACAGGACTTACTGTGTAGACATGTCAAACTGCGAACGAGAAGAAGAAGACATCTTTCTACATACCCACTTGTCTGAGAACATTCCTGATTTGTAAACTACCTGTCATCAATTGAAAATTTACTTCTTTAGCTTGGCTGTTTAATTGAGATAGGAGTGATCTAAAATCTATCGGGTGAAAAATGATTGGTTTCTGGAGGGCATGCAAAACAGACTTGGCATTGGAAGTAATTATAAGCAACAGCATATAGAAGACATGGTACCCTTCCCAGAAATGAAGTCCATCATCAAAAGTTGCATGGACATTGAATGGAACTCTACATGTCAGTCTGACACCACACGTGTCTATACATTCTTCACCTGACTCTCGACATGTTGTTTTGACTCTCCACTTGTCTCTACATTATTAATCAGCTCTCGACATGTCTTTCACTTCTGTAAAGAATGACTACCTACTTCTCTTAGCCCCCCCCCCCCCTTATCTACTCTACACGTTTTTCTGACTCCTCACTAGTCTCCCTAGAAGGTTATGATGTTTATTTTACTGCCAGTCTGCCTATAGCTTGATGACTGAAGCCAGCTACGATTTGATCTATTTTCACGAAGTAGTATGTGAGACATAATTTGTCTATACGAAGTGTCTACAACGTTAGTGACATCAGATGTAGTGACTGACGGTGTCACCACTCCTCGCACATGATGAACTGTCTTCTTTAGGCAGAGATAGTTTCACAGAAGGTGCTATGTTTGTTACCAGGCAGCCCCGGCGATGTTATCTTGATTTGTTAAAAATATGTCTTTTACAGTATTTTTTTAGTGTTGTTTTGTATGTTGGTGTCAACGCCTGTGATGGTCTCATTTTATGTTATACCTTGTGATAGTGTACGCACTGTCATGGTTGTACCTCTTGTTATAATGTCATCCCTGTAACAGACTCGCAATCTGTTCTGTCATGCTGTCACCCCCCCCCCCCCGTGATCTCAATAAGTGTTGGCTTCGACGTGACTTTCTCTATGTGCTGGGGTATAAAAGTTCTCCACTCTCGTCCAACTATTACTTTCTCTATGTGCTGGGGTATAAAAGTTAATCTCCACTCTCGTCCAACTATGACTTTCTCTATGTGCTGGGGTATAAAAGTTATTCTTCACTCTCGTCCAACTATTACTTTCTCTATGTGCTGGGGTATACAAGTTAATCTCCACTCTCGTCCAACTATGACTTTCTCTATGTACTGGGGTATAAAAGTTATTCTCCACTCTTGTCCAACTATGACTTTCTCTATGTGCTGGGGTATAAAAGTTATTCTCCACTCTCGTCCAACTATTACTTTCTCTATGTGCTGGGGTATAAAAGTTATTCTCCACTCTCGTCCAACTATTACTTTCTCTATGTGCTGGGGTATAAAAGTTATTCTCCACTCTCGTCCAACTATTACTTTCTCTATGTGATGGGGTATAAAAGTTAATCTCCACTCTCGTCCAACTATGACTTTCTCTATGTGCTGGGGTATACAAGTTATTCTCCACTCTCGTCCAACTATTACTTTCTCTATGTGCTGGGGTATAAAAGTTATTCTCCACTCTCGTCCAACTATTACTTTCTCTATGTGCTGGGGTATAAAAGTTATTCTCCACTCTCGTCCAACTATTACTTTCTCTATGTGCTGGGGTATAAAAGTTATTCTCCACTCTCGTCCAACTATTACTTTCTCTATGTGATGGGGTATAAAAGTTAATCTCCACTCTCGTCCAACTATGACTTTCTCTATGTGCTGGGGTATACAAGTTATTCTCCACTCTCGTCCAACTATTACTTTCTCTATGTGCTGGGGTATAAAAGTTATTCTCCACTCTCGTCCAACTATTACTTTCTCTATCTTCTGTGTATAACAGCTATTTCCCACCTTCGTCCATCTATTACCATATCGTCTGATGGCATTTCTTTACTTCTCAAGGATCTCATCTTACACGTAGTTTTTTTCTCGCTTGTGATATCTCTTTTCTCTTGTCAGTCATCATATCACACACACACACTGCTGGAATTTCTCTATACTGTAACATTTCTCTCTTTTCTTGGACTTCAAATCTTCATAAACTGAATTTCACAGCGCGCGTGTGTTGCCGGGGTCCGAAAGGGGAGCGAAGAATAGCAGCACTGTTTACTTTCCACGCATGTCGTAAAAGGCGACTAAGGAGGTTATGGGATGGAGTTGGCTGTCCCATCTCATATAGGGTCAGTGACCCAAAGCCATGCTGAAGTCGGATGTGTAAGTCCGAAAGGCGTAGATATCGCATCAGTGCTGTAAACCATGACACAACGCATTCCGTTCTCCGGACTACATCCTGATAATCTGCAGGAGTTTGAGAACGAACGCAGAAGAAGAAGAAGAAGAATTTCACAGAATTGTGCTTTAACAAGCGCTATGGATGATGTTTATCAGTGGTTCTACTTTTAAAGGCGTTTATCACGTTTAAAGGCATTCCAGATTATAAATGCAATTCTATAACAGTTGCTACATTTATCTGTTTATCATACATTTTTAGAAGCAGTTCAAAGGCTCGAAAGGCGTAGAAGATTGACTTTGTTGTACTAAGTTTACTACATATGTACTCCGTCACTCTGAACGAAGTGGGGCACTAAGCCAACCACTATACAACAGCAAGTCTTAATGTTGTAAGGGCATCCTATGATTTCATGTCTATTTACAATGAAACTTTTCTCGTATGCATCACCCTTTCAGCATGTTGCCTGTACACTTACATGTTTACCCACTCTGAGTCGGCGGCTTCTTCTCATAGCATTGCAAATCGTTGAGAGCTGCTGTCCTCTGAATGTGAAACAGGTTTTCGATAACAGCCATGCCAAAATGCAAAACCGGATACTAGAGCAATATTGTTAGAAATCTTTAGGGATTGGAACAAAATCGCTTGCCAAGAAAATATTGACATTTACTATTACATTTGCTTTCACAAGTGCCTCTATATTAGTATTTCTTGTGGTGGATCTGCTTTTACAAGATCCCTCTTAATCGTTTCTGTGGGTAGATTTGATTTCATGTGGTCCCTTTATATCAATGTTTCTGGTGGTGGATCTGCTTTTATGCGGTTCCTCTATATTAATGTTTCTGGTGGTGGATCTGCCTTCAAATGATTTCTCTATATCAATGTTTCTCATATGTTTTCCTGTCATCTTCCTCTTTCGTATAGATTTCATAGACCAATACTCACTCTCCAGGCTGGTAGATACTGTCTTCAGCAGGTGTTCTAAACCTGGTGCTCGCGAGAACCTCGTAATGACATGTAGTGTTTGCGCCTTGCAAGTTAGTAAGTACGCACGAGAACCAATGCGCTTGAGTTACCTTTACAATTCAAATATTGTTGAACAAAAAGAAAGAAATAGTGCTACTATTGACGATTATGGGGGTAGGGAGGGGGGTGCAAAGGGTACCGAATTGCTTTCGGTAGACCCAGGGTTAGCAGATAACAAAGCTCCCAAAAGTATCTCCCCGTGGTGCACCCTAAAACAGAAGTATGCAGATCGTGCTGCTTCTGACAAACACTTTTGGGATCGTGTTCGGGAATGTGGAGGCAGCAGACGGAATGAGATTTGACTGCATAGACAAACAATATCTCCGACACCTCTACGTCAACCCATACAGCGTCACTGTCGACACATAGTGACACAAGACAGTCCGGTCCGAGCATTGAATGGGCGGCAAATGCAATTGACACGAAACTGCCAGATGCATAGAGAAAATCGAAAAGTTAACATAATGGGTACAACGAGAGGGCAGTACAACGCCACTTGGCAGCGCAATGTGCAAATAGAAAGGGGGACGAATATGGGAGGAAAGTAAAGAGGAGGGTTGTATACGTTTCAGTGAAGGTTATATTACCAGTTTTAACAATCACTTTCACGTTCAATTGTCCTGTAATTTACTTTTTGGCTTCTTCATTGTTAAATCCGGATTCTGAGTATCATTCAACCTAAAATAATCTCATGGACCTGGTGAATATTGAATATATATTATATAGTGATTTGTTAGTATAGGTTACAAATTCAGTTTTTATGTGTGGGCGGTTCTCGCCGCCTGAAAAGGTTGAAAACACCTGGTCTATACATTTCTCTTAAAGCCAACTCTACTCTTAAACATCGTCAGTCATACGTGTTATTTATAGTCCTCTCCATTTGCTCACGGCGGGAGGTGACGGGTAGCCTGATTAGCTGTTTGCTCATAGTGCTTCTTCATGCTGCATGTTATAAGATGATTTTGTGAATCGTAGAAACGATTACATAATGCTTTTTCGAATGTGCTTTGTATGAGTCACACGTACCGTATCACCAGACTTTTCATGATGCCAACTGCATAGCTTTAATTTCGAGAGAATAGACTTTGTACAGTACGCTTGAATTGACCTCCGTTATCTCTTATTTTTCCCGTAGAGATGATTTTATTTATCTTAAGGACCTCATTGAAGCATCTGCTTGTACTTTGAATTCTAACAGTGATCTAGAAAATAGAAACGATGATTCAAATACTGTAACTTCCGCCGAAGACGGATGTGTCGGGCCATTGGCGTAAATAAAACGGCGACACAACGCATTTCCATTCTCTGGACTACATCCTGCTGGAAATATAGTAGGACCATTGTCCTGTTACAAGAGATATCCAGCGGGAGATTGAGAATGAACGCTGAAGAAGAAGAAGAAATACTGTAACTAGCTTCTCATAAATTTACAAACGAGATGTCAATGGACATAATACACGGCTGCTCGCTGTATCATTATTATATGATATTTTTCTTCGATTGCTTTCAAGCTTCCACATTAATAATTCTGACCAAGGTATAATTTAACTCCAGACTACCTCCGAGCAGTGCCATATAGTTCTTCATTATAGGAGATGATAGGGCATGGCCAAGTGCTTCACGGTTCTTCATCAAATTTTGGGCAGTTCTGCAACAAATTTTTACCTGTCGTATGGCTAGTATAACATGTTCATAAGAGTATTGTACGGATCTTGTATTTGTTATATAGATGGTGACATAGTCGTTATGTCCTTTTCGTAGACGAAAACTAATCACCTGGTGCCATCTGGAGAACTGATTGTAGACGTTATGGTTTCTTTGGTCTGGGTGCTCGCACTCCCTCTTCGAATTGAGAGCGGACGTAGAATATCTGTAGGATCAGAGTTAAGCACACCGTGTGATTTCGCGGGTACATCAGGTCCAGAACTTACAAGACATTGCTTCACCTCTTCCAGTGATGTCCTATTCACAGACTTCTCTGATTAGCGGATGATCAATGATCGAAATCAGCTCCCCTGTGATGAAGCCTGTTTTATGACTTAGAAGCCTGTTTTATGACTTAGAAGCCTGTTTTATGACTTAGAAGCCTGTTTTATGACTTAGAAGCCTGTTTTATGACTTATAAGCCTGTTAAAGACCTGTTTGGACTGACCTGTGGAGGAAATCAATCTCATTATCTTCAGCATAGTTACCAGGGGAAAAAATAATCAATCGCGGCAGTTTTTTCTGAAGTGGGAGTCTGCCCAGATCAAGTTCTTGCACACTACGCTCATTTTTAGTCAGTCGTCTAGAAAATAAATGATCCAGATAGATTCTTTCCCGTCAAACCACTTGGTCAAAGAAAGTATGAAAAAACATCACTCGTGAATAAAAAGTAAAACTACTACCTTTGAGGAAACAAACATTATACGTGTCCGGGTGTCGTCTCAGTTACTCAACAACTGTCAGAATGGCTGTGTGTTTTCAAGAGCTACATGTTCATGGCTAACGGGAATACTTCATCCATAGAATCATCATCTTAATCATAACCATTAACTAAACCACCGCGAACACCACCATCATCATCTCCCATCATCACCCATCATGCTTCATCCTCATTCTAGTCGTCTGTTATGTCAAAGTATTCCTCATTTCTATTTCACAACCCAGCAAACCATGTATAATACACGCACCCATTATAAACACGTGAGAAATGCAACTAGGTGTGTAGTTAAATATAATAGTTCGTAAAAGTTTCTTACACTTGTTCTCTATGGCAGGGGGGTGGTGTTATATTTTCTTACACTTGTTCTCTATGCCAGGGGGTGGTGTTATATTTTCAGCTCCAGTTTGAAATTTCTATGACAATTCTTTTTGATGGAAAAATGTTCTAAATATTTTAGCAAGTCTCAGATGATTGATTACATTTATGTGATTGTAAGTGCAATGCCAGAAGTTGACAGTTTTCTATTTCGGAAAGCACTTTCTTGCAATCTCCAGCACTGCATATAAATGAGTTGATTCCCACCAAATCAGAAAAATTATGGGTGTCTGACAGATGTATTCGCAGTATAGATCTAAGGAGGGTGTAGATAGTTAAGGACGAAATGTTCCTAGACGTCTCCTGTGACATACATGAAAGGATAATTTTGATATTCTTTACTCCCTTTGTCAGTATACTTAACATGTAGGCAAAGTATACATAGTTCCCTAGCGTAATGTTTTCGATTTTTCCTGGTGTTCAAGAGATGACGTGGCGACACGTACATGACATTCCAAAAATACATATGTAAGTGAGTGAACTTAAGGAATAATATCTAAAATTCACTTACAAATACATTTATTTTCTAAAGGCCTTATTGATTATCATATGATACCACGGAGTTATGTGATATGTGTGGTATTCTTAGTATGAAATATGCTTAAACGTCATTTGAATTAAAGTGCTATAGAAGAGTTTTGAGAATACCATGGACATCAAGGACAACAAACCAGGAGGTGTTACGAACAATTCACGTCCAGGAAGGCTGGCTTCTGAACACCATATTAAAGAAAAAGCTAGTTTGTTTCAGTCACATTAAGAGACACAACGGCATGGAGAGAGTGTTACTGGAGGGGATGAGAGAAGGAAACAGGGGCAAAGGCCGCCCAAGACGCCATTGGACAAAAAACATTCGGGAATGCCTGCGCATGTCACTGGAAGAGGCAGGACAACTTGCTCAAGTCCATGAAGAATTCAAGAGATCCATATGAAAGACTACGTTCTGGAAAGAATATGTCACCTGGTGATGATGAATATGCTTCTGTGTTGTGAGGCACAAGTTATATATAGGGAAACCCGAGTATAAGAAAGATCCCGAGTACAAGGAAGCCAATCTTCTACACCTTTTTTTCCATCTTCTGAAAAAAAAACAACAAAAAAACAACCAAATATAAGTAGCGTAGAATTTATAGGCTCAACGTGTCGAGATTGATAAACATAGATAATTGATGTCTGGGAGATGGAGCAAATGTTCTAGTGATATAATAATTTGTTAATTCCCAGAGACAGCTGCCTAAACATTTATTAGTAATCAAATATTTGTATGGAAACACAAAATACCTATGATAATATTTTATTGTCACTGATTACTAATACAATACATAATAATAATAGGGACAATAATATATCATTATAGGCGGTATCACTTCTTATGTTTGTTACTGTAGCACAACCCATGGCCAGTTTATAAAGACTTGAACTACCGGGGTATTTTTTTTTAAATGCGGTAAATTTTCCTAAATAAAAACATCTGGTTAGACTTGTAGAAACGCTATGAATCAATTTCCTGTAAGAAATCCACACCAACTTTCTTGGAAGGAAGGAAGTAGTTAGAGAAAACGTAGATGTCACCAGCTGCACTAGTTAGTATGTTTTCTCTTCAATTTATCAACTTTAAAACATATGTACAGTTTCCGTTATTTGTATCCTTATCTCGCTCTATTTTTTTGTAGAATTCTTGACCTTCATTTTTTCACTCTTCTCTTTATTGAGACTCAGAAGCTGTGCCCATAGTGACTTATCCTCTCTTTCTCTCTCTCTCTCTCTCTCTCTCTCTCTCATGTTATAATCTATTAAATTCCACTGAATTCGTTCTCAAACTCCTGCATATTAACAGGATATAGTCCGGCGAATAGAAAGCTTTATGTCATGGATTACACATTGGCTGCAATATATGCGTCTTTCTTTCTGACAAATGCAACTTCAGAATGGCTACTGTAATACTTTGACCATCTATGGAATAGGACAGTTAACTTTACTTCCAAAATTTCTTAGTCGCCTAATGCGACATTGATGACAATTAGCAGTTTTACTATTCTTTGCTCCCCTTTCGGGCTCCGCCAACATAGAGGTGAATCTATCGCTATATATTCCTTTCATTATTACGTTATATTCTTTTGGAAGTTTCTACAACTTACTTTTATCTTGTATTCATGTCATCATTTTCTCGCTGAACTTCTGTTTACTAATACATATCTTGTCTTTATTTGTTTTCATGTTCCCGTTTTCAGTTTCTGTTTCTCCTCGAAATAAAAAATCACATTATTTATTATAATTGTATTACTGTATAACTGTAATAATATTATTAGTTATGTAACAATTACTATGATAAATTAGTTATGTATTTTCTTAAAATGTTGGTTCTGTTTTCTCAGATATTGGTTCTGTTTTCTCTAACTCAGATATTGGTTCTGTTTTCTCTAACTCAGATATTGGTTCTGTTTTCTCAGATATTGGTTCTGTTTTCTCTAACTCAGATATTGGTTCTGTTTTCTCTAACTCAGATATTGGTTCTGTTTTCTCTAACTCAGATATTGGTTCTGTTTTCTCTAACTCAGATATTGGTTCTGTTTTCTCTAACTCAGATATTGGTTCTGTTTTCTCTAATTCTCTGTTGTCTCTTAACTGTGTCTAACTCAAATATTGGTTCTGTTTCCAATTTTCTATTACTCAGGTACTGTTTGTTTTCTCTTACTCAGATACTGGTTCTGTGTTCTCTCAGATATTGGTTCTGTTTTCTCTCTCAGATACTGTTTCTGTTTTCTCTCAGATACTTGTTCTGTTTTCTCTAACTCAGATACTGGTGCTGTTTTCTGCACTTTTCTCTTAACTCAGATATTGATTATTTTTTCTTTCTTAGTTACTGGTTATGTTTTCTCTCAGATATTGGTTCTGTTTCCTGTAATATTTTCAAACTCAGATATTGGTTCAGTATTATTTGATTCTCTGTTTTCTTTAATTTTCTCTAACTCTGATATTGGTTCTGTTTTTCTTACTCAGATACTGGTTCTGTTTTCTCTTACTCAGATCGATAACACTCAAATATTCGACGATGTGTATAGTTAATATTATCGATAAGATTCAAATATTATGCGATGTATTTATTTAATATTGTATCATGGGTTGCGTGAGTAGGATAGATAGAAACCTTGAAACATCAAAGAGTGGTTCGGGTGTGATTTTTCTACACTCCTCCTAATGGCTGAGGATATAGTTGTTTGGAGAACTTTTTGTACCAATGCATCCAGTGTTCTTTGTTAAATTTGGCACCGTTACGACGCTGACAGATTTAGGACTTATTGTTATATCTAATATTATCGATAACATTAAAATATTCGTCGATATATATACTTATTATTATCTATGTTGCTAAGTGACATATTCTTTCGACAACATTATCTTAATTATGAATCTCTTGAAATATCATCGGTTTTAGTCGAGTTGTCTAACGAATTATGCATGCAATCTTGGATATCTATTGCCCATTGTCGTCTTGGGCGACCTTTGCCTCTGCTCCTTTCTATCGCTCCATCTAGCAATACTCTTTCTATACCACTGTGTATCTTTACATGGAAGAAAAAACATAACTTTCTTCCCAATATGCGAAAATTTTGCTCCATCCACAAGGATATTCTTGGCACAATACTCGTGTAGTTTTCCTTCATTTCAGGAGGAACATCCGATTAATTATGACCTACCGAGATAACATACGTTCTCCTTCGACATCATATCCATAATATTCAAATATTCCAGATTTTACTAACTAGTAGAAGTTTGACACAAACAACACACAAGAATAGATTAACACACAAGAATAGATGAACACACAAGGTAGTGATATGTTAGCTTTTGTGGTCCACATTTGCAGATATCGCAACCAAGATATAAGCCCCCAATATACTGTCTAAATATTATCTAGACAGAGAGATTTCGAATCTACTTTTACGTTCTGATTTGTAGAATTCTATGATGGGTTGTGTGAGGTGGGTTGAAAATCCTATATTTCTAAAAAAAAAAGAGTCTACTAATGAGTTGTCTACTTATGAGTCCCAAGGTTTCCAAAAATTGTCCACTTATGAATTGTGTATTGGAAACCGTATAGTTTTCAAAATTGTCCACTTATGAATTGTGTATTGGAAACCGTATAGTTTTCAAAATATTCCACTTCTTATTTCGCAACACACCCAAAAGCTCCGTAAATAAAATACCGCAATAAAATATATAGCTAAACGTTTCATAATTAAAAACTGAATATTTGATGTTGCTCATGGTAGGATCTTTATCTATTTTTATTTATGGTTATCATGTCTCTCTGCCCAATCTCTATCTTTTGTCAAGATAACATCCGTGTCATCAGGCCCGCATATATCAAACAGGAGGGGGTGGGGGGTTGTGAAATTCAACGAATTAGGGGACTAGAAAATGGTAATGACTGAGAAACAAAATAACAGCTATTTACTTCCTCTTCTTTAAGGATTTTCCCATGAAATTTTTAAATATTGGACACATGTGAACAACTTATTTATGTAGAAAATTTCACCTCCTCCTTTCCTTTCCGAAATCAAGTCCTATTTACAGCCCTGCCTGTCATCATATTTTGATTTAGTATCCCACTTGAAGTCACATGATCTGAGCTGTACTACAATAATGAGATTATTTGATGTAGCCATCGCCACACACTCAAGTCTTGTTTATACAGACCTTGTGTTGGAGATTAGTTCTTGGAGAAAACTAGTTCTGATAGCAGAAATGGGAAAAGAGGTCAAGGTAATGACATATAAAATATATAGTTGATAATATAATAGGCTAGTAAAGCTTCATACCAATGGTTCTCAATCGAATTAATTTCAACTACAGTTAACCGCCTATAGACGACGAACACAGACACAATGGTTAGATGTGGTGGCAGAAGATTACTTTATTTTTGTTTGAGCGGAACATTGAATTGTTTTAGAAAATTTATTTTTTTTAAAAGTCGATCTCTTTTATATCTCTGGTGAGCTGCTGAAACAATGATATAGATTTATCCATAGTTCCGGTAAAATAATTAATCATCCGATCTATCTATCTATCTATACGATGTGTCCCTTGTTTGCCTTGCGGCGTCAGGGGTGGAAGAGTTCTCTGGAGATGGCCTTCTTGTGCGCTGTTTGTAAGCTTGTTCCTGTGGCTTCTTTGATTTCTGTGATCCATCTTTTACATGGTCTGCCTCTGGCTTTATAACCGTTATGTCTATGTGTCATGGCCATTTGTGGCATTGATGTCATAGTGATATCTAAATATATAACGGTTTTGCAGGAGATCCCGTCGGAGATAAAAATTGTAACCATACTTTTCTCGGTAGGGCAGATTAAATATTGGGATAAAAACCCCAGTGTGATCTATGAAAATATTGGCAATCTAATGAAAATCGTTATAGGCCTGGAGAGTATCACGGAGAACAGACTGATAACCTCTTCTCTATACTATAACCATACAACGCAACGAACAGTACAGTAACAAAAATATAGCGTGAGGCTTTTGTTTAGTTTCTCTCTCTAGAAATTGTGAGCAACTTGATGTTACTTTATATGTGCAGTGGGATGTTTCTCCAGTGCTTTCTTTTATACCCAGAATTCGACCGTGCAATGTCTCTTGCTTGTTGAAGGTGCAACCTTTTATGTATAAGTATAAGGCATATTTCACACTTGGTTATTTACTGCCACTAAAAACGACATCATCAATATGGCAGCCACTGCTATTGGAATCATCACAACATCTGCCACCGCTGTCGCTATTAAGACTCTTGTTGTCACTACTATCTTCATTATTACCATTATTGCCAAAACTATCATCATAATACTCATCTCTGCAACAATCAGCATGATCATTATTACCATGATCATAATCGTAATCATAAACAATGTAACTTGACTACTTCTGATGCAATCATCATCATAATCATCAGCATTATCACCACTTATATTACTAAAATCATCAGAATGATCACAATTTCTATCATTACATCGCATGTATTACCGTCACCACATACGACCATCAGCAATCTGCCATCATTGCAATTACTACTATCACAATCATCATCAGCTTCATTATCTTCTTGTATTTCCTTGTTTCTTCTAATATACATATTTTATTACTGAATCATCTTCTTTCATAATTTCTTCTTTATTGGCATCGATCACCTCCCCAGTGTTCGTCAACTGCCATATATTATATACCTCTTCATCCTTTTTTTTCATTCTTCACCTACAATCATTCTCTCTCTACATCTTACTTCTTCTAATGCTTTCTTCTGCGTGTTGCTTTGTTACGATAGTACTTCTGGCACGCTCGTGTGTTGTTGGAAACATATATGTTGTTGTTCGTCCATCACATGATCAGGATGGCCATTTGTTGCATCTACTTTATGAAATTCAGTTAGAGTTATATCATTGCATATGAATTTACATATGGATAATAAGGCATATGGATAACAAGGCACATGGATAATAAGGCATATGGATAATAAGGCATATTGATAATAAGGCACATGGATAATAAGACATATAGATAATAAGGCATATGCTGAACTCGAAGGTCTTTAGACAAGTTGGTAATGGTATGGTCACTTTGGGTGTTGTCTTTTTAACAAAACATCGAATAGTAAACAAAGAATAGTAATGATGTAGCCGGGACATGCATGTCCTAAGAGATGACTAAAGATGATTAAGCATTGGCTTGCTTACCCATTCACATATACCATTAAAGTGACATTGCAAAATTTAAAATGTTGTGCTGAACTCTGAGTAAAAGGCTCAGATATCGCACTCTAAATCAAGATAAAACATTTTCCGCTCTCCTATCAATTTCCTACTTTCTCCATTTCCATCAATTTCCTACTTTCCACTCTCCCATAAATTAACTTTCGCTCGTCCATCAATTTCCTACTAACGACAGAAGTATAACACAAATAAAGGATATTTCTCACAGCCATTCGTGTCTAAGTGAAATCGATATCTCCATAAAGATATTCATATCTAAGTGAAATCGATATCTCCATAAAGACATTCATATCTAAGTGAAATCGATATCTCCATAAAGATATTCATATCTAAGTGAAATCGATATCTCCATAAAGACATACATGTTTAAGTAACTATATATCACGTCATTATGTAATAAATCTTCTCAACCATCTGTATCATAATATACACAAGTGTTAAAATGTATTTGCACTGTTAACGTCTTCAAAGTATTGCGTGTTTGTTGCTCATTTATTATTTTCGTTGACTGTATCTTGCACTGGAGATATCCCACCTTGATGATAAAGCGAACATGCTGTACGATGCTCATACTCGCAATTTGTGCATTGGCAGTATACCTGTATATTTACGAAAAGGAATTTCAAGCATTTTAACCATCCTTTCTATGTCGCCGTTTAAAATTCAAAAGATAAACGCATCTTTGAATAAGAAGCTCAAGAAAAGTAAAATAAACGCATTGCGGATGCAAGAAGATTTGAAGAATATAAAAAAGAAACATAGCTAGTTAGATGAGTTATGTGGAATGAAGATGTATCTAAATAAATTGGCTATCTACGAGTGTAACAGCGGAAACGGAAATCATTGAACGAGTTTTGCTGTAAAAACTGTGCATGCTCATCCTTAGAAGAAAATGTGTAGCTTGTAGCTGTAATCATAAAAAAAGAAGAAAATTAACGAGGCTAGCATAAACATATTTCTTTATTTTAACACATTCGTTATTTTCTTTTATTAATCTTTTTATTTATGTAATGTAGAGGATAGCTATAAATTCAATACTTCCCGTCAGTCCTCTGTTTATCAGTGTTATTGTTGACTTCATCCAAGAGTTAAAACTATCTCTCATTCTTTATGATTATCTCTGTTACTTTCACTTATCAACTTTGTTTACGACAAAACCGTTTATTCTGCACATGGATATACATACAGTGTGCTGAAAGAATAAAATAACCCTCACTTTAAAAAAATACTATAATCTAACCAGCATTTTTGGAACACTAAATTTCCAAACTTAGAAGACAAGTATATTTAAATATCAACATACTTAACAAACATACGTTAAGTGACTTTCAATAATGATCTTCCCATTCTGCTTGGTCCCTTCACAAACGTCTGCAGGTTAGCAGCATGTATTATGGAGAAGGGATTAACGTGTCTTGTTTTAGAGCATGGCGGCGATCTGTACACTCTTCGGCCAAAATCTACTTTCTAAACATACCTTAACTTTCAGTAATAAATATGATCTAATATACTTTATAAATATAATTACTGTCGATTGTATGCTTGTTCATCACCGATAATTTTTGCACTCAAAACCCAATGGAGGACAATTCTCAAACGGCCCCAGTTATATATATATTGTTATCAGCCTGGTAAAGTTTGAGACATGCTTGTCAACCAACCACCACACATTTCCGTATTTTGTACAGAAAATAATCAGATTTATGGAACATGTTCACAGTGTTCTTTAGTATTTATATTTTGTACAATTGGGCCTACATGTATTATTTATATACACGTTTAGGTCAAAATACATAATTCTAATGCATATTTTGGGCTGAAATACAGGTTGACCCTTTTGGAAGTGGACAGTTGATTATGGAATGTAGCGCTCTATCTGGTCTCCTCACTTCAAATTAATTTGAGACTGGATACTGGGGAATACTGTAGATGACGCTTCAGATCTCAACGTTATACAATATACGAGTATAATTAGTATAATATAATAGTTGTAGTGTTACCTTTGTAGTTGTTTAAATTACAGATAAATATGCATTTGAAAATGGTTAAATTTCATTATTGGGCCATTGAAAGATTCTGCGGTTTTATTATATATATATATATATATATATATACATACATACATACACGTGTGTCTCATATACTTCAGTTCACAGTTCATTCTTCTACATATTTCTCCCAGTATAATTACTTCATTAAATTCATCGCGAGTATTGATTTATTGATTATTGGCTGGCCTAGTCTTCTTCGTTCTTCAGTCAGTTATCAGGTTACATCTCCAGTAGCTTCAATGAACCGTGTAATTTGCTTCATGTCATCCGTGAAACCCCTTAGGTTTGAAAGTAGTATCATCTGAGTAGGCCATATTTTCTCCCTCTCTTCTTGGCAGAGTTGACATGCATGAAGAAAGTGTTCTGTTGTCTCTGGGCACAGTCCACTGTTGTACAGATCTGTCTCGCCAATGTTTAGCTATTTCTCAGTTTTTTTGTAGTCAGTTCGTCCTTCTTAAAATAATGGTTTCTTTCGTGTGTGAGATTTAATGGCAAGGCCATTTGGTTGTGAAGTTGGGTGCATCTGTTTCCACTTGTTCTTCTATTCTGTCTTTAGAATAGTTTTACATTCATAGTATGTAATATCACTTTCTATTTGTTCTAGTGATACCCTTTCCTTGCCAGATCAGATTTTTCATTTCCAAGTATGCCACAGTGACCAGCGATAGACTGCAATATTTTTTCTTTGTTGGTACTGCTGCGGTGTAGTAAACAGGCCATATGTTCATTCATGCTCGTGTTCTTTGGATCTTTCATTGCATGTAATACAGATTTTGCATCAGTTAGAAAGACTACATGCCTATTATGACCCGGCAAGCAATTTATGAGCAGTTTGGCTAGGGCTTCCATTTCTTAATTGAAATTTGTGGAATGCTTGCCTGTGGGTATGGATTTTTCGAGTTATATTTCCCATCTGGTGTTACTATATATATATATATATATATATATATATATATATATATATATATATATATATATATATATATATATATATTCCGCTTCTCCATCCAATATTGCTTTTTCGCGGATCTATCTGCATATACATATGTCCATATATCCTTTAGCTATGCATTCTGTATATAGTTCTTAGTTGTTTCTGTAAGAATTTGTATTGGAATTTCCCTTTTTGAAATAATTCCTGGTATACACGGATCATAATTCTTGGAATTTTTTACTTGCCAGGTTGATTGGTGCTATGGTGTTCAGGGGATTTAGGTTTTGTAGATCTGTAAAACGTACAGTAAAGTAACCCATAGCATTTATTAATGCCGTAGGGGTCGAGATGTTAGCGATCTCACATTTCAGAGGCTCTACAAATGAGGGCGGTAGCCATCTCCTCTCCCTCGCAATCTTTAGTTCCCGGATTAATCCGGTACCCATTTAAGGCCGGGTCGTCCCGTGAGCCGTTGCGATCTGAAAAAAATTTCCGCTTCAACTGGGGAATGAACCACTCATATGCGAAGCTAGTGTGCTAACCACTGCGCTAACGCGGCTCCCTAATCTGTAGATCGATCTGTGTAGATCTCTTCCTAGATCTGTGAGTGATTTCTGCAACTGGTTTGCGGAGTGTAGGAGGAAGTTCCGTCTTTTGAGCAGTTAATAGGTCTGCTTAGTTTTTAGTTCATTTGATGACTTTTCAAACATTTGAACTATGCATACTATGTGATAATTTTGTTCATTCCTTCTTTCTTCCACTGATGGTAAACATGTGCATATTTCCATTTCTATTATTGGGATAGTTTTTATACCTCCTGTTATAATTGGTCTCTCATGCTCTCATTTCACATATATTTTAACTAAAAGCAACAATTCATGACGATATTTTATTACCTTCTTAAGCATTTTATTTGTACAATTCAATAAACTGTTTGATTCTTGATTCAGAACTAGCATCACAAAACCGGCGACAATCCATAAAAGCTGAACTCACAGGTCCACCAGTAATCTAAGTGTGTATAAGCTTACTGTAACAGCCAGTTGTTGGTTATGCATTCTGCGGATCCTTGCAAAGAATAGTCATTTAATAATATACTATTTACCTATATGTATACTTCATTGAGAAAGTTGTGTTTTTTTGCTCATAGAACGAGAGATAACCGTATGGGAAGATTAATAGTGAAAGGTAGAGTTAACGGCAACAGAGAAAGAGGGCGCCCAAGACGACGCTGGTGCAGTGATATGCCTGATTGCTTAAACATGTCTCTAACTGTGGCTGATCAACTCGCCCAGAATCGCGGAGTGTTAAGAGAATCCATAAGGAAGACCACGTTCTGGAAATAATATGGCACATGATGATGATACTTCATTATTCCGTTTCAAGATAATGACCTTTAAGTCAAAAACTGGACTCGCCCAGTTTACATTTGTAAGACTGCTCCACTAGTGTCTATTTCTTTGTAAGTAGCCATTTACAATTAATAGATAACAATTAAATATTATCATGTATAGGACATTACTAGTCAACTATTGTTGAATTTTTAGGCACTATTAATACATCTAATCGTATCGCCAATACAATATGAACGCTTGTCATTCCAGCACGAGACAATGTTAGGTTTGCAATACTCGCCCTCAGAACCGCTGTAATACTCGCCCTCAGAACCTATATAATACTCACCACAGAGCCGTTGTAATAATCTACCACAGAGCCGTTATTATAAATTACTGTTTAGCAATTGGCTCCAAATTCCAGCACACATTTTACCTCTGTCGCCAGGTAAGATGAACGAGTAGCCAAATGTTGTTTAGTGATAAGATATAACTGTTAAACTGAATTGAGAGGTTATCCACACCGACGTTAAATTATCTTCTTTACTGACATAGTAGACACACGTCTGTGATCTATATCTTTCGTTGAAATAAAAGGGTTTGCACTGTGTTTTTGAGTCACATATCGTAATGTAAGCGGTGTGTCTTAATTCTAATCTAACATCTTTATATTAAACAAACATATATTACCATGCCAGTATGATTTTGTCACGTATGTCCCCATGAATAATGAGTGTTTTCTGGATATGTTGTGTCGCTAATATGTTGCAGGGGCCCGATAGGGTAGCAAAGAATAACAATACTTTGACTCATCATGCATATTGTAAGTGCCGACAAAGATAGTGCAGGAATGCAGGTGATAGTCCCTCTTCATAGCTGGTCAAAGTAAGTCATAGTAAGTCTGCAAGCGACAGAAGCGGAAGGGCAAATCCTAAGCCTCTCCTACCCCGAAACCCTGCACTCCTGCATGCACTTTCCTGGCACGAATCGGACTCATCGGTTCTTTGCGAACTCAAAAACCTAATTAGACAATCACGAATGGGTTTTAAAAAAACAAACGTGTTCATCACATTTATTGTTTTCATGCCATGCTCATCTTCACTTGCGAAGGAGGAACACATCACTCAATCATCATCACTAATTCAAAGTAACCAAATAGCTATGCTGAATTCGCATATGTGTGGCTGTGGTTCGCAGATATCGCAGTCAAGCTGTAAACGATGACATAACACATTTAATTCTTTGGACTACTCCTGCTAGCTAGAATTGTACCTCCTACTAGCTAGCAAAAGCATAAGCACGAACGCAGAATAAGATGACATAACGTATGTTTTATTATATATGTAATGTTTAATATGTATAGTAATATTCGTGTATACACAAATGAAGTCCCAATATGCTCTTATTATTGTTTTCTCTCAGTTTAAAATACACTGAAAGATCACATAAAGCTCCATCGGAGACTGTTACAATAAAGTATGCTACGAAATGTTTGATTTCTTTTGCTATATAACTCAAATGCACCGACATCTACCTACCGATTTTAAATACTAAATTACCTTTTTTAAAAAAACTTATCAGTCAACTCACACAGGCCTACATATATCTGTAACAAGAATAATGTGTATCATCGTTTTGCCACTGGCATCTTTTGTAGTACTAATATATTTAATATATTCATAGTTTTACTCCGGTAACCATGGGTATTACTTCGATTATATATATATATATATCAATATCAATCAATAAAACCCATAACTCTTCAGGGTCGTAGGGGTACCACATTGGAAGCTTCAGCACACAGAGTCTTCCAGCGAATTCTATCCTCAGCGATGCGGATGAGTGTGGAAATATCTAGCCCTGTCCATTCCTTGATGTTGTCTGTCCATGTCTTTATTTGTCCTCCTCTGCTTCTTCCACCCTCGACAGTTCCCTGCAGTATTGTTTTTGACAAGGAATCGTGCCTGCATACATGTCCGAACCATGCTAGTTTTCGTCGTTTCACTATTGAAAGCAATGGCTCATGGACACCTGCACACATCTCTACTTTATTTCTTACGTACACATTGGTCTTATGTTCCCTATAGGAAATTCGTAGAATTCTTCTGTAGCATTTATACTCGAAAGCCTGTAATCTTCTCTCCATGTCCGCAGTGAGTGTCCAACTCTCACAACCATACAACACAACGGAAAGCACCAGCGACCTATACAGTTTGATTTTCACTCCAACACTGATGTTGCTTTTCCAAATCACAGTTAGCCTTGACAAGGACGCTAAAGCCATCTCCAGCCTTATTTTTAGTTCTGCTTTGCATTTACCATCGCTGCATATACTGGATCCGAGGTATTTGAAGGTATTCACCTCTTCAAGCTTATGTCCATTCATCATGATATTAGTCTGGTTTTCTGTGTCTCTATATATATATATATATAACCGAAAATGGGAAGTTTGGTTGTTATTTGAAAACGTCTGACCACTTGTATTATACATAAACTAAAAAGTTACTTCAGTTGTAACGTCCATTGGTATAGGTTTTAGAGCATTCTCACCAGGCAACAGCTGATGTAATATTGCTATTGCCTTGATATTAGAAATGATGATGAGGTTAATATTAAAACCGATGATGGCGCGAATGTTAAAAATGAAACTACTGACTGATATGAAATAGGTGATGATGCGAATGTTTAAAATTATGATTGTTTTAATTTTAAAACTGTTGATGATGTCATATTCTTTCCAGAACGTATTCTTTCTAATGAATTTTCTGAAAACTCCGCGGTCTTTGGCAAGTTTCCCCTTCTTCCATTAGCGGTGCCGTTTTTGCCAACGTGGAGTCCACGCCCCACAAGGGGGCATTTTGATTATTCAGAGGGGCAGGTCTAACAAGTTGTCATTAGGCTTCGTAGGAAATAATCAAATTTTTGAATATAAAAAAATATGATGTTACATATGGGGGGCGTCAGAATTTTAGAAAGACTTAGGTGGGGCATGGTTTTAAAAAGTTTGGGAAACACTGCTTTAGCAACATATGCATGTATTCTTGAATATCTCTTGTCCAACGATGATACTGATGTTAAAAATGAAAATAATCCTGAGGTTAAGTCTAGTTATTGACGTTAAAATTGTGATACTAATTTTACAACTGATACTGATGCTTATGTTTTTAAAAAAAATGCTTATTCTGATGTTAAAACTGGTAATGATAATGGTGGCAAAATGATGATGACTCAGATGTTAAAATAGATGATGCTGCCGATGTTAAAAACTGGTGATGGCTTTGATGTTAAAAATGACGGTGGCTGATATTAAAACTTGTGATTGTGCTAATGTTAAAATTGTGTTTGGTAGTTATAATGATGTTAAAAAAATAATGATGACTAATATTAAAACTAGTGAGGATGCTGATATTTACACTGATGATGGAGCTGATGTTACAACCAACCATGACACTCTGTTAATTTTATTTAAGCGTTTGAGTTAGCAGATGTTTATTCTATCAAACATCATTTCACAACCCACACATGCACAACATATCTAGAGCAGGCGGAAATGAGGAAATTACCGACATTTTGTTACTCACACTTGCAAAAAAACGTACAGGGTTCATTTTCTTCTGACACTGAACATATGTCAGACGTTTTTAAAAACGGAAATACGACATATTTACTACAATCGGCTATACGTATATTTGATATTTAATATAACACACACACACACACACACACTCACGCACACACGCACGCACGCACGCACGCACGCACGCACGCACACACACACACACACCGCCACGCCACGCCACGCCCGGACGCGCGCGCGCGATATATATATATATATATATATATATATATATATATAGGTTAATACTTAACAACTGCATCTGCATATTTATTGTATTACTGATCATTCCATATGCCCCCGGAACACATACTTCGGGACTGCCCAACATACAAAGAGCAGAGACAGCAGACGTGGTCAGAGGATACAGACTTTAGGCAAAAGCTATGGGGCAGCCGCTCTGACCTGTAGAAGACAGTGGACTTCATCTTGACGACAGGCCTGACGGTATAGCATGACCACAGATGCTGAATGCAGAAGAAGAAGAATCCATATGCTTATGTTTTAAGTTCACGTATATAAAATTGTGTGTGTTGGCCTGGCTTCATTTCTCAGTCTCTCTATGTAAGAAATGTATCTTTGCCTAGTACTCTTCGTGCAGCTGCTTACATTATTCTCAGCATTCTCCCCTACAGTGTTTCCATAAATTTTGTGTGCTCATATTTATATTAATGGTGACATTACATCATATGAATAGTGGGTATATTGGGAAGACGTCATTGTGTGACGTTATTTATGCAACAGCGGTTACGCCGCACCGCTACTGTTCATGGCAATCACATATTTGGAAAAGTGTCTGGAAAGAGAACAATTATTTCTTGGACAGCAAATGAAAGTGAACTCGGCAGCTAACAACAAACTGTTGAATCAAGCTGTACACTGGACTATGAAAATACACGACCTTTAATAATGTCATATTTAGCACACATATTTCATTTCAAATTCAGTGCGCAACAACTCTATATACACCTTATATATTAACTCTGATCTGTTTTTTTCCGTTTATTTCATACTCCTAGTTATGCTAGCTCAGCATGCATTAATGTCATTCTATAAAAACATATTTGTGTATTATGTTATTTGAGCATTATATATCTAGAAATCCCGTTGAGATTAGCACACATAATACACCGTTTAAGAAATAAATTATTTCATTTGTGTAGATTTATCTTGGTTGAGCTTCATAATAAATTAAATAAATATGTAGCCATGAATGTTTACTGTAAAAACCTATTGACTAATTGAAAATAATGCCTTTTAAGATGACTCATGTAACTGTTTCCTTGATTTACATTGGTTGCCACTTAAAGCATAACTATAGAGACCAATGAATATTAACCACAACATATATCTGATCAATTGATATGCAGTTATGTGAACGACGCTGTTTCCAACATTGGTGCTGTTTATGGTGACGATACCCATTTCAGAACATTGTTCTTGCATCTACTTTGTACGCCTCTTGGTTCCGTAGAAGGTGTCTTGCTTCCGTAGTGTTTAGTGACCATCGAGTTTAATGAGCGGCCGCTAATTTTTTCAAGAACTGTCCTACCACGAGTAATCTTTCGAACATATTGTGTCATTAATGAGTCTAACGTACTTCAGTTATATAATATGCGAAGGTCCGCATCTGCCAATGTTATTCTAAATAAGTAATAACTGCAGCAAAACTGTATTTCAATAGGCGGAATTTGGCAAAGCATTACGAAGTTTTGCTTATCACAGGCAACACATATAATGACTCAATCACTGGTAACACACATAATGACGCAATTGCTGGTAACACACACAATGACCCAATCCTCACTGGTAACACCTATGACCCATTCACTGGTAACGCACATAATGAATGACCCAATCACTGGTAACACAATTAATGACTCAATCTCTGTTTACACACATAATGACCCAATTACTGTAGCACATATAATGACGCAATTACTGGTAACACACACAATGACCCAATCCCCACTGGTAACACATATGACCCATTCACTGGTAACACACATAATGAATGACCCAATCACTGGTAACACACTTAATGACTCAATCTCTGTTTACACATATAATGACCCGATTACCGTAGCACATATAATGACCCAATCTCTGGTAACACGCATAATAAAGGCAAACACTGGTAACACACATAATAATACAACCATTGGTAACACATATAATGTTTCAATCACTGGTAACACACTTAATAATAATATCACTGTTAAAACACATAATAATACAATCACTGGTAAAAGTCAGAATAAGTCAATAACTGGTAACACACATAATAATCTTATCACAGGTAAAACACATAATAATTCAATCACTGATAATATACATATTAACTCGATTACTTGTAACACACAGAATAACGATTATTTCCCAAACCGTATTATTTGTATTACCAGTAATTAATAAAACTTCATTACCTTGTTACAAGTTTCTCAATGTTGCCAGTAATGCACTTCTGTAACATTACATTTCAAATACACCGTACTGCTGCTAGTCTCACAAGCATACATTGCCACTGAAAAATATAGTTCTTAATGGTTATAAATATTTTTCTGTTTGTCTGCATGATTTTCGTCTGTGAGATCTGATGCTGGACAGTTATTAATATGTTTCGGATCAATGTTGCATAGTCTCCTGTGTTGTTAATGATTGATACAAGATATTCAGCTTTATTGACATTTCGTTTTCGTAGTGCTTCATTGTCAATAGTTGCCAATGTAAGAGTGTGAAAAAGATTGTTGGCACCATCAGATGTAAACGCAGCAAATGCTACACTTGTGCCTATGTCACTCAGATCCGGTCTGTCACATTCCCTAAAGCCACCTTCACCATTAAGGAGAGCTTCACATGTGTGTCCCGCAACGTCATCTACGCCATCATATACAAGCGTTGCGCCATGACATATATAGGTGAAACTGGAAGAAGGCTCGCAGACCGATTCTGCGAACATCTGTACAGCATAAAAAACCATTCGGCTTTGCCTGTTGACGTCCACTTTAATGGCACGGGCCATCGGGGCGCCCAGGACATTCAGGTTACTGCCATTAAGTCGTGCTTCTCTGATGACCGAGCTCGTCTGGCGCTTGAGAACCGCTACATATATCAATATGGCACTCTGAAACCCGACGGCATTAATGAGCGCCTGTCTCTTGTATGACTTTCGTCTTTCCATAGTTTCTGTTTGTTTCGTGCCACATGTTTGTTGATGAATTTAGTCTTTCCATAGTTTCTGTTTGTTTCGTGTCACATGTTTGTTGTCATTTTTGTATTTTCCTTTTCCGGTGTCATTTCACCTCTTCCGGTAAATCCAGACTACCCATACCTATGTGACCGTCGATATTATTACTGTTCGCTTTCTATTATATGTTTTAAGTTTATTGTCTGTCTTGACAAAGGCTTTTTGGTCGGTCGAAACGTTTACTTGTGTGTGTCATTGTGTGTGTTATCTAGTGTTAGCAAAACTAAGTTACCTTTTTCCTGGATCTACCTGTTGGATTTTAGTGTTGCGCAGTAAGTACAATTTTTATAATTTTAAGAGTGTGAAAACGTTTGTGTATCCTTTACAAGTAGTATACTGGTGCAGTAGTATTGATCAGGTAAGCCGAAATATTGTAGTATGGATAAGGTAAAACGACATGTATTGTAGTATTGATGGTGAAGCTCCTCCTTCACAAGCGAAGATGAATATGACATTGACAAAAGTCAAGTTCGATTTGATTGTGTATCCTCAGATGACAGCACAATCCGAGCTGTGAGAGATCTATTGAAGTATGAGCAGGAATGCAGTAGATCTCGCGATGATGGAAAGCAGTATTGTCCCTTCTTTAGATTTTGAATCGACTATACTAATATTATACTGTACTTATACAATACTAATATATTAACTGTAGAAATATTAGTAACAGTAAGACTATTCAATTTTCACACTGCTAAAGCTTATGGCGATCTCCATGGTCTATTTGCTAATCCATTTGCAGTGTGTTCAAGTAACTGTGAGTTCGATTCCGGCTCGTAACGTATTGTTTAGGAATACATTTTTGAGAGATCCTGCTGATTATACCTAGAAGCTACATGTTATGATTGGTATTTTCCTCACGCTGGGTACTTCTTTGTTGAGAGAAGCGACTTATAGATAGGCACACTCTAATACAATATCAATCCACTATTCATTTTGAGCTCTATGATGATATGTCCTTCTGCGGGGCGGCGAGGTACACAGCACCGTTCAAGTGGTACAGAGGCGCCACATTGAAGACCAAAGTACCGGATTTAAATCCCGCTGCAAACAATCATGCTTCCGGAAAGTTCATGGAAAAAAATGACAAACTACTGAAAGTAGCTATGTTGCCTATAAAATCACTACAGCTACAACATATTGGGTTGATGATTACACCATGGAGAATATATGATGATGGTGCTATGCTTGCGGTCTTCAGTTGTTATTGGCAAGGCAAGGATGATATGGTTAGCATTACACAGTGGTTTTACTGCCGTCTCAGATTTGTTATTATAACAAATTACGGAGGCTGGGTTTATATATGGCGAGCTTCTAAAAACAAATCGTTTACTTATAAGTCGTTTCTAGTAGAAGACTTGTCAGCTGGTCTTTTCGTCTTAAAGGAAAGGGAAAAGGAAATGCTTTGTGTCATAGTTTACAGGTTGACAACGACATGTGCACATTTCATCCTGGCAAGTTCAACTTCCGCATGACTTCTGGAACGCTTTCACCCTATTTGTCATGGGATAGCCAGCTCCATTCCCAAATCCCCTTAGCTGCATTTTACAACATGCGTGCTTCTATTTGGAATTCAGGCAACACCTGAGTCGCACTCCCACATGTGCTTGTATTCCATCTCCTCCCAAGCTCTCGTTCATTACAATTATGTATGCAAGCGGAGTATATGCTCATATGATACAGGTATCAATGTATAGGTTTTGGTATTATGTCGTAGGTAATATGTTAATGTGATCGTGATATAGATCAAACTAGGAATCATGTTCGATCTCAAGACTGGGCGAGATTGGTGTAAAGATCTGAACAGCCTGTAAAAACGAAACATAATAGGATATATGAAGAGACTAATAAATCAACAATAACCTGGAACTGTCAGAAGCAACACTTTGATGGATTTATTGAAACGGGGAGTGGAGCATCTATAGACGTGTCCGGAGTGCGCTGATGATAAAGTGAGTCATAATGCGTGTGGGGGCAGATTTCATTTGTCGTGTAGAATGGACAAGAAAGCTTAAGAATGGAATAAAGAGAAAAGATAACATGATATCAGATATACAAATGACTGAACGTTAGACAGACGACACACATCATACGATAGCACAGGTGGCTCTGTGATTCCATCCCCATACTGTGAAAGACTCCTTGTGGCTCAAAGTGCTCTTGCTAACCACATGTATCTGGTCTGACCAGTGGCCCGCATGACCGATCATCATATGTCAACAAATCATTAGTAGATGGCATTGTAGATGGCCCTTCCTCTTGTGGAATACATTACGTACTCGGTAATACTCACAGACGCCCAAAGCATGCTGCGCACGATAGAAAAGTTCATGCTTAAAAAATTATTTTGGGACGCATTGAACAACTCAATTGTCCAGAGCTTAACATGGATATACTTCCCCGGTCATTCTGGGTCTGAGAAACGAGAGAGCTGACTTATTGGCAGGCAATGGGGTGATAGACGGCAAGTTGCTGAGAAGAGATAAAGCAGACTTAATGAAGGCAGTAATAAATTAATTTCAAGATGATGATGTCAATGAGGTTGAGAACGTACACATACAGAGGATGTTAGAAATGGGAGTATCTAGAGGTGAGTGAAGAAAAGTCAAATTTTGTGGAAAGTCCCGAAGATCACACAATCAACAACTGACCTGGACCCTGAGTCTACATACACTGGGATGGCTGCTGGAACGGGGGCGGAGCACTTATGGGAATGCCCCGCCTGCCGTGAAGCCAGTTTCAAATCAAGAATCAAGAATTCCTCTTGTGGAAGTCTTGCAAGACTTATATTTATAATTTCTTTGTTACCCCCATCTGATAGTAAGCATCCTCTTAGTGTATTGTACACCGCTGTGAGTTGAAGTCTTGTGAGTGTATTATACACCACTGATAGTTGATGTCTTGTAAGTGTATTGTACACCGCAAAGAGACAAAGTGTTGTGAGTGTAATGTACACCGGTAACAGTTGATGTCTTTTGAGTGCATTGAACACCGCTAAGAGTTGATGCCTTGTGAGTGTATTGTACACATCTGTGAGTTGTAGTGTTGTGAGTGTATTGTACACATCTGAGAGTTGAAGTCTTGTGAATGTATTGCACACCGTTGATAGTTGAAATCTTGTGAGTTATAAATAAGTTGATGAAACGTTTCCTCCTCAATTGCATAAAATAATTTAAGAGTTATATTGCTCGTAATTCCATGGATCTAAATAAATAAACCATGCAACATCGCAGCTTCTACACCCTTTTAAAAAACACAACAAAATACTGACATCCGCATAGAGGAAACAATTTTCAGTATTATTTGCCAGCACATTTTTCTTGGTCGTAGTCAGATTTTTGTTCTGAGCAATTATTTATATAGTACTTGGCTAAAGCCTTGGCCTGAATAGTTTAGCTAATACTTAAGCAATAACTTAAGTGCTTGTCAGAAAGATCTTTAGAAGTGGTGATAACATCCTGGAATATCTATAAATCCCTGTCTCTCATTCAAGTCACGTATCACCATTAGAAAACAGAGGTTAGCACACATTTTGTGCATTTATTTGAGCAAAGTGGGCAGACCATTCATCATCCTATTTATGAGAAATGGTATTCTGCTGACCCTCGAGAACTGACGTGGACCATTATTTAGACCACAAAAATGTCTCTTGAACTCTATCCCAGTTAAGCCAAAATAAACCTCGCTTATATTCACCAGCCGTGTCAAGTAATCTGATAAAACCTTCATTTGCGTATTAACCATAATATTTACTTACATTCTGAACTAGAGTTAAAATGATTGTATTTGCATTAAGTCATAATTTGCAATGATTGCTAGTGACGTCTGTTCTAAATATGCCTATTAAACTTGTTTGACATAGACAAATTAACAAATAAATTATAGAATGCATGCAAACATTACTTTTTTTATAAATAGAAGTAACATACAGTATTTTTATTAGGACAAGACTATAAAACTCTTGTAGAAATAATATTGTTATATGTTTTCAGCTTCACTATTGTTTCCGTCTTTGATATCAACTTTTTAAATGACAATGTACATCACAATTGCGCAAACGTGGTTCAATTTTGCTTCAACTCAACCGTGAGCGTTTTTGGTTCCTCTCTCTTGATTGAGAAGTGTAGTTATTGCATGGTTTAATTATCAAATAATCTTAAAGAAAGATGTGTAGTTATTGCATGGTTTAATTATCAAATAATCTTAAAGAAAGATGTGTAGTTATTGCATGGTTTAATTATCAAATAATCTAAAAGAAAGGTGTGTAGTTATTGCATGGTTTAATTATCAAATAATCTAAAATAAAGGTGTGTAGTTATTGCATGGTTTAATTATCAAATAATCTAAAAGAAAGATGGAAAGATGTGTAGTTATTACATCAGTCTACTTCTCAAGCAATTTAATGGAACATCTGATTCATACATGATGATGAATTATCCATTTCGCTCAGTAACAAAATAAATTAATGTGAAATAGCAGCTTTTATCATAAAAATCTAATAATTATAAAGAGCATAAAAAAATCTAAAATCGTTTCAAATACTTTCACAGGGAGTATGTTATTTATCATTAAAATATGATGATTTTTCGATCTCATTGAACTGTTTTCTCAGTTACGTCAGCGTGTAATTATTTAAATTGTGATATCTCCATGAGCAGCATGCAAGGTCACAGTGAATGACTCATTTTCAAACAGGTCCACCAAATCAAATATTTAGGAATTTCCTCTGATGAAAGAAGTTCAAATAAGAGAGAAATAGAATACGGCATAGGAAGGCGGCATGTCAAAAGTTGAAGAATATAATGTGTAATATGTCTAAACGCCCGTGTGTTGCCTTTCCCGAAAGGGGAGCAAAGAATAGCAACACTGTTTACCTTCCACGCATGTCGTAAAAGGCGACTAAGGAGGTTATGGGATGGAGTTGGCTGTCCCATCCCATATAGGGTCAGTGACCCAAAGCCATGCTTAAGTCGGATGCGTCAGGCCGAAAGGCGCATATATCGCAGCAATGCTGTAAACCATGGCACAACACATGAGCTAAACTGCAGGAGTTTGAGAACTAATGCAGAAGAAGAAGAAGATAAATCTAAAGAATATAATGTGTAATGTCTCTGTCAATTGAGAAGAAGAAAATCTTCAATGATACATAAGTGAATGTCAATAAATTACGTCAACAATTTAGATTGGGGGCGGGGGAGTGTTTGAAACCGTTTGACAGTTGCTGACAAGGGGTAGTGAGTGATGTATGAAAACTTTTGACAGTTGCTGACAAGGGGGAGTGAGTGATGTATGAAAACGTTTGACAGTTGCTGACAGGAGGAAGTAATATCTGAAAACGTTTGACAGTTGCTGACAAGAGGAAGTAATGTCTGGAAACGTTTGACAGTTGCTGACAAGGGGGAGTGATATCTGAAAACATTTGACAGTTTCTGACAAGAGGAAGTAATGTCTGAAAACATTTGACAGTTGCTGACAAGAGGAAGTAATGTCTGAAAACGTTTGACAGTTGCTGACAAGGGGAAGTAATGTCTGGAAACGTTTGACAGTTGCTGACAAGGGGGAGTGATATCTGAAAACGCTTGACAGTTGCTGACATGTAGGAGGGGTCTCTGAAAACATTTGACAGTTGCTGACAAGGAGGAGGGGTCTCTGAAAACATTTGACAGTTGCTGACAAGGAGGAGGGGTATCTGAAAACATTTGACAGTTTCTGACAAGGAGGAAGGGTATCTGAAAACATTTGACAGTTGCTGACAAGAAGGAGGGGTATCTGAAAATTTTTGACAGTTGCTGACAAGGAAGAAGTCTGTGGTATAATGTCTTAGTTATCCTGACCCTTAGTCTAACGCAGATTGATAGACTTGACGGGATACAGAATGAAGCGATGTGCATCATTCTTGGGTGCCCCAGATATACAGAAACAGTGGAAATGCTTTTTCTTGCTGGATTCTCCTACCATGATGCAAAGAGTGAATATTTTCAATGTTAGTTCATACTTGCGCATCATTGTTGATAAGAACCATTCGCTACATGATGATACTGAAAAGATCAAAGAAAACAAATTAAAGAAGGGAGGAGTCATGGCTAGGTAGGGCAGAGGAGGTTATTAAATGGCTATGCTCATTAGGGGACATAGATCCCGGAGAAGAGTGGAAAAGTAAGCATGTGAAGGTAAAATGCTTCATTGAAGTGGTGATCTTAATTTCCAGGAAACATGCATATAGGTCTGGTGCATATAGATTCAGAAGGCCAGGCTCTAATTA
Organism: Meghimatium bilineatum; assembly: GCA_034231615.1. Taxonomy (NCBI): domain Eukaryota; kingdom Metazoa; phylum Mollusca; class Gastropoda; order Stylommatophora; family Philomycidae; genus Meghimatium; species Meghimatium bilineatum. Next base: position 33,316,308 of record CM067298.1, read on the forward strand.
GTGATAGTTCCTCAGATGGGCATATTAATGTCTACCATGTGGCTTGGCACGTGTGCAGTGCTTGAATATTCACGGCTCAATACAGTTATGTTATGTTCCTCCAGGGCCATAGGCGGCGCATAGGGCAGAAATCATAGCTTTCCATTTCTGTCTTTGTGTTGCCAGGTCTTTCAATTCTTGCGTGTTGTTTAGGTTCATTGACATGCCTTCTCTATTAGTTGTTCTTCGTAGAGTTTCTCTAGGTATCCCTCGTCTTCTTACTACGGGTGGCACCCAATATAGTGATTGATGGGGAATTCTAATGCTGTTTATTCTTAGAAACGCCTTTCAATACAGAGGTAAGTGTATTATGTAAAACAAAAGGTGGTTATTTTCATACAAATACTAGGAGTATGACGATGGAGATGATGTCAGTGACGAAGAAAATGATATGGATAGATTCTCAGGTTGCTACAGGTGTGTGTTTTCTTACTGATTCTGTGAGTATGTTTCGACAGATTCAGTCGGTCTATCTACGCCACCAGAGGCTTCTTCTTCTTCTTCTCGTTCGGAGTTTGACATGTCTACACAGCAAGTCCTGCTTTCCTAATAAATGCTGCTGTATTTGAAAGCTCCTCAGTGCTCCCATACATTTTTCTGTGGATATCCATCTCTGTGGGCCAGTGTTCTTCCCTTAACTGGTTTAATGTACTGCAGTCTTGCAGGATATGTTCAGTGGTCTGTGCTGCCTGCCCACAAGGACACAGTGGTGATGGGACCAATCTTAGCCTATTTAAGTAGCTGTTTAATCTGTTGTGTCCCGCATGTGGTTGCGTCTGTGGGTCCCACCAATGGCCCACTAGACATACCATCCATGCAACAGAAAACCTTACTAGATGACATGCCGTTATATTGAGGTTATCTTCTTATAGAAGCTTCATGGCATGTCATCTATACAGTTATGATTTTGTTTTGTTGTTTAAATGTTTTTTCATGTTTGCCTGAATATATGTATGCACCCTCTGTGGTTGGGAGGGAGCCAGGGATGTACTGCGCAGCAGTGAGGAGGAGGAAACTGACATCACTGTTTTTCCTATGGCTGTTTTTCTTATGTTTTCCCCATCATAGAGGCACAGTGACTCAGGACGTGACAATCCTTTTGACTTGAACATTTGGTTGCATGCCTGGAGCAATAGAGAAGTTCGGCATAACCAGTAGTCAATTGGTGGCGGGGAATGAGCACAGTGAACCCTATCTTGGCTACAGTCACTAGGAGCAGTGCAAAGGTTGAAACCTACCTTCCTGGAGGTGTGATCGTTATTATCTGGCTCTGTCCCGGGGTGGGCCGAAAATCCACAGACTTCCCAGCAATATAATGCCATCTAATGGCATTAGGTCAAAGGGCATGAGCCCATGGACCGCTGGATCACCAACCAACCAACCAACCAATCTGTTGTGTCCTGTTCTGAGGCGGAAGATAATAACCTGCTCTGCTCTGTCGAGATAGTGGTAATTGTCCTTTGGGTGGTCGACTTTCCTGATGGCTTTGATGAGGGCCCAGAGGCTTGAAATCAATGACGAAATCTGTGCTGAAGAGCTACCTTCATTTGTGTACTTGGACACGTGGGTATTGAGGAAAATGAAAGAGCAGAGACTTGCCAGCGTGGCAACAGTGACTAAATGTAAAGGTAGGTCCCATGGCAGCAACCTGCCGCGGGGAACGAAGATAAACTCTTCACGTACTGAGACGCAGCAACTATTAGGGGGTGGCCAGTTCCTTTCCTTGCTGTGCTGGGTCGACTGGAAGAGCGGTAATGACGACCTGGAAATATTTTTTGTCCCAGCATGGTTCCCGATGGTAGGAAGCGAGCTCACTAGTAATTAGGCTACCGCGCTCCTCGGTGATTAGTGGCAGTTCAATGGGCATTTATTATATTTTGAATGCAATCATAAAGTTGGAACAGTTGAAAAATGTGACAGGAATTGGGAGTGAAACTTGGTGTTGCATGAAACTAGCGGTATATACAAAAGAAAAGAAATTTTTATTAACCAATATATAACCGAAACAGTCGCACACAGTCAAATTAAAATACAGAGCGTGACTAGCTCCATCTCATTGTATTAGAACACTGTAGGTGAAACCATCTCTCTGTATTTTAATTTAATTTGTAGTCTTTATTTTGTTTGTGTTTTTTTTTAAAGAAATAATTTCCAAGTGACCTGTAACGTAGAACAAGTTCTTGCTCCTTTGTTTTCTGTTATTTATTTTTACATTAGTTCTATTATTTGGTATTATTTGTTAGACCAGTAAAAATAGTGCATTATCCTAATTATCGCTTACTGAAAAGAGAATAGAACTAGCCTGAATACAATGAAATAACATTTAAAACTCTTCCGTAAGTAAATTACGTAAGTACGATTGTTGTTACGTTTCATGCAGTTACCTTGTATTGATTGTCGTATCCTAATTTTCTACTGCAACTTCTCGTATTGTAAGTACTTTTATATTGTAGTTATTAGTTTAGTTTCATTTCCATCCATATCTTCCGTTGTACTTCCTGACATTCCACCATCTCATTTTCATATTTCCGTTGGATATGTTTGTTTGTTGTGATAATTTTTCCATTCGTCGTCTTTTGATGTTTTGTGTGCATCTTGATAAAGACATTTTGATTGAAACGTTGAATATGATTTGTATATTGTAATTTGTATCTTTTCTTGTGTGCACATTATTTCCCACTAGTTTTAGATATAGTCTGTCGTGTCTGATTGAAGCGATTATATAAACCTGTGTAATACGTAAGTACGATTGTTGTTACGTTTCACGCAGTTACCTTGTAATCATTGTCGTATTAAAACTGTTCCAAGAATTTCATGTAGGAAATTAAGTTGGATTATATTTCGTGGTTTTGTTGGCACTCACGAGAAATATTCTTCTTCTAATTTGTTCATTATTTTTTTTTATTATAGAGCGTTCTGATTCACGTGCTAGCCATATTGTTGGTTTATACATGCTCGCAAATTTCATTTTTCCAAAAATGTCTCAATCTTTCATCCATAGCTCAACTCATCTACATGCACATATAGCCAATTTTCATCTCGATTTCACAGTCTGATTCGGTTTCTACTTGGCTAAAATTTTATTTCTAATTTTAGATGTCGCTGCTTCACCAAAATACGAGTATTAACACACACACACACACACACTCACACTTTCACTCTTCTTATTCCGTTCCGTATTAAATTTCCACATCTTCATTACTCAGCCAGTGTTTATTTCTAGTCCATTATTTTCTAGTTCATTTCAAGCTTGTCTTCCTGCCTAGTTATCTAATTTGTGCATTTCTATATCCCATTTCACATCAACTTATTTTCTCTTATTTAAGTAATCATCCCCACCGCTCTCTCTCTCTCTCGCTCTCTCTCTCTCTATATATATATATACATATATATCTATATCTATCTCTATCAACTTTCAGTTCCCTGTGAGAAATAGGACTGCAGCTGTCACTTTTATACGATTTCTTTGCTTCTCTATCCTCTTTATCTGTGCGCACCATATCACAATTAATTTAGTATATTCTTCCACTGTTCTTCTCCAGTTGTTCCTCAGTATTGCAACTCGTCTCTTACCATTTGGTTTCTCGTGCAGAGCCTGTCTTTTTATGTTGTCATGTTTATTTCTGAGTGTGGTTCTTATTGTAAGTTCTTACAACTGGCCAGTATGAGTTCGTTCTCACAAACAGATCGAACCATTTCAATTTATATTTACCAGTATATTTGACCACAGACGTTCCAAATGTTCTTGTAATTTCTTCATTCCTCGTATGATTTCTTCATGTTTTGTTTGCTGCTTTTCTTATACATGTGATTTCACACGTAGTAAGCTTTATCTCTTGTTCTTCAGTTAGTGGCCATGTCTGATATTATACAACTATGGTATGAAGATTGTATTTATAATATTCCTTTTTGTTTTCATCGAGATATATTTGTGTTTCAAGTTTAGTATAAGATCCCAACTTTCTACTTGTTATCTCTATCTCTACTAGTCACTAGTTTAGTATACGTTTACTTTAGTATAAGTATATTTTATAACCGAACAGCATCAAATGTCACTGAGCAAAAATCTATATAAATACATGATCATGTATTCTTTATAAATGTATGAAATAGCGAATTTCTAGGATGTTAGATTTGTTAATACAAATATTATGTCTGTATAACGTTACGAAGTCTGTATTAATGAAGTATGTATTACTTTTATTATCATATTTATGGTACCGGAACATGTTATAAGTTTAGTATAAGTTCACAATTTTCTACTTGTTATCTCTATCTCTACTAGTCACTAGTAATTTCCTTAGATTATTGTAAATCTCTTGTTTTCCACAATTTACTAACAATGACCACTTCTTCTTATACTTCAAGTCTTTCTTTTCCAATAACTTTACTAAACCGGCTAGTGTGCCGAAAAGTGCCCGGATTTTTAGTTCAGGTTGACAAAAATATGCGCACTTCTGTCTATACATATATCGTAGGGCGCGACTAATGATGGTTGGATTGTATATCAACCAGCCATGACCTGTGAAAAAAAAAAGTTATCATAGCTACAGAAATAAGGACAATAAATATAAAAAATCCTTTTCCTTGGCCTATACTCCCAAGGACATTTAAACACTTTAAGGAAGGGGTCGGCAACCTAGGGCACGCGTGCCACACTTGGCACGCCAAGCAATTTCAAATGACACGCATAATCTTCACATTTCCTTTATAAAGTTTATTATAAATCATTATCGCGGTTTCCTCGCTCATTTCGGCACTCTGAATAATTTGAAACCTTAAATTGGCACACAGTTAGCAAAAGGTTGCCGATCCCTGCTTTAAGGGATTCAAGAGCAGCTTTATTGAACCATTATTTTATAACCGAACAGCATCAAATGTCACTGAACAAAAATCTATATTAATACATGATCATGTATGCTTTATAAATGTATGAAATAGTGAATTTCTAGGATGTTAGATTTGTTAATACAAATATTATTTCTGTATAACGTTACGAAGTCTGTATTACGTTATGAAGTCTGTATTACTTTTATTATCATATTTATGGTACCGGAACATGATATAAACATGCATGTCAGGCAGAAATGTGCACTTTCACCAGAAATGTTTTTATATACAGTGAAAACATATTTTCATTAATTGAGAGTATTCAAGGAACACGTGAGGGGGAATAGAACACAAATTACTTGATATATGCGGACGAAAGCCAAAATAACAATTAAAAAAACTTTAAAAGTGTAGACGATTGACTTCATTTGTAACTGATTTATCCTTATGCACTCTGACCATCTCAAAGAAGGGAGACTCGTTTCTTGCCGAGAGTGCCATTCATACCACATAAATCCGTAACTACAATCATTAATCCCCAAAGAAGTCCGAAAGTAACTCACTTTATAAGCAAGACTTAACAAAGTGTAATTCCAACCACGACCTAAACATAACAGTAAGTAATAAGTGTTAGCTACGTGTAAGAAAGAAAATATCTACGTGTACGAGTAACCTCATTTACTCAACAATAAAACAGGTTTACTACTTCACGTATTTATGAACAACCTGAAAACAGAAATATAATGTTCAACAAAGATAAGAAGAAGACAAGATAAGAATTTAAAAAAGAACAACAATGTATATTGTGTCCTTGTTATTAGAGGTAAAGAGGAGTCTTCCGATTCCAACATGGACGCGACTTCTGGGCAATAAATAAACAGAAAAGTGGAATGTCAGGGGCCATAGAGGCGAGATTATAAAAAAGAAAGCTGACAGTAGCAAGGAAAACTAATGAGAAGATAAAAGTATCAAATAATAATTGCCATCCAGTGTAGGGGATTATGAAAACAGTTTCATGCGTGTGTTACATCTCTCTGGTGTGTGCGGGAGGAGATGACCGAAAAGTCCAATGCTGGCATAGAATCTCCTGCCAAATTTGGTACAAGTACGATTAGAATTGGGCGCCTGTTTGTTTTTGTGTCTTTTTGGTAGCACGTTCTCTCCGTGACTCTAAGAAGTCAACAACATTTGATTTGATGCTTCAGCATTTGATTTAATGCTTCTCGGCGATGCAAGCACCTTTGCTGGGTCTCTGAGCCACACTGACCAAGAATGTAGCGTCGATATTGAAGCTCTTTATAGACATTTTGAAAGAGTACTTGAAGTGTTTCTTCTGTCCGCTAGTGGTCGTTTCACTTTGAGGAGCTCACCATACATCAGCTGTTTCGGGATGCGTTTGTCAAACATTCGCACAATATATCCAGCCTATCTCAGTTAGGCCTTCTTCAACATTGTACGAATGCTTGGGATATTAGCTCTAGTGAGGACTTCAGTATCAGATACGTTATCTTACCAGTTTATCACAAGAGGTTTACGATTACAACATATCTGAAAGTGATTGAACACGCTGACTTGTCCGCTGTAAACTGTCCAGGTGCCAGAAACGTATAGCGAGATAGTGAGAACAATGGCGCAATAGTCTTTTATGGCGAGCCTAATGTCCTTCCGTTCCCGCACATTGTCGCACAGTTTTTCAAATGCAACAATCGCTTTAGAGATTATGTTGTTGATTTCTCAATGTCGTCCGCCCTGGGGAGAGTACTGCCAAGATAAGTGAATCTATCGTCTGGTAGGAGACAATTGTTATTAACCTTAATAACTGGGTCATGGTGCTGTTCATTGAGGGAGGGTTCAAATATTACCTCCGCTTTCTTGGTATTAATGGTCAGTAAAACATTATTTTAAGCTGTAGAAAACCTGCCCAAGCTGACTTGCATATCTTATCTTTTACAACGCTGACTGTGATTACGTAGTCATCAGCAAACAACACATTTATGATGGCTATCTCGTTCACATTGGTGGCGGTTTGTAGTCATCTACGATTAAATTGTTCTCTATCTATCGTATATTACATTTTTATTCTGCTTCTGCAATTAAATTGCTCTCCATCTATGGTATATTAAATTTTTATTCTATCATTTTCATAATCCTGGAGACTGTCCATGAGCAGAGCAGCAAACATCGTTTAATACTCAACCCTGATTGTCATTTGTAATTTGGAATGCATTTGACAGCTCCATTTCGCATAGTTCGCGGACCATCATGTCCTCGTGAATCAGCTGGGAGATTTTAATAAATTTTTGAGGGCAGCCACATTTTACATGTTCGCTCATAGTCCATTTCTGTTGACAGTGTCTCGGGCTTTTGTTAAATCTATGAAAGTCATGTAGAGATTGCACTGCTGTTCTTGACATTTCTCCTGAGTTGTCGCGCTGCAAATGTCATATGAACGGTTCCGCGGCTTGCTATAAAGTCATACTGACTCTTTGAGAGTAGATCATGTTCTAGATTGTCATTTAGACGGTTGAGGAGGTCTCGGGAAAGGATTGTGCCAGAAATAGGCAGGAGAAAAATTCGTCTGTGGTTGTCACATCACTATCGATTGCCATGCCGCTTGTAAAGGTAGACGATTGAAACATTTTAATTTTTTTTGGAATATGTTCTTTGGTCTAGATTAAGTAGAACCATCAGAAAGTTTCTGTGAAGTGACATAAGTCGATCATTGATACCTTTTGGGAGTTGATAATGGTGCTTTGTAGATACAATTGGATAGCTAAATACACTCCTGATTTGAGACGCTCTCCACTAATTTTCAAACTCCAAAAGAAGGTGTATACTCCACGTATCTCAGATAGCTGCCCCTCGTAAAGTAATAACGTCTCACTCGAGGCATGAATGTCGTCATTATAACGTCATTATATATTCTTTGGCAACAATTGCTGTTTCACTCTGGCATGTCAGAATTAGTGGTATTAGGTAGTCAACGAACGTTCACCATAACTGAGTTGAGAAACTTTGACTTAATTTTTTGCAGTGATGTGTTTGATTTGTTGAAGTGTCTGAACTGTAACGTGCGCTGTATTTAGATTAAAGTGAGGAAAGGTGTGCTATTCGTCAACCTGACTTTGTCGTGATTGCCTATTTAAGACAATTGAGAAGAGTCGTGACGACTGAAATATAGTTCAGTGTGCAGTGGATGACCTGGGTGTTCTGAGTGGTAAAGCAAAATAAATTAAACTGGTTACTAAAAAAACTTACCGTTCCTATGAATAAAAAAATATAAAAAAATAAATAAAAAGCATACAATAAAACTAAAAAGGACAATTCTCAACGTGTCGGTCCAAATGGGACCTTTTTCAAGAGACTTAGTTATTCCTCAAGGGCCAAAGACGACACATAGGGCGGATGTCATAGATTTCAATGTTTCTCGTTTCATTGCAATTTGCTTTAGATCTTCATTGTTTTCAAGCGACTAATAACTTATAAACTAAAAAATACTACACAAAATAGATAACTCTTGTGTGTTCTGAGTGCATCGCCGTTTTAAAGTTTTCTTTGCAGTCCACACTATTCAGCTAAGAGTTTCTTTTGTACTGGTTGTGTCAGCTAGTGACATTATACGTGTATTCATTCTACTGAGATCTGTCTTCATATGCTTAGATAGACAGACCATAAGTACGACGATCTTAATGAAGTCGGTCGGTTTCACTTCGATTCGATTTTGTCCACCAGCTGAGGTATTCTCCCAGATTATGGTCGCTGCGCATGTTACAGCTGCATAATTCATCAACATGAAAAAGATTGGTGGCAGATGTGCTTAAACTTGAGAAAATTGTACCAGATGACGCTCAGCGTGTTCTGCAACCAGGGCTGCGCTGTCGATGATGTTTAACAATGTTTTAGGCTGCCATGTTTATGCTATCGAAAATATGAGACTCACCTCTTTTCGATTCAGTTCGAAAGATGTTTAATCCACCACTGAAACAAAACAACACCATTAGCTCCCCTTGTGGGCGTAAGACATCAACTAGCATCACATTGTTACAGTTTTTCGGCAGCGATTCCTCTTTGTTGCATGTAATACGATACAGAAATTGTCAAATACGAAACGGTTTACTTACGAACAACAGAAATATTTATTTTATGGGAACTTTATGAGACAGGAATGTTTTTGGAACATAGTTACATCGGGCGAGATTTAAGAAAAAAGAGACAGATGGAGACAGAAAGTATTTGACAGCTTAACACCGTGGAATGGCAACGGTGAAGTGTGGTAGCCTAATTTATAGTAAGCTTACGTAATATTACAGCGTGGCAGGTTCGAAATCACGTCCTGATAAAAAAATCCGAGCTGTGATTTCTCACCTGACACGACCGCTCTCTATTCTACCCAGCTGTAAATGAGTACCTGAAGAATTCTTGGGGAATGTAAGCACAGTACGGAAGGGAACTTGCCACCCCACGTTTCAATTGCTGCGGCTAAGTACATGAAGAGTTATCTGCATCACCAGCGGAAGGTTGCTGTTATGGGACCTGCCTTTACCTTTAATAGCCAAGAGTCAGTAACGATTCTGAGATAATATACTGGAGATAGAGAACTTTGAGGATCTAGAATCGCCGATGCAGCCTGCACGGAACTTGGTAGCGACTAAATTATCATTAATAATTTAAACGTTCCAGTGTAATCTACGTTATATGTTATGTGGTACAAAGTAATACTGCAATCTTCCTTACCTCCTTGGACATGGGTAGATCAAAGGTAGATGACCAGAGAAAATGTATAACACCACTGACTAGTTTCAGATGTGGAGAGAATAGCAGCCATTAAGTAGCGATTAAAATAAATGTCATCTACATCATCTCCGCTCACTTTAATATTTCCCTTTGAGACATAATTGTCTGGGAATATTGAAGAAATGCTGTCTACCCACGAATATTTTTCCAAATATGTGGCACTTACGTACATAGAAGATTATAAATATCGGTTAAGCTGTAGAAGTACGTAATAGCGGTCTTTCAGAGTAATTCTAGACAAATTATGTGAGTTGGTTAGTGACACTGTCTTAACAGTGATGTCTGGAACTAGAGGTCAGCAGATTCATACATTGGGTCTGGATGGTAAAACATAATTAATAATTATTGCCTAATGTACCACTGGACAAATTTCATAATAATGAAATACAGAGTTTACGATAGATGGATATAGTTGAAGGAGAGAAAGCAAAGTATATTGATAAGTGGGTATGTACTTGAAGTAATGATTGAGAAGCCGTTAGTAAACTGTGAAGATATATGCAAGAAGTACATTATAAGTAAATTAACATAAGATTAACACCACTGAAATGAAATGTGTGAGACGTATGATTGGAGTTAGCTTGAGAGACAAAATCAGGAATGAAGCACTAAGGAAACAATTAGGGATCAAGCCAACAATAGAATACATACAGAAACAACAAGTTAAATGGTACGGCCACATAACCAGACAGAAAGAGCAAAGTATTATCCAAAAAACACTTAACAAACGATACGAAAACAGGAGACCTATTGGACGCCCTCGTAAAAGGTGGATATATAGTGTATTAGAGACACTCGCAAATATAACAGCAGAGGAGGCAAATAGAAAGGCAAAAGACCGTACACTCACTCTCCCCTCAACACCGAAAGGTACATGAGGACAGAAAGAAGAAGAAAAAAAGTACATTATAGGCTTAAAAAACAGAAAATAGAAAAGACATTGCAGACACTGCAGCAATAAACATAATATGAAAACTGATACAAACTCGTTGCTACAGAAAAGGGATATACTAAATACATTGCATCAGAAAAGATCAGATGAAAATTAAATACATTGTCCCGCCGAAGACGGATGTGTCGGGCCATTGGCTCAATTAAAACGGCGACACAACGCATTTCCATTCTCTGGACTACGTCCTGCTGGAAATCTAGGAGGACTATGGTCATGCTACAAGAGAATTCAGCAGGAGTTTGAGAATGAACGCTGAAGAAGAGGAAGAAATACATTGTAATAGAAAATATAAGAGAAAAATTTAACAATCTTTCCATTTTAAATAATGGACGGATGTCGCCGTACGTAATTTTTCTCTTTACTAAATGCACTTGCCCATGATTTCCAGGCAAATATATGCAGCAAACGAACAATCCATGACCGGTATCCAATGTATAAGACCGGTGCAGAGAAAATGTAAACATGACCTAGAAGATCCAATTCGATTATTTTGTTTGTCGGCCGTGACTATTTATGGCATGCAACTTTAAGTATGTAAATAATGATCAACGAAATTCACGATAATAATAAAAAAACATAGCGAATGAAGGTTTGTTTACTTTCTGTGCAGAGGTCTTTACCACCGACGGTCTCGAACCATCCCTCTGTTTATCCAATTTGGACTGTGCCGTTTGTCATGGAGACGTGTGTAATGAACTATTGAGACTTCCACACCAGAACAATATGTATGTGTCATGGAGTCGGTGTCATTAATTTTGCATACATTGATTGTAAAGCGTGTGTTGGTTTGTACAGCGCTTGATGAATCAAGGAGGGATTCCTTGCATGTGTTGGTGGATATTGCTTACTCTAACTAAGAACTATTATATATATATATATATATAAATCACACACACACACACACACACACATTATGTGCACGTGCGTTTGTGGTTGTTTGTACCAACAACAAATGACTTCAAATATTCGATGATGTATGTGTGTGTGTGTGTTTGAGTATGTTCTTGTGAACAACTACTCCATCTGATCATATGTGTGTGTGTGCATGTGTAAATGGTTATATTCAGTACCGGATTTACCTATAAACTAAACAAGCTATAGCTTAATAATGTTTTTATTTCACTATATATATATATATATATATTCTTAATCGGTAAAGGGCCCCATATCTCAAATAGCTTAGGGCCCTATCAAGTTTAAATCCGGCCCTGGTTGTATTTTACTAATAGGCTCAACAAATCTATCGTAGGTGTTCGTGCGGGTGTATATGTGGGTGTGTATTTACCAATATGTATGAATAATCAATGCTATATATATATATATATATATGTGGGTGTGTATTTAACAATTTAAACGAATAACGATGCTGTGTATGTATATGTGGCTGTGTATTTACCAATATGTATGATTAACCAATGGTGTATGTGGGTGTGTATTTACCAATATGTACGACTAAACGATACTGTGTGTGTATATGTGGGTACTAAACACATCTATATGTCTTATGTGTATGCATGGGTCTATACATTAACATGCACCTACACTTACTATTTATGTATGTATGTAGAATGCTATCTTTGTATATGTGGATGTTTATGCTACTGTACAACTATTATTTAAATCTTGCGTGCTAGTTTTTGTATACCAGGGCACGCCAACCTGGAAACATTGGTGATCTAGTTTTAGGTTCTCAAACTATGAGACGATTTACCCTTTTAAAATAACCACAGGGGCAATATATTTGTACTTTTGACAATAGGAAAGTATACATATTTTTGACAACAGGAATGTATATATATATATATATATATATTTGACAATTTGAAAGTGTGTGTACACACACGCACGCACACACACATGCATATCTATCATATCTTGTGTGTGTGTAAGGCCGTTTTAACAACTTGTTTGGGGGGGGGGAGGGGAAGAGAGTTACCTTATAAAGGTAATTCTTTATTTTCGTATATAATTTCATGTTCACAGCCGGCCGTGGGCAACCCATGCCTTGATTTCCAATTCAGTGTGCAAAGAAAATGAGCACTGTCTTCTTTTCAGGTATGTCGTAGGAGGTAACTAAGGGGGGTTGGGGGTTGACCTGCGAAGATATTATCATTGTAACATCTTGTCTTACTTTCTTACTTTTGTCTTCTATCAAATTATCTATATGGATAATGAAGAGATGCTGGCTAGCGGACATTGCACCTTTGTCCTTTTGTTGCACAGCACACTCTTTGATGGAGAAGAATATGTGTCATATGCGGATATGAGTCAGAATATCTGACAAGATTGGTGATAGTTGTCCCAGAAGTGTTCTGTGATCCTGGCAGGACGTGGTAACTCCGAGATACTGACGCACTGGAATGTCTCCCGTAGGAGACTACACCTTCCATAAGCGATCCATAAACCTTCCTTATGTAAACATGCCTTCGAAAGAATCTGTATATGAGTTCCGGTGTCGCCTAACTGACAGAACTGAGAGAACCTGCGCTTTTGTTAGAAAGGTTATGGGCCGTGAAGAGCTGCATGCTCACATATAGAGGGATTATTTCATCGTCATAAACCCTCTTATTCTTAAGAACGTTGATTACCTTTGTGTAGAAACTCGTAAAAAGGTGGATGGGTGAGATCTTTACCGGGTTTTAAGCAAAAATTCTTGGTACTAAAATTGTAAAACTCCACCCCACCTCCTGTGTTTATTTAATGAAATATACAGGGTCGTAGGTACTTCTTTGGCAAGGTTTACCTAAAAATATGCTTATCAGCCCAATTTCGTAGATCTTTTGAGGTGATGTATGAGGATAATGATTACAGTTTGTAAATATATATATCTTAATAATGGTTGGTGATCTACTAAATCTCTATTCTAGAGATTTACCGGTAGATCGCAATTTCGTGGTGTCGACCCCCTGTGGTATAACTATTATACACAACTATATATCAGTGGTGTCGACCCCGTGTGGTATAACTATTATAACTATTATACACAACTATATATCAGTGGTGTCGACCCCCTGTGGTATAACTATTATACACAACTATATATCAGTGGTGTCGACCCCCTGTGGTATACTATTATAACTATTATACACAACTATATATCAGTGGTGTCGACCCCCTGTGGTATAACTATTATAACTATTATACACAACTATATATCAGTGGTGTCGACCCCCTGTGGTATAACTATTATAACTACTATACACAACTATATATCAGTGGTGTCGACCCCCTGTGGTATACTATTATAACTACTATACACAACTATATATCAGTGGTGTCGACCCCCTGTGGTATACTATTATAACTATTATACACAACTATATATCAGTGGTGTCGACCCCCTGTGGTATAACTATTATACACAACTATATATCAGTGGTGTCGACCCCGTGTGGTATAACTATTATAACTATTATACACAACTATATATCAGTGGTGTCGACCCCCTGTGGTATAACTATTATACACAACTATATATCAGTGGTGTCGACCCCCTGTGGTATACTATTATAACTATTATACACAACTATATATCAGTGGTGTCGACCCCCTGTGGTATAACTATTATAACTATTATACACAACTATATATCAGTGGTGTCGACCCCCTGTGGTATAACTATTATAACTACTATACACAACTATATATCAGTGGTGTCGACCCCCTGTGGTATACTATTATAACTACTATACACAACTATATATCAGTGGTGTCGACCCCCTGTGGTATACTATTATAACTATTATACACAACTATATATCAGTGGTGTCGACCCCCTGTGGTATAACTATTATAACTACTATACACAACTATATATCAGTGGTGTCGACCCCCTGTGGTATACTATTATAACTATTATACACAACTATATATCAGTGGTGTCGACCCCGTGTGGTATACTATTATAACTATTATACACAACTATATATCAGTGGTGTCGACCCCGTGTGGTATACTATTATAACTACTATACACAACTATATATCAGTGGTGTCGACCCCGTGTGGTATACTATTATAACTATTATACACAACTATATATCAGTGGTGTCGACCCCGTGTGGTATACTATTATAACTATTATACACAACTATATATCAGTGGTGTCGACCCCGTGTGGTATACTATTATAACTATTATACACAACTATATATCAGTGGTGTCGACCCCGTGTGGTATACTATTATAACTATTATACACAACTATATATCAGTGGTGTCGACCCCGTGTGGTATACTATTATAACTACTATACACAACTATATATCAGTGGTGTCGACCCCGTGTGGTATACTATTATAACTACTATACACAACTATATATCAGTGGTGTCGACCCCGTGTGGTATACTATTATAACTACTATACACAACTATATATCAGTGGTGTCGACCCCGTGTGGTATACTATTATAACTATTATACACAACTATATATCAGTGGTGTCGACCCCGTGTGGTATACTATTATAACTATTATACACAACTATATATCAGTGGTGTCGACCCCGTGTGGTATACTATTATAACTACTATACACAACTATATATCAGTGGTGTCGACCCCGTGTGGTATACTATTATAACTATTATACACAACTATATATCAGTGGTGTCGACCCCGTGTGGTATACTATTATAACTATTATACACAACTATATATCAGTGGTGTCGACCCCGTGTGGTATACTATTATAACTATTATACACAACTATATATCAGTGGTGTCGACCCCGTGTGGTATACTATTATAACTATTATACACAACTATATATCAGTGGTGTCGACCCCGTGTGGTATACTATTATAACTACTATACACAACTATATATCAGTGGTGTCGACCCCGTGTGGTATACTATTATAACTACTATACACAACTATATATCAGTGGTGTCGACCCCGTGTGGTATACTATTATAACTACTATACACAACTATATATCAGTGGTGTCGACCCCATGTGGTATACTATTATAACTATTATATACAACTATATATCAGTGGTGTCGACCCCGTGTGGTATACTATTATAACTACTATACACAACTATATATCAGTGGTGTCGACCCCCTGTGGTATACTATTATAACTATTATACACAACTATATATCAGTGGTGTCGACCCCCTGTGGTATACTATTATAACTATTATACACAACTATATATCAGTGGTGTCGACCCCCTGTGGTATACTATTATAACTATTATACACAACTATATATCAGTGGTGTCGACCCCCTGTGGTATACTATTATAACTATTATACACAACTATATATCAGTGGTGTCGACCCCCTGTGGTATACTATTATAACTATTATACACAACTATATATCAGTGGTGTCGACCCCCTGTGGTATACTATTATACACAACTATATATCAGTGGTGTCGACCCCCTGTGGTATAACTATTATACACAACTATATATCAGTGGTGTCGACCCCCTGTGGTATACTATTATACACAACTATATATCAGTGGTGTCGACCGCTTGTGGTATACTATTATACACAACTATATATCAGTGGTGTCGACCCCCTGTGGTATAACTTATACACAACTATATATCAGTGGTGTCGACCCCCTGTGGTATAACTATTATACACAACTATATATCAGTGGTGTCGACCCCCTGTGGTATACTATTATACACAACTATATATTAGTGGTGTCGACCCCCTGTGGTATAACTATTATACACAACTATATATCAGTGGTGTCGACCCCCTGTGGTATACTATTATACACAACTATATATCAGTGGTGTCGACCCCGTGTGGTATACTATTATAACTACTATACACAACTATATATCAGTGGTGTCGACCCCCTGTGGTATAACTATTATAACTATTATACACAACTATATATCAGTGGTGTCGACCCCCGTGTGGTATACTATTATAACTATTATACACAACTATATATCAGTGGTGTCGACCCCCTGTGGTATACTATTATAACTATTATACACAACTATATATCAGTGGTGTCGACCCCCGTGTGGTATACTATTATAACTATTATACACAACTATATATCAGTGGTGTCGACCCCCTGTGGTATACTATTATAACTATTATACACAACTATATATCAGTGGTGTCGACCCCCTGTGGTATACTATTATAACTATTATACACAACTATATATCAGTGGTGTCGACCCCCTGTGGTATACTATTATAACTACTATACACAACTATATATCAGTGGTGTCGACCCCCTGTGGTATACTATTATAACTATTATACACAACTATATATCAGTGGTGTCGACCCCGTGTGGTATACTATTATAACTACTATACACAACTATATATCAGTGGTGTCGACCCCGTGTGGTATACTATTATAACTATTATACACAACTATATATCAGTGGTGTCGACCCCGTGTGGTATACTATTATAACTATTATACACAACTATATATCAGTGGTGTCGACCCCGTGTGGTATACTATTATAACTATTATACACAACTATATATCAGTGGTGTCGACCCCGTGTGGTATACTATTATAACTATTATACACAACTATATATCAGTGGTGTCGACCCCGTGTGGTATACTATTATAACTACTATACACAACTATATATCAGTGGTGTCGACCCCGTGTGGTATACTATTATAACTACTATACACAACTATATATCAGTGGTGTCGACCCCGTGTGGTAAACTATTATAACTACTATACACAACTATATATCAGTGGTGTCGACCCCCTGTGGTATACTATTATAACTATTATACACAACTATATATCAGTGGTGTCGACCCCGTGTGGTATACTATTATAACTATTATACACAACTATATATCAGTGGTGTCGACCCCGTGTGGTATACTATTATAACTACTATACACAACTATATATCAGTGGTGTCGACCCCGTGTGGTATACTATTATAACTATTATACACAACTATATATCAGTGGTGTCGACCCCGTGTGGTATACTATTATAACTATTATACACAACTATATATCAGTGGTGTCGACCCCGTGTGGTATACTATTATAACTATTATACACAACTATATATCAGTGGTGTCGACCCCGTGTGGTATACTATTATATCTATTATACACAACTATATATCAGTGGTGTCGACCCCGTGTGGTATACTATTATAACTACTATACACAACTATATATCAGTGGTGTCGACCCCGTGTGGTATACTATTATAACTACTATACACAACTATATATCAGTGGTGTCGACCCCGTGTGGTATACTATTATAACTACTATACACAACTATATATCAGTGGTGTCGACCCCCTGTGGTATACTATTATAACTATTATGCACAACTATATATCAGTGGTGTCGACCCCGTGTGGTATACTATTACAACTACTATACACAACTATATATCAGTGGTGTCGACCCCCTGTGGTATACTATTATAACTATTATACACAACTATATATCAGTGGTGTCGACCCCCTGTGGTATACTATTATAACTATTATACACAACTATATATCAGTGGTGTCGACCCCCTGTGGTATACTATTATAACTATTATACACAACTATATATCAGTGGTGTCGACCCCCTGTGGTATACTATTATAACTATTATACACAACTATATATCAGTGGTGTCGACCCCCTGTGGTATACTATTATAACTATTATACACAACTATATATCAGTGGTGTCGACCCCCTGTGGTATACTATTATACACAACTATATATCAGTGGTGTCGACCCCCTGTGGTATAACTATTATACACAACTATATATCAGTGGTGTCGACCCCCTGTGGTATACTATTATACACAACTATATATCAGTGGTGTCGACCCCCTGTGGTATACTATTATACACAACTATATATCAGTGGTGTCGACCCCCTGTGGTATAACTATTATACACAACTATATATCAGTGGTGTCGACCCCCTGTGGTATAACTATTATACACAACTATATATCAGTGGTGTCGACCCCCTGTGGTATACTATTATACACAACTATATATTAGTGGTGTCGACCCCCTGTGGTATAACTATTATACACAACTATATATCAGTGGTGTCGACCCCCTGTGGTATACTATTATACACAACTATATATCAGTGGTGTCGACCCCGTGTGGTATACTATTATAACTACTATACACAACTATATATCAGTGGTGTCGACCCCCTGTGGTATAACTATTATAACTATTATACACAACTATATATCAGTGGTGTCGACCCCCGTGTGGTATACTATTATAACTATTATACACAACTATATATCAGTGGTGTCGACCCCCTGTGGTATACTATTATAACTATTATACACAACTATATATCAGTGGTGTCGACCCCCGTGTGGTATACTATTATAACTATTATACACAACTATATATCAGTGGTGTCGACCCCCTGTGGTATACTATTATAACTATTATACACAACTATATATCAGTGGTGTCGACCCCCTGTGGTATACTATTATAACTATTATACACAACTATATATCAGTGGTGTCGACCCCCTGTGGTATACTATTATAACTATTATACACAACTATATATCAGTGGTGTCGACCCCCTGTGGTATACTATTATAACTATTATACACAACTATATATCAGTGGTGTCGACCCCCTGTGGTGTACTATTATAACTATTATACACAACTATATATCAGTGGTGTCGACCCCCTGTGGTATACTATTATAACTATTATACACAACTATATATCAGTGGTGTCGACCCCCTGTGGTATACTATTATAACTATTATACACAACTATATATCAGTGGTGTCGACCCCGTGTGGTATACTATTATAACTATTATACACAACTATATATCAGTGGTGTCGACCCCGTGTGGTATACTATTATAACTATTATACACAACTATATATCAGTGGTGTCGACCCCCTGTGGTATACTATTATAACTATTATACACAACTATATATCAGTGGTGTCGACCCCCTGTGGTATACTATTATAACTATTATACACAACTATATATCAGTGGTGTCGACCCCCGTGTGGTATACTATTATAACTATTATACACAACTATATATCAGTGGTGTCGACCCCGTGTGGTATACTATTATAACTATTATACACAACTATATATCAGTGGTGTCGACCCCCGTGTGGTATACTATTATAACTATTATACACAACTATATATCAGTGGTGTCGACCCCGTGTGGTATACTATTATAACTATTATACACAACTATATATCAGTGGTGTCGACCCCCTGTGGTATACTATTATAACTATTATACACAACTATATATCAGTGGTGTCGACCCCTGTGGTATACTATTATAACTATTATACACAACTATATATCAGTGGTGTCGACCCCCTGTGGTATACTATTATACACAACTATATATCAGTGGTGTCGACCCCCTGTGGTATACTATTATAACTATTATACACAACTATATATCAGTGGTGTCGACCCCCTGTGGTATACTATTATAACTATTATACACAACTATATATCAGTGGTGTCGACCCCCTGTGGTATACTATTATAACTATTATACACAACTATATATCAGTGGTGTCGACCCCCTGTGGTATACTATTATAACTATTATACACAACTATATATCAGTGGTGTCGACCCCCTGTGGTATACTATTATAACTATTATACACAACTATATATCAGTGGTGTCGACCCCCTGTGGTATACTATTATAACTATTATACACAACTATATATCAGTGGTGTCGACCCCCTGTGGTATACTATTATAACTATTATACACAACTATATATCAATCGTGTGGTGAAGTACGCCGCTTTCAACCGCGGACGTGAGTCCAATTTTTAAAAATTTCTGAGCTTATGTACGATAAAAAAAAATACTCCATTAAATCATTACATTTTATTAAGAATACACAACTTTGTTGGTTAAGTAAAATGCAAAGTTTATGGTGAGGTACGCTTCTGTCAACCGCGGACATTAGTTCAATTTGGTTATATAAGAGCATTAACTATTAAAATCAATGAAGGTATCGGTTTTGGTAATCCAGCCACCACGAATCCCGGATATATTTTATTAATACACAACTATACATTGTTTGTGTGCTTATAGCGGTGTGTATTTTGGTTATACAGAAATATTTTATCTTATTTCTATATGAGTGCGCTCGTGTGTATCTACATTTACATTTCGCATATCAGAAATGATAGTTTTCCCGACTGTTATTGCTTTTTAATAACTCGATCGACGAGATTCTTAAATGCACTCGGAACATGATCCTATGCTAACAGATGGGATGGGGTTATCGATCTTTGTAACTAAAATGAGTTTATCTGTCCCTCACAACTGGATTAAGTATTCGATTCTTTACATTTAATATTAGGCTATCGGTAATTTAGAACTAAGATTATGTTGCCGGTCCTTCACAGCTTGATCATAATACTGAAACTTCACATCTAAATGATGTCTTTATTATTGTCTTCTAGATCGAAGACAATGAAACTTGCGCAAATGAAAAATCTTTCATAAGGTAGTAACAGTAAAGCCAAACTATGTATGATCAGAACATGCCTATTTCTAGTGGCAATATATAGTTGTGAGGCATGGACATTAAATAAAACAAGGGCAAAGAGAATGGCTGCTTTCGAAATGAGATGCTACAGAAGAATTTACGTATACCATGGACAGCTAAAAAGACAAATTAAAAAATGTTAAGATAAATAAACGTCGAAGAGGAGCCGCTCCTTAACATCTTAACAAGAAAACTGTTTTGGGGGTATTTTTTGGTCATTTAAAGATACATGACAACATGTGAAGATTAATAGCTGAAGGCAGAGTTAACTGCAGCAGGGAAAGAGGGCGCCTAAGACTACGATTGTGCAGTGATATATCAGATTGCTTAAACATGTCTTTAGCTGCCGCAGGTCAACTCGTCCAGAATCACGGAGTGTTCAGAGAAACAAAAGGAAGACCTCGTTCTGGAAAGAATATGTAACATGAGAGAGATCGAAATTTGCATTCCTCACCGGTACACAAGGTTTTCCATCTTTTGTAGCAGGGTGACACGTTTAATTATGTTTCTTGTCTCAATTTCTTACTTTTGTCTTCTATCAAATAATCGAAATTGATGATTCAAAAATGCAGGATAGTGGATATTACGCCATTGTCCTTCTTTGGCAGACTTGTGGGTAGCAGAATATGCCAGATGTACTATCCCTGCAGATGGGTCAACAAAGCTGATGAAAAAAAATGAAATGGTTGATCCGAAAGTTCCAGGCTGGACGTGACGATCATGGAACACTTAAATCATGTAATACATCTCTTTCGGGACGTTATTTTTACTTCAAACTTCTATTACCTTACCGATAATTCACAGCTGATTGTCGTTTTCAGTACGTCACAGCTATATATCTTAATCAATAATTCATAGCTAGATGTGATTATTAATACTTTGTAGCAAGGTGACGGTATCAACACTTTATAGCTAGAAGACGTTATCTAATGTATAGCTAGGTGGCGTTATCGATACTTTATAGCTAGAAGACGTTATCTAATTTATAGCTAGGTGGCGTTATCGATACTTTATAGCTAGAAGACGTTATCTAATTTATAGCTAGGTGGCGTTATCAATACTTTATAGCTAGAAGACGTTATCTAATTTATAGCTAGGTGGCGTTATCGATACTTTATAGCTAGAAGACGTTATCTAATTTATAGCTAGGTGGCGTTATCAATACTTTATAGCTAGAAGACGTTATCTAATTTATAGCTAGGTGGCGTTATCGATACTTTATAGCTAGAAGACGTTATCTAATTTATAGCTAGGTGGCGTTATCGATACTTTATAGCTAGAAGACGTTATCTAATTTATAGCTAGGTGGCGTTATCAATACTTTATAGCTAGAAGACGTTATCTAATTTATAGCTAGAAGACGTTATCAATACTTTATAGCTAGATGACGTTATCCCTATTTTTTTTAACCAGATGACGTTATTAATCATGCGCAACTAGATACTGTTATCAATGCTTCACAACTAAATGACGTTGTAAACAACTGACAGATAAATGACGTTATACATACTACACAGCTCTAAATATTACGTTATCAATACGACAACACTAGATGTAGTTATAAGTAGTCTACAACTAAATGATGGAATCAATACTTCACACCTAGGGGACGTTATAAAATCGCCACAGCTAGGTGACGTTATCAATACCTCACAACTAGATGGTGTTATGAATACTTTACAGCTACGTGACATTATCATTGCTTCACATCTAGATGACTTTATAAGTACTTCTTAGCTAGGTGACGTAATAAATACTACATAGATAGATGGTGTTATAAGTTCTTCACAGATGGATAACGTTATCAATGCTTCACAACTAGATGACGTTATCAATGCTTCACAACTAGATGACGTTATCAATGCTTCACAACTAGATGACGTTATCATTACTTAATAGCTGCATGAGAATACTTCACAAATAGGCGTCAATATTTCACAGTTACATGATAATACTTCAAAGGTAGATGACAATACTTAACAGCTAGATGTCAGTTCTTCACATCTAGATGGCAATACTTCACAGGTATAAGGCACTACTTCACGTGTCCTTTGTAGAACGTTGTCCTCACTGCCATTCTGTAAGCCTCACAGTTCTGTGCGAGCTGCCCAGTGTCTTCCAGGTTCATGTTCAGAAGGTCGTTGATGTCATGTATCCATCGTAGTCTTGATCTACCTCATGTTTTCTTTCCTGGAATTTTCACCTCCATGATTAATCTTTCTAAACCATTGTGTCTTTTTATATGTCCGAAATATGTAAGTTTACGCTTTTTGATAGTTTTGAGGAGCCAGTCTTCTTCAATGTTCAGATCATTGTGAGAATCTGCGTTAGTTCTTTTATCTGTCCATGATATTCTTATGACCTTTCTATAGCATTTCATTTCAGCTGCAGATAAATTTTTTCCATTGTCAATGTGTCATTGTCCACGTCTCACAACCGTATGTTGCCACTGGAAAGATATAGCTTCTTAGTAGTTGTAACTTAGTTTTTATATTTGTTCCTTGCCATAGATTGTTCATCTATGATATTTATTTTTTTTGTTTTTGTATTGCCATTGCTAATTTCTTTCTTCTTAAGGTCACTTAATTTCTTTCTGCCGGGCAATCTGCTGCGATGTTAATCCTAGATATTCAAAGTTGTTTACATTTTCTAGTTGCTCTTTGTCAATGACTATTTAGGTGTACTTTCATCTCTGCTTACATGCATTATTTTTGTCTTGTTTTTTGCATTGAGGATAAGGTTTTGTGCCTAGCTATGATGTTTGACTGAAATAATCATTTGTTCTAAACCTGCTGGGCTCTTTGATATTAGAGTTGTGTCATCCGCATACCTAATTTCTGGGAATTCGTGTTCTCCTATATTAAGGGTTTAAACTGTTCATAAGATGGGTCTTCTCATACATTTCGCATAATGTTTTCTGCATAAATATTTAACAGGTTTGGTGAAAGGATACATCCTTGTTTGACTTCTTTTTGGACCTCAAACCAGTCAGATATTTCTCCGTCGAGACTAACAGAAGCCTTTTGTTTCTGATAAAGCATTTTATTGAACGATATGAGATAGTGTGAGAAAGCCCATGCTTTCCATTATGTTCCACAACTACTGGTGTGTTACGCAGCCAAACGCCTTTGAGTGGTCAATAAGACAGGTGTATATGTCTGCATTGAACTTTCTGTATATCTCTATTATATTTTTATTGTTGCAAAGTTATGACCCCTGGTGCCTCTGTTCTGTCTAAAACATGCATGAACAATATTTATTTCTCTGTTCATATGTTGCTCCACTCTTTTCATGATTATCTTGAGAAGTATCTTGCTGGAATGACTGATAAATGTAATTCTTCTATAATTCGTGCAGAGTGTCAAATTGTCCTTCTTTGTGAGTGATATTTATACTGATCTTTTCCAATCTTTTGGCCATGTTTGACTTTTCTAGATCTTTAACACATAAGGCATTGTAGACTATCACAATGGGTTCTCCTCCTGCTTGTATCAATTAAGCTACCAATTATTCGTATCCTGGTGACTTGTCAGTTTTTAAGTTCTTAATTGCCCAACGTACTTCTTCTATGATGAGTTCTGGCTCAACTCACTGCTAGATGACAATAATTCACAGCTCGATGTCAACAACTCACAGCTAGATAGAATACTTCACAGATATATGACATTTCTTCACGGCTAGATGACAATACCTCACAACTAGATGACAATAACCTCAGGTCTAGATGTTACTACTTCACGACTAGATAATATTTCACATCTAGATGACAATGCCTCACAGCTAGACAACAATATGTATCAGCAAGGCATGTAACAGTGTGGTACAGTATAGAGAACTTAAGTAATAACATCGGGGACATCCAAATCATTCCTTGACTCAGATTGTCTGAAAAACAAAATCCACCTGAATGACTGGAGGAGGAATGTTTCAGAGAATTGAGTACCATCATAATTGTAAGCGTGTGCAGCTGTGATTGGACAACACTCATAGCGTCCTTGCTTTTACACACTACCTGTCAATGTTCGTGTGGCACATTTTATAAATATTCTTGTCGTCTGTCCATTCCTCTTGCCAGTCAATGAGCTTGCAGTCTATCATAAATATTACATTATGTTTTCCGCGGCAACATTAGTATCATTTAGATGTATTATATTCATTATTTTGACCCTCCACAAAATATAATGAGTCTAAACACTCTGAAATGAAAACGGGTGGCAAAATAGATTGTCCTTGATCTGATTTATGTTGGTCACTTTCGTAACACAAGCTAAAGTTAAAATACAGTGGACTCTCGTGCGATGATCTCCCTTCTAGCCATATTACGTGCTTAATAAAATGTTATACGACAATGTGTGACATTCTCTCTGCAATCTGGGACTTACATATTGTAACGCTTGAAGAATGTTGCTAAAAATGTGGGGGAGGGGGGAGAAAGAGATACCAGACGTGCACTAATCAATAGGATAAAGTCTGGCATGTAAGATACAACATTTTTAGACAGGTAAAACAGATGATGGTTCAAATGTATGCACGTGATTGTGTGTCCCAAG
Source organism: Meghimatium bilineatum (assembly GCA_034231615.1). Lineage (NCBI taxonomy): Eukaryota > Metazoa > Mollusca > Gastropoda > Stylommatophora > Philomycidae > Meghimatium > Meghimatium bilineatum. Next base: position 33,342,015 of record CM067298.1, read on the forward strand.
CACACACAAAATAGGTAAGAATGATTGAGAAAGCAGGTGAACTAACGATCTTAACATAGTTTAAACAGGAAATAATTTTAAAAAATTACGAGAGACTGCCGAAAGACAGAAAAAAAGGAAGGTAAGAAGAACGACGTTGCGGTGATTAGAAATAAAAAACAGAGAAATCCCAGAAACGGGATTACATGTAGAAGATAAGACGGCGCCAGGTGTATCAGAACATTAAAATAGTAAGCTGCTAAAAATGTTCTCGTGGTCTACCTCAAGTCTGAGAGCACACGTTCCTGTAATAATTTCTGTCTGTGATAAAATGAACTATTGCAGACATTATCCCATATCATGTGTTATATGTACATAGTCTTGCTGGGTTCTTTTTTTTTTCAAAACCCGATTTGAATAGAAATATTCATAGATTGTTTTATATTTAAACATTTGCTATCATGAGCGACAGACAAAGTTTTACACTACGAAGATAAGTCTCAGAGAGAGTGAGAGAGAGGGGAGAGAGGGGAGAGAGACAGGGAAAGCACGTTTTGTTTTGCAGTGAAATTATACAGCGAAAATATGTCTCAGAGCAAAAAGGGAGAGGTGGGGTGGCGAGAGAGAGAGAGAGAGAGAGAGCATGGTGTGTTTTGCACTGAAGTAATATATTTTCACTACCTCATTCTGATCTATTCAAGTTTTTATTTTCTGTTTGAATAGTCAAGGGCTTATCCATAAATTATGCAAAACAATTTTGTGTAATTTTGGAACCCCATCCCTTGTTATAAAAAGCTATAAAAACGTCAGGGAACTTCCCCTATTGAATTATGTCAAGCAATGATTAAAGAGACATAACAGCGTGGAAAGATTACTAGATGAAGGCAACGTTAACGGCAACAGGGGAAGAGTACGCCCAAGACTACGATGGTGCAGTGATATATCAGATTGTTTATCTCTAGCTGCGGCAGGTCAACTCACCCAAAATCGCGGAGTGTTCAGAGAATCAATCAGCAAGAAGACCACGTTCTGGAAAGACGTGATGAATGTTTAAACACCCTTCTCACCCCAGGTAAAAATATTGTTGCAAAAAAAGGAAGAAAACAATACGATTTGTTTCACATTTTTATAACAGGTTTCAAATTCAGACAGTTTAATTGGTGTATAATAACAGTATTATTGTCGTCCACTTTTATCAAACTCCATTTCCCCACTTCAACAAACTTTTTCAGACCCCTCTCCCGTATTGTTGATGTAATTTATTGACAGCCTCTAACGGGACATTAGAATAATTTTGGCTCAGTCAGTGTACAGTGAATTTCATCCCAGTGCAACATACACAAAAATCAGGAATATACTTGGAGCCGCAAAAATAGCCACGGCGACCCCAAGTATAGGCCTATAAATAGTGACCAACGGAAATTACGATAACAATTAAAAAAGTAACTAATGAAGGCCTAATTATGTGCAGAGGTCTTCTATTACGGTGGGTCATGCTCGAAGCAAATATTCTACTGTCTGCTTTTTTTTTATTCCTATGAGTACATGTTTGTCTGCTTGTCTTCTCCACATAGGTACATGCCTGTCTAGCCAAGTTTCAGCATAAGCGCCCCTCACAGCGTAAGCAGAGAAAAGACAATAGATAGATATTTCTGTTTCTTTGTTGCTGAATGAGATCGTAGTTAGCTAGCTATACAATGAAATAATAATATTCGTTTAAATAGTCTCACAGCTTTTTACACAATCATTTATATGGGGCGTCAATAAAGTTGCTGTGCGCCCATTTACATTATTAGTAATGGTATGTCATATGAATTGTGAGTATTTAATGCATGTTACTGTGACGTCATTGACACTACAATAATAATGACGAAACACTACTATTTATGTAGGTATGCTTAGGTATTTATATTTCCTAGAAAATCACTACAGCAAAAAAAAAAAAAAAAAATTATTGGTTCATGGCGACGTTCTGAACAGGCTACGCTACCAACTACTACTTTTGACTACAACCATCTCAAATAACGACCTTCCAACAGAATTAATTATGACCCCATTCGTGACGTTTCTGATCATTGTTAGGCTTTCGTAAGGAGACAATTTACATACTTGTAATCGACACAAAAATTCAATGCCAATATAAATAGTCACCAACCGAAATCAAAAAAATTATCAAAAATGTCATGAATTTGATCCTAATTAATTCTGTTGGAAGGTCTTCTATACCGAATACAGTCTCAGCTCATGTCAACACCGTAGTGGGTAAGGCAGCTAGTAGCACAACAAAGTTATTTATATAACAGATGCCGGAAGTGTCCATAACTATTTGTATTGAGGCGTATCGTAAAGAGTTTCATTGACTTTAGGTAATGTTTTGGATACCAATATATATGTGTTCTAAAACCGTAGAACGCCCGGATCGGTGGACATCTTGCACACTACCCGTTTCACGAAACTCGTTTATCAAATTATCTAACCTGAATATTGTGAGGATAGTATGCATCAGGAAACTAGTGTAGTAATTTTTGAATAAACTGTTGTATTGATACCCCCCCCCCAATTGTTAAACGCATGTTCCATTACAAATACTCATTGTTCTGGGGTTAGCATAATTTACAGTCACTTTATAAAAGTTAGCTCTGCAGCTAACATCAATCTGCTGAGTCACGCAGTACACACGACAATGAAAATAAACAGCTTTCAATGACGTCATTTTGAGCTCATATATTTCTTTTCAATAACTTTACACGACGACTAAATAGACACCATGTAACAAAAGAAATTATATCCCTGAGAATCTCTATATTGTGTCTTTAATATTGCTTCTTTGTTTTATATTATGTTTAAAGCATGCCATGTTATAAGAGTAGACTGATATTGCTGTTTTACAGTATTTACTTTCCACTGGAGTCACAAATAGTCACTTTACTACTGAATTACACGTTAAAAAGTGGGACTTAAGATTACCTGCACGAAATCACGGATTTTCAAGAGCTTTCCGTGACCTAGTGCGTCATACTTGTGGCGTTTATGTGTTCTTACTTAATGGCGCAGTTAAAACTAAACACTAGAAGATTTCCAGTGAAATCAATATCCACTTTGTCGAATACTGGATAGGGAACGCACTGGCTATCACTCTGTGTAGACCGTGATTTAACTGCGAGTCTACCTGACACGTAATTAGTTTGTTATACAGTAAAATGTTAAATGTGAGCGATGTCTTTCTCATATAGTAAAAAAATGATAAAGGAATTCGCCGCTAGCTGTATACAATCCAAGTTACTTGTGAATTTAACGACCGACACTTCTGTTACATTATAAGCAATCTACGACTGCAAAGAAAAATCTTAAAATTAACGGTACACATCCCCATCACCAATGCTAAAAGAGAAGGAATCATGAATGTTACATCAGACCAAGTGAAAGACCACGTCAACTGTACACACATGCTATACAAACACACTAAGTAGTGCGCCCAGGTTCACACAAAGACGGAAATAGAGATGTGAGCTACCAATAAACAGCGTCGAAAATTAGTGTGGGGTTACTGGTTGACAATGGGAATGGATGATAAGTTTAATTTTTTTAATGATAAAAATAATAATGTATATATATATTATATATATATAGACGAACAGATGCACATTCGAAAACAAAAATTGTGATAACGAATAAAGTGAAAGTGCAATCAAAGATTTGAATTATAATTGACAATTTTGAACAAGCGGACGATTAGACGAATTTTACGATTATCTAGTAACAATATTACATTAACATATCATCATAACATAACATCATAACATAACATCATAGCATAACATCATAACAATAGATACTATCCCACTGTGACACACCAGGAAAGAAAATAGCAAATACGTTAGCATAGGATAGTGCAAAATAGAAACAAAAGAATAACAAAAAATAGAAGCTTTAAGCTACCAAGAAATGAAGATAATTATTGCTACCACTAATAGTCGACCACTTAAACTACAACTATTTATGTAAAGCAAAATAAATGATCATATTGCGTGCAAGAAATGTGCAAGATATAAAATCAATGCCGTGCCCTCTCACGGGAGGTTGCATTGAATCACAGAGGAATGAAAACTGCCAGTAAAATTAAGTGAAGGAATTCGTTTCTATCAACTAACACCAATGTTATCTCTGTGCCAAAATTCGTTATCTCTGAGTTAGATACTTCTGTCTAATAATTTTATTTGTACAATTTCCGAAAGTTGATATTTTTTTATGTTCGAAATAAACTACAACAAAACAAAGTGACAGGGCGCATGTATTACTGGATAAAACACCACCTGCACAACCGAAAAGCAGCAGTGAAGCTTGAAATGAAGCATAGCAGAAAGAAACTCTTTAAGCATGGAGTACCACAGGGAGGTGTTCTATCCCCCACTCTATTCCTTATATTCATGAATGACATTGACCAAATCCTCTCGCGTAAAGTAAATGCTGCAATGTATGCAGACGATCTGGCGATATGGTGCAGTGAAGAGAGCGTAGGCACAACAAAAATAAGGTTGCAAGAAACTATGGACAATTTGACCAAGTGGACAGACCAATGGGCCATGTCTATCAATGCCCAAAAAACTACATATAACATCTTCAGCATGTCCACCAAACCACAGAAAATCCTACTAACCATAAATGGTCAAACATTGCCAAAAGATGAGACACGTACATACCTTGGAGTCACTTTTGATCCAAGACTTACATGGAAACAGCACATAGACAAGTGCCAAACAAAAGGTACAATGAGGACAGCACTCCTTAAAAAAATTGGCTGGAACAGATTGGGGTGCAAATGGAAAAATTCTAAGTAGAGCATATACAGGTAATGTAAGACCAGCTTTGGAATATGGAATGTCAGCATGGGGGACTGCAGCCAAGAGTAACACTCAAAAGATCTCAAAGATCCAAAATCGCAACCTCAGAATTATAACAGGAGGTATGAATACTACCCCAATCACAGAAATGGAAACATGCACAGGTTTGCCATCAATGGAAGAAAGAAGAAATGAAAAAAATCCTCACACAGTATGCAAAGTTCAAATGTTTGGAGAGTCATCAAATGAACCAAAGACTAAGCAGACCTACAAAAGAGCGACTCAAAAGAGGTAGCTTTCTACACTCCGCTAAACAGCTCCAGAAATCACTCACAGATACAGACCTACAAAACCTAAAACCACTAAACACCTTTAACACATACCCAACCTGGGACAGGAACAACTTCCCAAGAATTATGGACAATATACCAAGCATTATTTCGAAAACAGAAACTACTATACAAGTACTAAAGGAGACAACTAAGAATCACATACAGAAAGCATACCCAAAGGATATATGGACACAGGAATATATATAGTAACACCAGATGGAAAAGAAATAGAGAAATCCATACTCACAGGCAAACATTCCACACATTTCAAAGCAGAAATGGAAGCCATAATAGAGGCAGCCAAAATGCTCATGAATTGCTTGCCGAGTCACAACAGACATGTAGTATTTCTAACGGATGCAAAATCAGTATTGCAGGCATTGAAAGATCCAAAGAACACGAGCATGAATGAACTTACGGCCTGCTTACTACACCTCAGCAGTACCACCAAAGAAACAGTACTGCAGTGGATCCCAGGTCACTGTGGCATACCTGGAAATGAAAAAGCTGATCTCCTGGCAAGGAAAGAGGGATCACTGGAACAAATAGAAAATGATAATACGTACTATGAAAGTAAGACCATGTTAAAAGCAGAATATAAGAAAAAGTGGAAGCAAATGCACCCAACTGCAGAACCAAATGACCCCTACCACCAAATGTCACGCAAGGAACAAACCATCATTTTCAGACTACGAACTGGTCACAACAGACTGAGAAATCACATTTTCCGAAAGCTGAAGATTGGTGAGACAGACCTGTGCAACTGTGGACTGAGCCCAGAGACTGCAGAACACATTCTTCATGCCTGCCAACTCTACCAAGAATAGAGGGAGAAAATATGGCCTACTGAGTCGGCACTTCTTCCAGACTTGAGGGATTCCATGGATGACCTGAAGCGAATCACACAATTCATTGAAGCTATTGGTGCTGTAACCTGATATCTGACTGAAGAACGATGAAGAAGAAGAAGAAGCTCCTTACAAATAATTCTCAGTCCCCCCCTCAAACCCATTCCACATATGACCAAATTAACATATCTTCATTTAAAAAAGTGTTCAAAAGTCGTGTAGGATTGACTTCACTGTACTCGGTTTTCCATATGTATTCCGTCTCCCATATATACTCCGTCACTCTCAACTCATTTGGTTTCAATGAATATGTGGTTTTATGTGAGCGGATCTGTTATAACATTTCTTTAAGTGATCGCTATTTCTAAGACTATCAATGCAGACCTGAATTCGAGTGCTGAGATGTTATATCGAACCAACTCTTTTTTTATGGATGTGAAGCATGGACTGTAAACTAAAATATTTAAAGCGAATTAGAGGCTACAGAGATGTGGTTTCTGAGAACAAGGATGAAAATACCATGGACAGCTAAGAAAACTAATGCAGAGGTTCTCATTGATGCTGACGTTAAAAGATCAATCATATCAAACATTAGGGGCAGACAGTCAAGGTTTTTAGGGCATGTGCTGAGATGAACGCAGCTTCAATACTTAATATAAATAAATCAAATATCGAAGGATGTCCGACAAAATGGAAGTGCTGCAGTAACCAGACAAATAGAGGTAAATACAAATAAGGTAGACAGGTTACTGAAGAAAACTGTCAATATAAAATAATAAATTATAGAAAATAACAATAAAACAAAGAACAAATACAATTGTCAACGTATCGGTCCAATTGGGACCTTTATCAAGACAGAAAAAACAGTTATGAAAACAAACCATAACGATTATAACCAAAATGGCTGGGAGAATGATTTCTCTCACCAGAAAATCATCACCCAGTGGATTGCAATTATCTTCAGTAACATGTCTAACTTATTTGTATTTACTTCAACACTTAATAACCACTGGAAATATCAAGGAGAGAAGAGATAGGAAACGACAAAGAAAAAATTGGCAAGATGAACTAGTATTGTGGCACGGTAGAAGTTCACGTTCTGAGGTTATTGACAACACAAGAGACAGTCGTGGAGAAACATGATCGCCTACGCAATTCGGCATGTTGATTGATTGATTGATCACTATTTCGCTTCGCGAGTAGTAAATTTATGAACTCAGGTAAACATAAACTACATTTTAATGTCTCCCTTTGACATTTATGAGATAATGATGCCCCATAGGAAACTGAACAGTTCCCTGCCACAGGAACTGTTATTCATAGCATAATTAGGAGATTATATTTAACAGACATGTTTTCTCAACAAGATTGGTTTGATCTGAATTTTCGTCGTTCCCTTATACGACTCTTAAGATGGTTGGCTACCGCCTCAGGCTTGTTTCAACTCATCTTGGCTCTACTAATATAATGTATAAGTCATTGTATAAGTTTGCTTTTCTGTTGAGTACTAATATTATTTTATATTTAATTACTGTATATTCTGTGTCAGATTTGTCATGGTGTATTTATTATTTGTTTCTACTTCAACCTTCAGCGGTAAAACGGCACCAGCGTTTGAGTCTAGATAAAATGTAAACATTATTAGCTGTATCAATTATACTGCATGCATCGTTGTGAGTGATGGGGACATTACTTTGAATACAAGTCTTATATAAGAATTCTACGCAATTACTTACTATACATATTATAAAAGAAGTGTATACTTCAGAAATAAAATAGAGATGCACACATGTGTGCATAAATAAATAGAGGTGCATACAGGTGTACATACATAAAATATAGATTCGTACAGGTGTACAAGAATCAAGACGAAATTTGCATGAATTGGACACATTATTTATCATTATATAAGTATTACTTTTGCCAGTGCAGTTGCCCCTGTATAGTTTCGCCTCTCATGCAATATATGTGTCATCGTATACGTGTTTACAACTGGGATGTCACAGAACACTGAGTTTGAGAGTTCATTAGTTAACTGACCATGACTCCGAGAATTCATTTGCTATCCGACCGTATCTCCCGAGTCATTAGTTATCTGGCTGTATCTTCAACCCTTGCACGTTTTGTCCTTCTCTGTATTATTATTGTTTCTGTTTTTATTTTTGTGTGTATGTTCTCAAACTCCCGTCAGTCAGCAAGATGTAGTCCGACAAACAAATGCGTTGTCATCAGTGCGTTCCGGGCATTAAAAGGGAGCAAAGAATAGCAACACTATTACCTTCCAGTCATGCCTTACGAGGTGACTATGGAGGTTTGGGGGGGGGGATGGAATTGGCTATCCCATTATCTTAGGGTAAAAATTACCCATAGGTTATGATGAAGTCGGATGTGTTCGGCCGAAAGATGCATATATCACAATGAAAATGAAAACCACGACACATCGCATTTCATTCTCTGGACTCCATTCTGAGAATGAACGCAGAAAAAGAATAATAATAATATGCTATGCTTGGTTTAAATTTGGCTGTGACTTGGTTTCAATGCGGCCTCCTTTACGAGACATTCGAGTAGACAAGCCCATGCCCAACATAATTTATTATCTTCTTATGATATGGATGGCAGATAATTATAATGCTACATTTATTTCTTCCATCCTATATGCAAGACACACACGGGTTGTTAAACAGTTGCCTGTTCAATGGTTTGTTCCCACATCATTTCATGATTATTAAATACACTTTTCATTTCAAAATCTGACTTTGGAGCGGAGTTGGCAGTTTCATAGATGAAAGGGATGCAAACGTCATGCTGAAATCATATGTGTGAGATGGAAAGGCTCAGTTATCACAACGAAGCTGTAAACAATAGCATAATATATTGTTCTTCTGATTACATCTGTTTCACCAGCAAGAAGTTAGAAGAAAAACAGAACTATGAGAACAAGGCAGTACACAACAGAACATCACCACATAACAGAACATCAACATATAACACAACACCAACAAATAACACACCATCACCACATAACAGAACACCAATACATAACATAACACCAACAAATAACACACCATCAACACATTACACATCACATCGACACATATTATTAAGAAGAAAAATGTAAAGATAGACACTAAAGTTGCATTATACAAGACTATTATTATCCCATCACTGTGCTACCAGTGCCAAACCTGGACAATGACAGCAGAAGACAAAAGAAAAATAGTGACAACAGAAATGACACGTCTACGAAGAATACTCAGAGTGTCATTAAGAGATAATCAGAAACGATAACATCAGAAAAATAACCAAAACAATTCCAGTATTGAAAAACATCAAAAGACAATAGATTAAGTGGTTTTCATACGCTTCTAGACTATCAACAGACAGCATGCCACAGATGACCATGACACATAGATATAACGGCTATAAAGCCAGAGGCAGACCATGTAAAAAAATGGATCGCAGAAATCAAATAAGCCACAGGAACACGCTTACAAACAGCACACAGGAAGGCCATCTCCAGAGAACTCTTCTACCCATGACGCCGCAAGGCAAACAAGGGATACAGATTATAGATAGATAGATAGAACACATTACGGAACACCAACACATAATAGAGCACAACAAAAGCACATTACAGATCACCATAATATAACACATCATCAAGGCATAATACAACACAGCACATAACAGAAAACCAACATGTAACAGAACATTAGCACATAACAGAACACCAGCATAAAATAAATCGCCAGCACATAAGACAACACCAGCACAGAACGAAGCAGCAGTACATAACGAACACATAACCGAACACCAACTCATAAAAGAGAAACAACGTATAACAAAACACCAACACATAACACAACACGGACACATAACAACACCAACACATATAACAGAAGACATGAATATACGAGAATATCAACAAATAACATAACTTAAACATACGAAGGACCCAGTCATCTGAGAGCGTGTGAGAACCGCTATAAATATATATATATATTATGTATGATATTATGTTGACCCGGCATCTCTCTGTTTGTCTTACTACACCGGTATGTGAGTTTTCTTTATCTATTTTCTGTTTGTTGTTCTTTCACCTCTGACCTTCTAGTGTTAACCATTCTGGGTCATATCTATATTTTTCTCTGACATGTGAATGCGCGCGCACACTCACATTGCCATTGTATATTGCCGTTCTTATTCGTCATTTGTGTGTGTGTGTGTTATCTTGATAAAGTACTTTCGGTTGAAATGTCGGTTTACATGGTATATTATATATGTGTTTATAGTGATTAGCCTAACTTTATTACACTGTTCCAAGCTTCACTTTAAAAAAATATATGTGCAGTTTTGTGTGCGTCTGTGTGTGAAAAAAGGGCGGGGGAGTTTATAAAAGGCACTTTCCATTATTTTATATTCAATCATTTGAAAGCCTGCAATCATTTTAGAGGATACATTTTTGACGGATTTTGACACCAGTCCATATTGCAGCATAACCAATATATCTTCACATTGTGACAATAAAACACGATTATTTGTAGGCTATGAACATAAATATTGCCATTTTGCCAGCAAAAATGTCTGATTTGATCTCTTTCTGATACCAGAATTTCTGTGATGTGCAAAACTATTATACAACCGCCAAGGGTCCCCAATGTAACGATTTAATTTGCAATGGTGATGATGGTGATGCTGACATGGTTTTGGGAATTAGATAATTGGCCACACAAGCTGTTCACACCTAAAAAAAAACAAACAGGAAATATATCCACACTATTTTTTATACTTTTTAACGAGCAAGAGCTAATTTTTTTTATACTCTTCAACGCGCAAGAGCTCTGCTAATTCCTGACCGCCAAAAGTGCGTGACGTGTCGACGCCAGGATTAGATCATCTGATGACTCAGCCAGACATTTAGCCGTCAGAGCATCTCAATATATAAGGATGTGCTTTGGCACTCATATAATCTGCATTTTATTCGAATGTTATTTCTTGTCACGCTGTTCTAGATCTATTTTGGTCTATCTTTCTTTACAATCTTCTTAGATCTTTCTTATTTTAATCTGTTCTTCCTTATTTACTTTTATATATACTAGTGGTCGGCACCTTGTTACCGAGGCACAACAATATAATAGACATTAGCAGTTCTATAATATGTCGCGCATGTTGTAAGAAACGGCTAAGAATATATAGGGATTAGATTATCTGCCCTGTTCACTAAGCTACTAGAACCCTACAGATTTACAATCGACTCAAACCTGACGTCTCTGGCCATTTTGGCACCGACATCTGCTTACGTAGTAATAGGTGCAACACCTGTACCTTTGTCATATAGACCCGTTTTGCAACATTCCCCGTAGCAACTTTCCTCATAGAAACGTTTCATGTGACTATTTGTAACCTTATCTGTCATCATTTGTTCAAACGTTGCACCATTACTTAAATATGGGATATTTTTAAGCCGAAGACGGGTGTATCTGGCCATTGGCGCAAATAAAACGGTGACAGCGTATTTCAATTATCTGGATTAAATCCTGCTGAAAATCTAGTTGGACAATGCTCCTACTAAGAGAGAGATCCAGCAGGAGTTTGAGAATGAACTCTGAAGAAGAAGAAGAAGAAGAATTATGGGATACTGGTAGAGACTCGGAGACTTAGTATGTCAATATCTGCAGAATATAGACCATTAGTTTGCGATTTCTGTTGCTGACCACTCCAATAGCACGCACCGTCTGAGTGCCAATGTGACTGATATTAAATCGTGCTTCTCGGGACTGGACTTGATATCCTCATGTAAACCGGGATGTCTACCACTTTAACACCTTATGGTCTTAACACGCGTTATTCCTACGTGTAAATACAATGTTGTATTATGTCAATGTTCTTTTCGTTTTGTTTAGTCTCTGTCCCTCTAGTTTTCATATTTCTTGTTATCATTCATACTCCTCCTCACCTTCGACCAGTATTCTCTTTAGCTCTGTGATGTGATAATGAGCTACGTAAAGAAACGGAGATAAGAGCACGTATGTACATGTTCGGTGTGTGAAGAGGATAGGAACATACCTAACCGCTTTTCGTTACTCGTCTTGTGCTATTACGTGCTCTTGATAAAGGCCTTCCGTAAAAAAGCATCGATTTGAGTTTTTCCAATGATTAAAAAAAACAGTTTTCAATTTTCGTCCAAAGAAGGTCAAGATGCCCAAAAAGCCTAACTTAATTAGTAGTCATCGGATTAAAATTGGCAGATATCGTAGTCAAGCTGTAGACCATGATAACATGGTCAATTCTTCATACTAGATTGTGTTATTCTGCAGGACTTCGACTTCGAACACAAAAGAATAAAATCCCTAGTTGTTTAGCATGTTCAGACATTTTATTTATGAAAACATGTTTCACTGTTTCCAGATATCTTTTTCCGCTTCATATTTATTTCTCTGCCCCTCAAGACGGATGACTTCAGTTCTTTCATATTTACACTCCTCTCATCCATTGTCATTTTGGCATGTGTTCAGCTTGAATACGGCACAATCACACACGAACACATCTCTCTACTTCTCTCTCTGGTTGTCTCACCCTCGGGCTGGACCTAGTTGCATCATCATGTCAGATTTACCGACACGGAATATCGATCTGGCGTGGTTACTAGATACACTTCTCTATATCATTGTATCTCAGTTCTCGTGTTTCGTTATATATCAGTTCTAGTATATCATTATCATGCATCGCGTCTGCAGCTAGACTGAGTAACCTCCTTAGTCTTGAATATTACAATAACAAGAAAACTGTTAAAAAAACGGTCAAATACTGTTTTTTCCCTGTTAAGGTGTTGCAGGGAGGGATTTTGTTGATGTGTGATAAAGGCCATATGCTTTTACTGTCGCCACGTCATGTACAGGGTGAGTTTTTAAATTTATCCTCCGACAGAAAAAAAAAATTCAGTCCTTACCGGGATCGAACTCTAGACCTCACTAGTGTGAGACCAGCGCTCTAACCTATCAGCCTTGCACCACAAGAAAACAGTTTGTTCAAAGTGATGTTGCTCAAATATTATTAACAAGTGTTTCTCTCTTGTCAATTTCATATTTAGTTTCTGTATAGTCATTTTCTTTTCTGCCGTCGTAGTAGACGATGACCATTTGAACTATATAATAGTAATGACGGTGGTGGTAGTGTTTGACTGTGACTAATAAGGCACTTATATGACTGTGACGTATTTCCGCATGCCGAACATGAGAATCTGTGTCAGACATTGAAGAACCCTTGCCTTTCTTCTAACTCAATTTTATTGAGCAGCAGCTGAGGATTTTTGCAGTAGTTGCACCAATCCTGAGTCTACGACGTCAGTCAGATCTATCTTGTGCCAGCCTCTCTCATTAATGTATGTCCACATTGAATTGAGTCAATGATGTCTTTTAAATGTTTCTTCTGTCCTCCTGCTTTTCAGAATTCAGTCTGGAGTACATCTGTAGTTCTCCATACAGGAACTTTACTGACAGATGTAGATCTTTCACGTGAAACAGTCAAACGTGCATGGGCCTTCATGAACATTGTGTGTATGTTTACAGATGTGGTTTACACCTCACTATCTTGTATTTGATCCTACCAGCGGAACATGAGTATCGTATGGACTTTTCGGTGGAAAGTGTGGAGTATCTTATGGAGGGAGCTTTGGTGGAAATGGTTGATTATCTTATGGAGGGGGCTTTGGTGGAAATGATTGAGCTTCCTAACATGCATGCAATATGCTGTCCGTGTTTTACAGGGGTAACGAAGCAATACTATGCTATATGGTAGAGTTTTGGAGTATCTTGTTATTCCCCTTCTCTCCCAATGATGTTGAGTAGTCTTAAAAATGAGTCACTATCTTAAGCTATTACAGTGTTCACCTCAGTATAATTGTTACAGTTTGTAAGAGAGTGCTGCATAGATTAGTGAAACTATTGACTGTCTGAAGCTCTTCCTCTTTGATTTTGACATGATAATATAATTGGAATGTGCATTGTTTTGTGCACTTCTAAGCAAACCTTCTTTTTTCTTTGTGCTGATAGTGTAGTTCAAATCGTCACAAGCTTCATCAAAGTAATTTAGAATGACATACATATTATCTACAGACTGTGATATCTGCGCCTTTCCATTTCATACATCTGACATTAGCACGACTTTTTTGTGTTATTTCATCCATTGGACTCAATTCATTGGACTTCAACTCCTCGCTCCTTAGTTGCCTATTACAACACTCACTGTAGGTCACAGTGTTGCTTTTGCTTCACGGTCAGGATCTAAAGAATAGCAGCACCGTGAGCACTCATACATTTTGCAAGAAGCAACTAAGGAGATATAGATAATACTGTGCAATGAATACCACTAACTGAGCGTACCACATATAGGACATTGCTAATTTTATGCACCAATATTACATCCAATTGTAATTGCCAGTACAATCTGGACGATTTGCTTTTGAACCACATGCTAATTCGAGCGAGTTTGGTATATAATGCCACTCTACCACCGAACCGACAGTAATTGGTGGTAAATAAATATAAACACTTTTGTATGTGTTTCACATAAAAGTACTATTTAAGCTATTTATTTCTTGCTTGATGTATTTCTATAGAAAAATAATGAGAGGACCACGGGCAGCTAGTATCATTCTATGGAAGAATGCTATAAGTATCATGGGTAGCTAGGGACAACAGAGAGTGGTTGTATAGAATGCTGAAAGTACCATGGGCACCTAGAGGCTACATATAGTGGTTATATAGAAGAATGCTGAGAGTACTACGTATAGTTATAGGATATACATAGTGGTTATATAGAAGAATGCTGAGAGTACTATTTACAGTTAGAAATACTAACCAGTAGTTGACGAAAACGTTAAATGCAAGACGGAGGTTTCCTAATACTGTCATAAAGAAACAATCTTTATTTTTGGACAAGTTATGAGATATGAATGTTTGAAGAATATAGTTACAACAGGCAAGATTTAATGCAAGAGAGATGGAGGACGACAGCGTGAGAAAATATTAGGTTGTCCGACGTCGTGGCATGACAAAGAGTAAACATCCAGCCATCCTAATAAAAGATACAGGAAATAGAGAATTGTGGGAAAATCATGACCACCCACGTCAATCTGCACGACACCTGATGATGATGATGATTGTTTGTTTACTTATTTTTTATATATTTATTTGAAAGTAAACACAATAACTGTAATGTTTATTTTAAGATAGTTTGACGTTACCGACTGTAATAAACTGCCTGTGCATTTCACTAAACTCGGCACTTATCTGTTTGTGATAATCTCGGTATTTGCTGATAAGTTGTTTGTTTACTAAAAAAAAATGCTGTCTAGTTTTTAAGTTGTGAGAAAACTATTACTATAATTAGGGGTGTCAAAGTAAACGCAAACGGAAAGTGAATATCCGGCACACCTGTAGTGTTTCTGTTAACTCATGAGGTTAGAAAAAAAAATAAGGAACGTTTTTGCAGGCATGCAGAGTATCGCGCTGTTGGTGTCAGGGGGGATGGAGTTTATCTGAGTAGGGCAGAATAAACAAACACCTGTCTTTTAGTTTCTTTGTGAATCGGGAGTAAGGATTTAGTGCTGGTAAGTTTACATAGATACTTTTACTGTGTCAACGTTCGTCGCCAGACTGTGTTGAATTGATGTTTCTGGCATTGAATAATATATGGCAACGTTGTATTATTTCTGTAGTTATTGCTCATTTACTTTCTGTTGTTCAAATCATAAGCATAGTATGCGTATATGTGTGTGTGAGTAGGCTACTTCCGCACTTCCGCGTGTTTTCATATATCCCTACACATGAGCAGGATATAGTGCGGAGAACGGAATGTATTGTGTCATGGTTTTCAGCTTGGTTGTGATATATGCACCCTTTCGCCTGACACAGCCGACTTATGAATGATTTCTGGATCGCATTAGTATTTAGTCCTCTGTCACTTGGAATAGCCAAGTCTCATAGCTTCCTAGTCGCCTCATAGAACATGTGTAGCAGTATCGTTATTCTTCGCTCCTATTTCAGACCCGTCGAATACACGGGCGATTATACTTTGTATTTAGATGTCATATCAAAGTTTTACGTACTCACTACGAAATCACGTTTTACCCACTTACTACGACGAGAGTTGCTCGAAGGTTGACGAGCTTTGAGGATTGACTTTATAGTTGATTTATAGCAGCGGTAAACAAAATACAGACCACATCCGGACCACCGAACTGTTTTTCTGACCTACCAGGCTGACCTATGCACTGGCCCACGAGCTCAGGAAACACTATTTGAAGATTTAAATGACTACAAATACATCATTTTTGACCCCCAAACCATAAGCTAAAGTTTCATTCCGAAGAATGCTGTCTATAGAATAGTATTTGTCCCATTTGTAGACATGGGTGGGGATCTCCCTTATGAAATCAGAACATAATATTTAGTGCACTGTACTCTGAAGTTACAACATGATATTTAGTGCACTGTACTCTGAAGTTACATCATGATATTTAGTGCACTGTACTCTGAAGTTGCAACATGATATTTAGTGCACTGTACTCTGAAGTTACAGCATGATATTTAGTGCACTGTACTCTGAAGTTACAACATGATATTTAGTGCACTGTACTCTGAAGTTACAACATGATATTTAGTGCACTGTACTCTGAAGTTACAGCATGATATTTAGTGCACTGTACTCTGAAGTTACAACATGATATTTAGTGCACTGTACTCTGAAGTTACAACATGATATTTAGTGCACTGTACTCTGAAGTTACAACATGATATTTAGTGCACTGTACTCTAAAGTTACAGCATGATATTTAGTACACTGTACTCTGAAGTTACAACATGATATTTAGTGCACTGTACTAGGAAGTCAAAACTTAATATTTAATACACTATACTAGGAAGAAGGAACATGATATTTAGTACACTGTACTAAGAAATCAGTACAAAACTATCCTACTCAAAATTATAAAAAAACGCACACTAACATATTTCGGACATATAAAGAAACAACACAATGGTTTAGAATGATTATTCACCGAGGGAAAAGTTCCAGGAAAGAGAAAAAGAGGCAGGACAAGACTACGATGGACACATTCCATTGAAGACCTTCTGAATATGCCACAGGGAGAAGCTGGTAAGCTTGCACAGAACCGAGAGCCTTACAGGGTGGAACTGAGAACACCGTTCTTTAAAGCTGTAAAGGACATGAAATATATATATATATATATATATATATATATATATATATATATATATATATATATATATAGAGAGAGAGAGAGAGAGAGAGAGAGAGAGAAATCTTATATTGAGTTTTATTTGCATGATCCATCTTCATCTGTTATTGCCATCTGCTGTTATCGTAATATATATATATATATGGGGGAAAAAACCGGTTCATCTACAACTCAAATTTCCAATTCAGCCAGACATAAGTAATACTAATCTTCAATAAGAGACAAGTGATTATACACTCGTATTAGACACTTGAGTGCGTTCTTTAGTAAACTATGTCTTATATATCAACTTATAGAGAAAAATGTCGCAATGAGGACGACCTGACTAGAAAAAATTACTTTGTGTGTGCGTGGTTTTTATGAAAGTAATTTGTGGGATGTTACTTTTTTTCTCTAAATGTTTCCAATAAAGTTACGTCTACTTCAATATTTTATTGGACGGCCAAATGACATGTTATTTAAACCGAGAGCATGCTGTGTTCTCTTTTTAGGATTTTATATGTCGTAATATAAACGACCCCTTCTAGATTCTCTGCAAAAGTAACTCTACAATTTTGTAGACATAGTTTCCATAGTATTGAATTTATACTTCAAATTCTTACTGTAATAACATTTTTAATTACATATATAAATTAGCTAAATCGAACAAGTTGCCACAATAAAAACACATCGAATATGGGATACACCTAGAGTAAACTGGAGTTTTGCTATTGTTTTAAAATTAAACAATTAAGTCATCCGACAACAACAACAACAACAAAATCATAAAGATACTGCAGCACTAACATTATTAGTTATCCTGATAATTTTTCTTCTATAGGCATACTCCAGCATTTCCGTGATTTTAATTGGTGACAATCTTGATAACACATCACAAAGAACAATAAAAAAGCAGGAAGATATCCATGCCGAATAAATTATCAAAGTCTATAAGAAAGAAATCTCTAAATAAACGGTAAACGGCGACACATTTCGCACTCATGAAAATCGTGACCTCCGTATCAGTGTTTCTACTTTATGCGCATGCAATACAAAAACATAGTTGCATTTCATAGCAGTATAATTCAATCACTGATGACCTCTTCTTATGTTATCTTACTTTTAATTGGCCTGTATATTTATACTTTTCGCAGCCAATGAATAGATGGAGAGAAAATTGTTCTTTTTTCATACGAAGTATTTTCAGAATCTCTTTTTTTCGATTTCTTCTCTTTCCATTAAGTTCTCCCCTTTATTTCATATATCGACATCATAAAAGCACACATTATTTCGTATTGCTATTTATTCATTATCCATGTTTCTGAATCATGTAACTTCAGGCTAGCAATGTGTTTTATGTATGAATTGAATTTGCCTACTGCAATCCAAGGTCAATACAGAAATGATTTGTCTACGTCAAATCCTCGGAGTAACAATAAGAGACAGAATCAGAAACGAAAATATCAGAAGACTAACAAACACAATGTCAATTCTAGATTACATCAGAAGATAACAGATTAAGTGGTTTTCGCATGTTTCCAAACTACCATCAGACAGTGTTCCTCAAAAAGCATTACTATACAGACACGATGGATACAAAGCCAGGGGGAGACCTTGCAAACGATGGATTACAGAAATAAAAGAGTCAACGAAAACAAACATATATCATCATCATCAGTTTCCTTTATTGCTGAAGTTAGCGCATAGGGCAGAGGTCAGATCTCTCCAATTATGTCTGTTCAAAGCTATTATGTATAGTTCTTGAATAGTATAAATATTGTTTGTTTTACTTTCTCTAAGTATTATTCTTCTGAGTGTTTCTTTGGGTTTACCCCTGGCTCTTTTGCCTGTAGGTATCCATTCAAGAGATTGGTGGTGTATTCTGTTGATGTCTGAGCTTAGGACATGCCGATGTAGGACCAACGACATTTTCTAATAACATTTCTGATGACGTTTTGATGTGTCTCTTCTCCGATTTTATCATTTGATTTGAATTCACTCCAAAGGAGTTATTTACCCTACGAAGACATTTGTTCTAGAAACTCAGTAGTTTCTTTTCTGAAGATAAAAATATATCAAGCACACACAAAAGACATCTCCAGAGAACTCCACCACACTGACGATGCAGGGCATAAATGGGTATAAAGCGAAAAGAAAGAATCCAAAGTCATTAGGTTTCTCAAAAGTACACGCTACTTAATTACATTTAACTCGATCCATCTTACTGGAATATTGACTTGTAATCTGCACCTGCCATCACTATTGTGAATATTAACTGCACCCTCCTATTGTGAATATTAACTGCACCCTCCTATTGTGAATATTAACTGCACCCTCCTATTGTGAATATTAACTGCACCCTCCTATTGTGAATATTAACTGCACCCTCCTATTGTGAATATTAACTGCAACCTCCTATTGTGAATATTAACTGCACCCTCCTATTGTGAATATTAACTGCACCCTCCTATTGTGAATATTAACTGCACCCTCCTATTGTGAATATTAACTGCACCCTCCTATTGTGAATATTAACTGTAACCTCCTATTCCGTTCACAATCTAGCCTAAAATAAACACATGTAGTACATGAGACAGATGTAGCACACGTGAGATATACGTACACGCCATTAAGTATAAATCCGAAAATGTCATTTTTAATGTTTGTTATACATTAAATAGCCCGGAGAACAAGCTGGTCCGTTTATTCGAGGATATCATTGACACGTGATTGCTTTCTCCCCTGAACATGATTGCTTTCTTCCATGAACATGATTGCACGTGTGAACTAGACCTCGTAGATAGTTTAACCTTTTGTCAAACGTGACTCTGGTTTTACTGTCAGTTGCTCACGTGGGAAACATATGGAGTTAACACTTCTTTATAGCTATAACCAAACATAACACTATGAAATCCTAAAAGCATAATCTAGTATCTGTGTTGTCAATCTGTAACATCACAAATCAGTACTATAAGACATGTTCGCTGAATTAATTAAGCCTTCATTCGTTACTTTTGTTTATTATTATAGTGGTTTCAGTTGAACACTATTTATATACGTGGAATCGCATGCCAAAAACAGCCAAGGCGAGTCCAAGTGTATAAATAGTGATCAACTAAAAACACGACAATAATCAAAAGCGTAACAAATCAAGGTGTAAATAATTCTGCGAACAGATCTTTTATACTGAGTATGATAATGGTATATATATTCCATTGTGTTACCTGGTCAGAAGGGAAGCGATTGTCTTTAAATTACGTTAACGGGCTAGGTGCGATGTTGTCTCTTAAGGTTTAGCAGTTGTTGACAAAGGGTGGGAGGTTGACAAAATTCGACATCAAGAATAGTTTTATATACCAATTACATTGTTTCATGCTGCAGTCGGATGTGTCAGAACGAAAGGCGCAGATATAGCAGCAGTGCTGTAAACCATGGCACAGCACATTCCGTTCTCCGGACGACATTCTGCTACTCTGCAGGAGTTTGAGAATGAACACAGAAGAAGAGAAGACATTGTTTGAAGTATTTGTATAAGAATGTGAAACAAAGCTAGACCCCCCCCCCCAGCGTGGTGGTTAAACTATTCTCATTGTGTGAAGAGGTCGTGGCTCGGATCCGGCACGTGTCGTCTTCTTTACAAGGTGGATTTTTGTCGGACATCCCCGTGGATTATCACTTGAAGTTACTTAGGTACGTGCTATGAGTGGTACTCTCGGCAGGTCACGTGCTTTTCTTCAGAGTGACAGAGTGCATATGGGAAACCGAGTACAGTATGTTTCACGTAATAAAACGGCGGGTGTGGGGGGGGGGAAGAGATCATTGTAGTCTTGGCAATTGTTGACGGGGATTTTGGGGGGGGGGGGGTGTCAAAAATTTACAAAATTATTTTTGACGCAATGTACGGACAGCCACTTATCTGTATCATTAATTATATGGTTCTGTTTATGTAAAATTGCTGGAATGTTCGAATAGTGACAAACAAATAACTTACTGGCTAGTTGAGAATCATCGTTTTGAAGTGAGACAATTAATAATTCCGGTAATTTTCATTGGCTATCGTCACACAGCATACACAGTGACTAATGAAAATCACAGAACAGTCAAATTTTAGAAGTGTGATTACCAATAAGTCAACAGACCCTTTATTTCTCGATGACCACGCTGGAACCCCTGTATTTTCCAACTTCAGAAGATTATGTTGGTGTCTTCTATATATACAGACTTCTATATATACAAAGGGATATGCGTGACCTTCAACATTATAGTAAACCTGTGCACAGAATTAATTACGCCTTCATTCGTAACTTTTTTGATTATTGTCTTGAGTTGCGTTGCTCACTGTTTCTATACATGGAGTCGCCTTGGCTATTTTTGACATGGGACTCCAAGTATATACATAGTGATCAACGAAAACGCGACAATTATAAAAAATGTAACGAATGACATTCTAATGAAATCTGTGCAGAGGTCTTGTATATACTGAGAACGATCTCGATCTCACACAGCGTCACTCATCTTGGTTGCTGCGAAGCTGACTAATAATTTGTTGCTTCTCGCATACATTCTGTCGCCAGCTAATGGAAAACTAGAGAAAAGTCGGATGAGTGAAGGTAAGTGACGCTCCGTGAAATCTATTATCGTACTATTTTGGAGAATATATGCACTGGATCATGGATTTGATAACTGCACTAATGAAAATTGGTTCTAAGACAGTAATGTGGTTATTAATATAAATATATATGCCACAGTGTATGATAATAGCCAACGTGACTGATGCAGCGAATCCGATTTACAAAGATTCTTTCACAGTATGCCATTGTCCACTGAATCCATGATAACACGGGACTCATTGTGATATAGCATTTCTTCTTAAGAATATATTCGGATCTATTTGCTATGATTTTCATATTTGTATTTGATATATTTCTGATTTTTCTCCAAAATCCACGGCATCCAGTTGTGACAAACTGTCGGGTTTGCTGTGAGTCATGCAAGGAAAATTGACGTAGGATAATACTAAAATCAACGTTCCTTTTATTTTGCTCAGATAGTACTGTTAAAAATAGTAAAGAAGAAAAAATAAATACTGTAAAAAAATTACTGTTAGTATGTTTGACGAGACAGGTTATTGGCGGAGTTAGTTAGAGTGAATATTCAACCAGTCGTAACCGAAGCACGAGAATGGTAGGGGAGAATAAAATATTGCCAAAAATGTTAGTTTAAGAAAAGATACGTATAGAGTTAGAATATTCTGGAAGAGATTGTTGGCCATCTTGAGTGGCGCAAACTAGAGTAAAACTAGATTAGTAGGAAAACATTTGAGGACAAAAGCGTGAATATACATGAGTATTCAGCAATATTGGGATCCAAAAATACGACCAAGAATGTGAACATAACGGACTGTAAATCAATCTTGAGTGATTAGTCGCTCATTCGTCAGCAAGTAAGTAACAGCTCAGCCATGTAGCGGAGAATTTGTCGTATGTTGAATTTGTTAGGAGTAAAGTTTTTGTATGTTATTGTATTTTATGTTATTGTAAAGTGTTAGAGTGAATATTGTGAATTCTAGTGTTATAAGATATACTATTAGAATTAGGAGTGAGTAGGCGTAGGTTGTGATAAAGACTTATATGTTAAAAGTAAAATAGCAATAGAAAGGTTATTAATCTGTTCATAGAAACTGAAGAAATTAGTCACGTATTTTTGCCGTATCATGGCTCCCGACAGAGTACTATAGACCTTCTAATATAATTAATGAGGCCTTTTCGTTAATTTTCTTGATTATTCCCATGTTTTCCGTTGGCCAATATTTATATACTTGGAATAGCATGCCGAAAATATCGAAGGCTATTCCAAGTATATAAATAGTAACCAATGGAAAACGTGATAATAATCAAAAACGTACCGCATGAAGGCCTGTTTACATTTAGCAGTTAGATCTTCTATATGTGCCGACGGTCACGGCTGTTCCTGTGTAATGTATATGGCATGTGTTAACTTTTAGATCTGTTTTTATACACTTTCTACACTCGTTCGAATAATGAGAACAGGGATGTTTAGAGAATTTTTTGCGCTGATGTCTCCAGTGTGATAACCCTTCGCCCCTGACGGACTATGGGTCTTATTATTATTATTATATTTGTTTTATATACATACATCGTGTTTAATCATGTCCCCACAACTGTTACATATCAATAGTTTGATCTCTGCATGACCAAGTTTCTTATTTCACAACGTCGATATTTCCCTCTGAAAATTGTACGCGTCAAGTATCTTAGGGGCAATTACGCGCTGTAATGAAGAAAGTGCTTTCAGACATAAATGTGTGCGTGAAATATAGCTGTTATTGACATCTATGTGCCCTACATTCGGGATACGTGTGACAGTTTCAACTGAGATTAAATTTATTGGTTGATACTTGTAACATGTTTTCCTTCCTCAACTCTTATTAGTAACACGTATCTCGCGGTATAGTTTTGTTCCCTTTAAAAACTATATCTTTTCTATGGATACTTTAATCTTTCAAGATGATACATGCATTGTACGATATTCTGCATGTATTTACATTTGTAAAAGAACAATTTTTGCCTAAAGAATTGTGTAAATGAAAAGTATACATTTTTACAAATCATACTTTCTTAGTTAGCTAGATAGCTAATTAGTTAGTTGTTGAATCATGATCATTCATCATCATCATTGCACTCCGGACACGTCCGGACTTGTGATCACTACTTCAGTGCATTACGATGAACAATGAATTAACGTTCCTATGAATAGAGTGTCATTATCCAAGAAAATAAGTGCTTCATTACATAATAAAACTAGTGTTTTATTTTCCTGCACATGGCAAAGTAATTTGTGCAATGAACGCATTTGATCATTATATGAGTGTTACAAAAACGGCGCATAGTGTTATTAAAATGACTATTCTATAAAGCGCTGATACTAGGAATTTTGATTTCTTGGGAAAACTTCACCCCCACCCCCTTTTTTTCATGAACGGCTATAATTTCAGCTCTGCCGCCCTTGTTTTTTATGTTTCAGTCATCGGCACTGTTTCCATCCCAAGTCGCATCTGCCTTGTATCTACATTTATTCTATCATAATAAAGATGATAATATTATCATAACTCTCATGCTATCAATTCGATTACACATATTTGGTTGTGTCATGTGACGTATTCCTTCCAGAACGTTGTCTTCCCAATGAACTCTCTGAACCTCTCTCTGTCTTGGGCGATGTGGCTTGCATTTTCTAACGATGTATTCATGTTATCTTTAATGTCGTCAGTCCATCGTCTTCTTGGTCTGCCCTTTCTCCTCTACCCAGGTACTCTTCCCTCCATTATTTGTCTCTCTAAACAGTTGTGTCTCTTTATATGACCAAACTATTTGGTTGATGAATGTTAAATATTGTCTATTGTCTTTCCCCAGGTGAATGATTGTTGATCGCATTCACACTTCCGTTAAAGGCAGGGGTGGGAGCTTAAGCTGTCGTTTCAAGGCTAGATGTGTCGCCGAGGTTGCATTTAGCCCATGTTTGTTCAAGGCTATCTTTATGTTTTCTATCAACCGTTTTCTTGGTCTACCTTTGGCTTTACGCCCGGATATTCTTGTATTATATGCTCTTATTGGTATTTGGTTTGGCTTCATTCTCATAAGGTGACCGAACCATTTTGCTTGCTGTCTCTCAATATGTTCGATACATGATATAATACCAACTCTTTTCCTAACTTCTTCATTTCTTATTTTATCTAGTTTGGTTACCATTGCAACTTTTCTCAGATACCTCATTTCACATGTGACGATTTTTCTTTGCTGCGAAGCTGTTAAAGACCATATTTGACATTGGTAGCACAGTGTTAGTATAAAAATTGTAGATATTATTTGTTTTATACTTTCTATCTTGATCTTTGGATGAAGAAGTAATGGTGAAAGTTGGTATGTAACTGTTTTTGCTTTCTGGCACCTTATTTCTATTTCTCTGTCTAGTCTTCCATCTTCGGAAAAAATGCTACCTAGATATTTAAATTCTTTGGCTTGTTTCACTTTTGTGTTATCTATTGTTATATTCATTGGTGTTGCAGACTTGCTAATTTTCATAACTTCTGGTTTTTTTACATTAATTTTCATGTTGTACTTCTGACATGCTAACAGCATTGCATTGATGTGCTTTTGCAAAGTTTCCTCATCTTTTCATATTAAACTTTGATCATCAGCAAATAATAGTTCATTGATTTCATTATTAAATACTGTGCTAACAGAAATATATATTTGATTGTATTATAATAGTTCTAGTACTATCATGAATATATTTTATAGTTCGTTCCATAATTCATGTTACTTAGTTGGAATCATTTTTCTCCAAAATTACTTGTTAGATCTAAAATATTTTTTGGATTCAAATGGAATTTCTCCATGAGCCTAGGAAACTATTTTTTGTCCTTTAAAAATGTAACTGGATTAAAACATTTTCTCTATAAATTAAACATTTTGAAAGGTTTTGTGAATGTATGCAATTTGCAATTTGTTTTACGTGTTACACACGTCTTTCGGTAATCCCAGTTGATGAGAGAAAATTCACCTTATTTCTTTATTGTTTTTCTCTCTCTCCAATTTTTCAGTGGCTGTGGCGCAAAGTATAAATATACTGGCCAATTAAAAGCACGATAAAATAAGAAGACATCATCAGTGATTGAATTATACTACTGTAAAATGCAACTGATTTTTGGTTTTTATGCGCATCAAGTTGAACCCCTTTCATACGAAAATCCCGTTTTCCTTACGAGATAAATGTGTCGTCTTTCATTTAGAAGTTTCAATGTATTGACAGACTTCGTAAATTTATTTGACATGAATATCTTCGTGATTTCCATTGGTAATTTTAATGTATTGTCACCAATGAAAATCACGGAAATACCGAAGTATGCTGTAGAGGAGACACTATTAAGCCCTTTAATGTAAGTTTCGCTGTATTTTTGATTGGATGACCTAATTTTGTGTATTGCCATAAAATGTAAAATGTGATAACCTATGTTGCTGCTTATACATTACTATATAGCAAACACAAAACGTTTTGTACATTTTTCAATCTAGCTATCAATACGTAAAATGTGAATTTCTAAGATCGCGATGTGTATAAGATTTACCGTAAAATATGGTTGCAGTGCATCAGGTATTTTTCTTGAAAATTTGACCTCAATTGAGTAACATGAATTATGGAGCGAACTATATGTATTATTTTAATAATTAGAATTACGAAAATTTTAATTATTAGTAATTAATGTAAGAATGTAGACATCGAAGTTTTCGATCTAAATACTTGCATATAATTGTATTCTTGTACAATTCGTCCTCAGATCGTTGCTTGAAAAAGCTATTAAATCTGGACATGTTGTACTGACAATTCGTCGGAGAAGAAACCGAGCTACAGGATTACCTGTTGTAATCGGCAGAGGAACATCACTACAGAAGACGCGCAGTGCATCCAGCGATGGATTACATACCGAGGAGCTGAACAGGTTCCAGTCTTTGAATGATCCTGTACTTCCTGATCCAGTATCTCTGGAGGATGTTAATGGTGACATGAACATATCGTCCGATGATGTTTTTGCTGATTCAACAACTCCATCAGAAAAAGTTACTTATGTGAATTTACCGCATATTCGTTTCTATAAGCATCAACATGTTCAACCCAATGGACATTTACCTCGCGTAATAAGTTCTAGTCAGGACAACCTTTACTTCAGAGGCAACATACATTCTGCTTCAGACGTAGACTCTCTCTCGTCGACGAACACCTCAGATGAATCAACACGGCCACAATTCGTTCCAAGAAACGACAGCAACACATTCAGACAATGCTCATCAACATCTACTGTGGTGGAAGAGACAGACAGCAAGACAGGAAGTGATCCTAATAGCATAATTGGTAGCGTAGAGTCAGTAGGGTTCATGAATGTTCATAGTAGTCGAAGGTCATCAGCAAGCAACAATCCTAACGTAACACCAATTCGTCGATTAGCTGAGAAGAATTTACTACGCCAGGTGGAGAATTCTCAGACTGGTAAGGTAGACAACTACAACATAATGAGTATGTCTACATTTGAATGTGAACCTAGCGTACCAAGTTCGCCATCATCAAAGGTAAGTAGTCATAGCAATAATGTAGGACCCTATAGTTGTACCAGTAAATTATAACGGTTGAATTTAATAGTGTTTATATATAATTTAAAGGCATGCACTTTTTAAAAGGATAAGATAATTCAGAGTGAGTGTAACGTAGTGGCGTACCGAGGGTGGTGCAGGGAGGGGGGAGGGGTTGCGAACGCACCGGGCATCAAGGCTTGAGAGGCATCAAAATTTCCCTCAAAATAATGAAAACATTGAAATGGTGTTTAAGTAAGTGCCTTTGCAGTGTCAAAGTTGCTGCCCCGCACCGTTAAAAATCACATTTTTTTCTTGTTAAGTACAATTACTTGGAGATTAGGTAATATCACATTTTCTGGCACATTATTGTAAAACATTAAAATTAATTAATAAATAGAACTAGTTCCTTTCGAAAGAAGACACGCCCACAATTTACTTCAAAACTCTATTTTTAGCTTGTAAGAAAAAACGAAAAAATAAGTTTCAGTTTCGATCGAATAGTCAATATATTCAGTCGTTCACTTCGGACTTTTAAAAGTCTTTGAGCAGTCTTTGAGTTCGACGACACATCAACATTTTATTTCTAGCATTCTAACGTTGAATGTTATCATTCCATGATTCTAGCATCGATATAGATCAAACATTTAAATCCATTTTTTAACTTTGCAAGGCACAAACAGGCTCGTGTTTCAACGCATCATAGCATCCTAATAAACTAACTTTAACCAGTGAAGAAATGAGACTGTGAAAAAGTATTGTGTACAAGTGCATTCTGGATATTAGAAAGCATTCCTTAACGGTGAGCTAGTCTTTAAAGAATTATTATTTTATTAAAAAAAATTTTATTTCTTTTTATTGTTTTTTTTTTTTTACATTTTCTTCAGTAAGAATACTATTATAATTAATTTCAATACTTTTAGTTTTAGGCTAATTTTATTTTAAAAATTTCTTGAAAAAGTCATTTAAATTTATTTAAAATATCTTTAACAACGTTTTAAAAAAATCTCGCAAATTTTGCGGGCGATATCAAAGAATTTAAATCATTCCATCAATTATTCGATGCACTTATCGTGAAAAATTCACAACTTTCAGATATCTATTGGTTCATTTATTTAAAATCATACTTACAGGACGAACCAATTATTTACAATTAATTGATTCTTTGCTGATAACTAACGAGGTTTACTAAAATCCACAATTTCTACGGATGAAACAACAACCAAATGGTGCTGAGAACAGGGCGAAGAAAACAGCACGAAGGATGAAGCAACAAAAAATTAACTACATCCTGACTACATCCTGATAATCTGCAGGAGTTTGAGAACGAACGCAGAAGAAGAAGAAGAAACAGACTAAATTTACGATAGGTCTAAGCCCAAATGTCCTTGCTTGTCTGAATAATATAGTTGTGTATGGATACCATTTAGTGGCGTGCTGGCCATTCTATCAGTTGCTTGTCCGATAGTGACTGAACACAGTTTAAGACATTTCAACATTAGGCCAGTACGTTAATAATGTAAATGACAATATGCTGCTATTATCTTCTATAATTTTTGGACCCATTGCTTCGATGTATCCACTCATGATTTTCTGCAGAAATATGTCTTCTAGCAGGGCCATAGATATGTATTCAGTAAGAGATGTGTGGGATTACCTAAAAAATGACTTTCGCCCATTTTAATAGCAATTCCCTCGTTGTTCATTAGTTTATAATGCACTGTTTGCTGAAAATCGTTAAGGAGTTGGGGGTAACCCACATTTTGGTCTCAGTTCCTAGTACTACAAGTCATGTTATAATTTCCTAAGGAAGAGGGGTTTGAACCACTTCACTTATCTACGGGCTTGTCTTCCAGTATCTCATTAGTATATCTATCTCGTCCGACTCTGTGGTGGCACGGTACAGAGTGCGTATGTGACGGCCACGTTACCGAATTCGAATCGTAACGCATGCAATTGTGTATCTGGACCGTTAAGAAAGCAATGGCAAACTACTAATTGTAAAACACTATTATGAAAATCACTACAGACAACAACAAAAAATGCTAGGTTGATGTGATGGCAGGGCTGGATTTAGACTTAATAAGGCCTAAGCTTTCCGGACGTGCGGCATTGGGACAAATAATGCTGCAATATATTTAAGAAAACATGACAATTGCTTAGGAAAGTGAGGGCCCTAAGCTATAGCTTGTGTAGCTTAAACGTAAAGCATGCACTGGTTGATGGATATAACCTATGTGATATGCTACCTTCTTTACATATATTTCAAATTGTGATCAATACAGACACCGTTTTGAGGTGTATCAAGATCATACGACCTTTATCACACACCTACAAAATCCCTCCCTGCAACTCCATAACGGGAAATATGCAGTAATTGACAGTTATTTTTGGACAGTTTTTACATTTCCATACTCCAATATTTATACTCAAGGAAGCTGCAGCGGTTATTTGAGAAGCTTTGCCTACGAGACCAATATTTACCGAAACTATAGTAGGAATTCTGCTAGAAGAAAGTTCCGATGGGAGTTTGAAAACGAACGCAAGTCAACAATTTTTGGCATGTAAACGATTCATACGTGAGAGGTGCATGTTCTGTGCAATTGCAATATTCTTAACTTGAATTCTCATTAATTTTAATGTAATTACTGTCCCGGTCCACATATAAACGGCATCTTTGGATTAGTTGTTGCATCTCGTTGATAAAAAATCGGAAGTGTTTTTCCTGCAATCAGGTACGCACAGATGTTTGTAGGTAATCATAGGAGTGTCCTTGGATTGTACATTAATCTTGAGGAAAACTAGAGACGTCACAAGGTATCAGATTGTAGCTGTACGGGGAGAGGTGCAGTAAAATGTTGTTGATCAAATCAAGTCCCTCTCTAGGATAGTCATATGCGCTGATCTAGGATCAGGTCCATTTAGTGATGTATTTGATGGCGTTCTGTACTTTTCATTAGCTGCCGACAGGAAGTGACCAATGAACAGTCAGGTAAGCCTAGATGAATGACAGCAAGTAGGACTTACTGGAGAGATATTTTATCCAATACAGACACTACTTGTGGACACGTGCGTGGCGAAACATTGTCGTTGTAAATAATTGATGTGTGCCCAGATTAACAGCATCAATATTGAGCCACGAGAAACCACTTCAGAATTCCTGTCACACGAGGAACATAATGCGTTGTGTACTTGGATACGGGAAACCACTTCAAAATTCCTGTCACACGAGGAGCAAGAAGCGTTGTATACTTGGATACGGGAAACCATTTCAGAATTCCTGTCACACGAGGAACATAATGCGTTGTGTACTTGGATACGGGAAACCACTTCAAAATTCCTGTCACACGAGGAGCAAGAAGCGTTGTGTACTTGGATACGAGAAACCACTTCATAATTCCTGTCACACGAGGAGCAAGAAGCGTTGTGTACTTGGATACGAGAAACCACTTCTGAATTCCTATCACACGAGAACATCCTCAACTAGAACAACAAAGATAATATACATACGTCCCTGAGACATAGGACGAAATCAAACGACCTGAGTTTTATAGCGCACAAGTGATCTATTACAGTGTTTGGAGGTCTTCACTAAATGCAACACTATATACGTGACAATTATTTCTAGTTTCACGTTGGAGGTTGAGCTGGTACGATAGTCTTTAATAAATAGTTCACAGAGACTCAATTTACCAAGGCAGCTACTATCTAATTCTCAGTTCATGAATCGAACAATTGAAAACTGTGAATCTCGATATGCATGAATGACAATCACGTAGATAAGAAAAGTTTGGGGGATTACACCCTTCCCTCTCCTTATGAAATCAGATCAGAACATGAGATTTAGTACTAGGGAGCGAGCCAAACAAAGCCTCCAAGCCCTTTTCAAAAATCTTACGAAAAGGAAAGAATTGTCCACGAAAAGGAGAAAATTTACATTTTATTTAGGCAAACCTCACCCCCTCCCCTCTTGCCGAACACGTATGCCCTATCTACATCATCGGCATTGGGAAAATAGATATGCTGCTTGCATTAAATAGATATGCTGCTTGCATTAAATAGATATGCTGCTTGCATTAAATAGATATGCTGCTTGCATTAAATAGATATGCTGCTTGCATTAAATAGATATGTTGCTTGCATTAAATAGATATGCTGCTTGCATTAAATGCACGTACATTCTGTCAACTGAAGGGTACGCTTCGCTATCTCTTGTTGGATGAGGATACTAAATAGATGCCGCATCCAGTAAACAAAGTAGATATGATGGTGTGACACGAGTAGGACCTGACAGGAAAAAATAAGCAAGAATATTTTCAACCTGCGAACATCATTCAATGAAATAAACATGCTATAGTGTATGGAAACAAGCAACACAACTAAAGGCGTTATGGGGAACAAAACAATAGATCGACAATAAGATAAATGAGAAATATACATTTATAGAAAAATAAACTATGATATGTCATAGTGTGGCACTTCGACAAGTAACATATCACATGAGTACATAAAAACTCAAATTTGATGTAGAGATGACACTCGTATATTTGGTTGTAGCCGCTTCATGTAACAGTTGAAAACACATTCTATGTTCCGAAATATTGACGTCTCTTCTTTAGTTGACATATTGATTCCAGAAACAGGAGATATTTGGAGATGCGGTTAGTCAAGTACGGAAGAACGCGTGTGCAATTGTTGCTAGGCGATTTGGTGCCGTTGAACGGACTGGTTCAATTCTCGTTAGTCTCTTCTTTAGTTGACACATTGATTCCAGAAAGTAGTTTTCCTTGTGGATCTTTCCACGATTCTGTGGTTGTTGATCTGTCACAGCGAGGAGTATATTCATACGCTCGGTGATGTCTCTTATCCATCATCGTCTTTGGTGGCCTTTACCCCTACTACCAGCAACCATAATTGATATCTAGTAATTAGAATGTGTCACGTTTACTTCTTCAAGTTTAAAAAGGGTTGAAAATGTGGAGATTTGATTTCACTGTACTTCGTATGTACTCCACCTCTCACAACGAAGCGGCACGCAGCATGCAGATAATACAACTCATCCTACGTTAGAACTATGTTCATACAGTTTTACAGCGGTATTACCTTTTATTGATTATCATGCTTACCAAACATGATCAAATATTTATTTTATAATCAATAAAAGTATAAAGGAAATCTGGATATATACCATTGTGATGTTTAAAAGTGATATTGTAGTTTATTTTACCATTTTTTGAAAGCAGTATGACAAATTAAGCAAACATTAGACTGATGTGTTTTTAATCGTTCATGTGTAATATGTAGTTCAATCTGACGATTCAGACTTATGCTTGAAACGATATCCAGGCCAATAAGAGTTAGAGGGAGAGGGAGAGAGAAAGAGAAAGGGGAAGATGGAGACTTGGATGGAAGAGACAAAGCAAAGTGTGTTTTAAAACGTTAAATTGGTATATTCAACGAATTAACGAAACTTGTTTGTAATTTGTTTAGATGTTGCTATTTTCCTCATGTCATTGAAGGTATTTTTAGCAATTCCTGTTCTCCTTGTAACTTCTCTTTCACATCTGCCGTCATTTGTGCCTATGTGTCCAAGATATTGATAATGTTTAACTTGTTGTAGTTACTCCCCATGTTTTCTTATGTTTAACTCTTGTTCTTCGGTGTCTTTGCTGATTATCATGGTTTTATATACACATACATATAGACATACATAAACATTTGAAGCTGCTATCTTTTGATTTTTTAGATGATTTATTTTTCAAAAAGTGAATGGTTTCTACTATCAATTAAACACTATCTACATGTGGGGCGTGATTACCTGGCTCTGTCTGTATTAAGTTTCTCCGATATCGATTTTTTATAGTCTGAAGGCAGGTAGACACACATTGTTTTGTTTCAGGAGGACATGGCTGAGCTGTGCAAGGATTTCTCCTGTTATCAAACATGCATTTTGTTTTTGTCCACGTTGCCAAGCCCAAACATGAGGTCTTTGGTGTTCAACCCCATCCCTTAAAAACATTATAGCAAAACTTTTAGTACCAGAAACGGGGTACTAAGGGTCTCGCATTGCTCTCGTGCGGACCAAGGGTTGGCAGATAACCAAGATCCTAAAAGTACCTCCTCGTTGTGCACCCTGGAAACATAAGTACAACTGCTCTTTCTGTATTCCTGGTACTTTTAGGATCGTGCCCGGGAGTGCTGAGACTGCAGACAGAATGAGATTTTACTGCAAAAGAGATAGTCAACATATCCGATGCCACTGCACTAACACATTCAGTGACCCTGTCGACAAACAGTGACGCTAGTCAGCACGGTCCGAACATGGGGGGGGGGGGGTTAATGCAATGGATACGAAAAGATAGACGCATGGCGAGAGTTGAAAAGATAACGTACTGAGTACAATGAGAGGGCAGCACATCGCCAGAGGGCAGCGCCATGTGCAAATAGAAAGGGAAAACGTTCCATTTGAGCATTACTACTGCAAGTATTATCTGTAGTTGCGGTTCTGTTAACGCATTTCATTGTAGTTAATAATCACACATCTAGCCATGTTGACTCAGTAAAGAGAATATAGAGTCGGCTTGGTAACAGAGTTGGTGGCTCGCTCACAGAAATCTGAGCAGGAGAGTGCGATAGATATTATCAGTATGATGCAAGTCTTCGAAATGACATCCCTTAAATGTTTAAAAAAAAATTATTGAATGGTTCAAACTATATCTTTATTTCGCTGCTTATGCCACCTCCTTAAGGTGACGCCTGATGCGACCGTCTCTCTGTGCCATAGCACGGCACGGCCCGGCCCTGAACGAAGCACCAGTATCACAGAAAGGGTCCGTTCTTAACAAAATAACCGGGTTTTTACGTATAGTATTTACCAAGTCATTCTTCAGGCTAGTCCTGTGTGCTGATATCGCCAGCAATCTTGGCTGATACGCCAGATCATGTGTCGCTTTTCGTATACTATGAATCGCGAGTCAATGAAAAGCACGGAAAAAGTCGCATATACCTAGATAAGTGATGCTGCATAAAATCAAACATGGACATATATAAATATACAGTGTTCATCTAAATGTCTGGATGTTCCCGAATGAGTATATCCCTAACAACATGATCTTTGACAGTTCGACTCTTTGACGAACAGTCTTCTAAACCTATAATAGTGCTCATTTCTGGCCACATCACATTTAAAAGCCGGATCTTTTATTTAGGACATGGAAAATAAATCATCATCCTCATTTTTTTTATTTGCATGTGCTGTTTCTCGTAAGAAGCTCAGTATGTCAGATCGAACATTGCTCTGCTCCTCACTACAGGACAGAACTCTCAAGCCTGTGTGATTTTTCAATATCCCAAAACCTAAATGGCCAGACACGAAAATTAATGTGATTCCTTGCAACTTCTAGCTCTCCCCTGCCTCAAACCACTGTTCGTGAATTCAAACATTTGTATATTTTTAAAATCATGCTCTTTCAATCCCACATATATCCACAGTTTAATCTGCTCTCTCTCTCCAATGTTCTTCTCTACATACTGAGATATGCGTTTCACACGACCATAATAACCTTTCAACTATTAGTAAAGTAGAAACAGCGCAGTTGAGATAAATATATGAGCATATGTATAGTTGAATTTGATGCCATGGAAGGATCCATCATTATCGACAATTTAGCACGAGCATCTGTCGCTCGCTACACATATTTCGTTAATTTTAATTTAGACGAAACCAAAAACCATGCAACATCAACAATCTTAACAGATGACATGTCTAAAAATAGTTAGTCTTTTTTTTTCTTGTGGAAGCCCCACAACATTTCTTACATTTCTTTACCCCCTCTGAGTAAGAAGCGTCTTCCCAAAGCATTGCACAACTCTGAGAAACGGAGTCTTCTGGGTATAAATAAAGCTCTGGAGAAATATTCTTAGTGCACAAAAGGAGACGAGATCTAGAACTCGTAATTCATGTGAATTTAAACAAATAGAAAATCTACGTTCCTGCTGTGATTCATAATTTTTCTTAGTTTAGAATGTTTGACAATAGAAATATTTACACGAACAGATAACTCGACATACAAATATATCAAATATATATAGAAAACTTTATGACACTAAAGCTTTTTCTCATTATTTTGTTGTGCTTTATCACCGACAGATCCATATCTATTTAGCCAGCCTCCATGTAGAATTCACATATTATGGTATACCCCTTTTTCTGCTTTCTTACTTTCGGTTCCATGTGGATCATAATGCTACAAATGTTGCTCTCCAATCATTTCTATGCTTCCCTATCTACTTCAAATGTCCCATTGAAGTCACATTAGAGTATGTGTCTTCCTCAACTGTTCTTCTCCAGGTGTTCCTGATTTCCAACTCTCCTCCTTCTCTGCGAGTTCCAGTCGAGAGCCTTTATGGTTATGTTGCCAGGCTTCTCTCTGAGAGTGTGTAATATTCGTCCCAATTTTCTACTTTTTATCCCAACTTTCACTGGACACTGGTGTGCTCGCTTCCACAACTTTTCATTTGATATCAACACTCGCGCCTCAGCTATGAACTATTCCATCATTAATACTCTTTGAGGTTGATTTCTAGCAGTGTCCTCTGTGTTTGAGAAGTAACACATTCAACAAAACATACAAGCACTATATGAATTATCAATATGAAACATTAATTATATATCACACAATAATAACAACATGTTCTTCTATCGTTGATCAACAGAAACGGGTGATTTCAAAGTTGAACCTCAGAAAAGATGAAAATGGCTTAGGCATTCATATAGCTGGAGGGAAAGGTTGCAAGAAGGGAGATATTGGCATCTTTGTCGCTGCAGTCACAGAAGGTGGCGCTGCTGATAGGTAGGGACATAAGTTATACTTTACTGGTATTATTTTTCTATTTGACTATTGACTCCAGATATGTATCCTCACTATAACTCTGTAAACCTCTCTGTTCTGTGCACAATCGTTAAAAGTCCTCAATATCGTCTGTCCTTCGACATCGTTGTCTGGCTCTTTTTCTGGGCTAAAAGTCATCCTTTTAGAGTTAATATTTTATTAAACACGTTTTATCTTTTTTATATGCTCAAAATATGTTAGGCATATAGCTTGGTTTTCTGATGGTATCCAGAAACCAATATTTCTGTATGATGATATCTATTCTGACGTCTGTGTTTAATTATCTCTCTGTCCATATTTTATGTACATTTTTAAGAGTTTTTTTTCAAATGCTGATATTTTCTTATTCATTGTTGGCATCAATGTAAAAGTCTGACAACCATAGGCCAATGTTGCCACTGGAAAAATTAACAAACGAAAAAATGTAACTTTGATTCCCTGTGTGTCCCTTGCAGTGCATTATCCAGATAATACTGGTATTATATATTTAAATTCAATATCATTGCGAAGGAGATTTGCCAGTTGAGGAAGTGAACAACATACTACAGTATAGAGAGAAAAGATGAAAGAGAAGAAATCGTGAAATTATGAGGGGATCTCCATGTCATAGTTGCTAATCCATGTACCTTCATGTTCAAAAGATTGCACATTCGATACCTATTAATGACGTCTTGTTTACTAGCGAATTTTTAGAAAATACTCCAGGATAATTATGTGAAACTTCAGATTTATGCGCTATGAATGACCCACCCTTCCCTCCTCCCCCAAATCAGAATATGACTTTTAGTACTAGGAATTTAGCTATAGGCCTAAGGGTGGATAAACACTCCCAATTTGACGATTTTCTACAAAAGATCATCAAATTTCTCATGAGAAAGAGGGAATTATACATGAAGATGGGTTCATAACATAACAGTAAATATAGGCCTATATAGTGCAATCCCGTTATAACAACTTGATCATAACCAAATAATGTATGTAATAACAGAAATTCGCTATATACAATACAAGCAATATATAATAAATATAACTAGGGATTTTTAAAAAAATGCCTTTTAAACACTATTATATACTATTATATATGATGTAATATTATATACAGGGAAATTTGTTATATAAGAATATGCTATAGAGGGATTCCACTGTAATCTTATTAAAATGATTTATTGGGAGCAACAGGCTTCTGTCTGCCACATGGGAGAAATATCTGACTGGTTTGAGGCTGAAAAAAGGAGCCAAACCAAGATGTATAGTCTCACCACATTTGTTCAACATACGCAGAAAACATCGTTCAAAGTGTACGAGAAGACCCACATTATGGCATTTTCAAGCCCTTAATATCAGAGGATACAATGTTCCAGAAATTTAGTATGTAGATGACACCACCCCAATATCAAAGAGTTCCACAGGATTAGAGCCATAATTATGTCCGTTAAACATCATTGTGAGGCACAACATTTTTTCCTCTATGCAAAAAAGACAACATCAAAACCATAGGAGATTAGGCCTACTCAGCAGAGATCAGTCAGAAAGAGATTAGCAACAGCGTTAAAGAAAACTGACGGATGAAAAATCTATAGCAGCTGCGACAAACATTTACAGTAAAAAAAATTACAACTATTAAGAAGCTATATTTTTCCAGTTGCAACATAAGCTTGTGAGTTGTTGGCAATGACATCTGCAATTGGTAAGAAAATATTATCATTTGAAATGAAATGTTATAGGAAAGTGTTACAAATATCATGTACAGAAAGATGAACCAATGCAGACATCCGAAAATACCTGACCATAGCAGAAGACTGGCTCTCAAAACTATCCAAAAACTCAAGCTGACATATTTTGGACATATAAAAATAAACAATAGTTTAGAAAAATTAATCATGAAGGGAAAAGTTCCATGAAAGGGAACAAGAGACAGACGAAGACTACAAAGGACACAGGATGTCGAAGACCTTCTCAACATGACACTGGAAGAGGCTGAAAAGCTTACACAGAGCCAAGAAGCTTTAGATCGGTAGTGAGGACAATGTTCTGTACACATCACATAGAAGAAGAAGATATAAAAGGACCTCCCTGGTGCTAAAACTTAGGACTCAGATCTCAGGAAACCCAGTAATTGATTGGTCTATGTATGCTAATACGTTAAAAAAACCATATAGAACAGCAGCTGAACCTGTGTACAGATCCTTCTCTTGCAGCATTTAAGTTTTTGAATGATTAAATCTGTGTACTGTATATTTCAAGTGCATTATGTTCAGGTATGCATAATATGCACACACAAGTTTGGAAAAACTGTAATATAGGCCCACATTAATATTTCTATGAGTATAGTACCAATTTCTCTATAATGTGGGATTTAAAAGGTAATAAGTGTATTTTTCCAAAAACTAACGTGGTATCAATCAATAAGGAACATTTATTTTTAAATACTGACTGAAGTGAAACTCAATAAGAAAAATATAAGCCTACCTTGTAAAAATACAAAAATACATATTTATGTACACAATGTTGTGGCAAAAAAAGTTTTACAAAATTTAATTCCATGCAAAATATCATACAAATCCTGTATCATCTTGAAAAGATTTAGGAACAAAAAATGTCTGTCATTACAGGGAAACAACTATTGAAATTGTGAACACAAAAATGACTATGTTATATTAGTCCAATAATTGGTTTATTGTACAAAAACTACACCAAGCAATATAGAGTTAATGTGCTCTGGCATTAAGTATGATGTTTTCATAGAGATACACATACAAAAACAGAGATGTCAAGAGAAATAACAAAGATAAACTTGCATGGAGAGTTTGCTAAGATTATTGCAGAGACACAGGGCAATTCTTTGTCTTCAGCTCATAGGGAGAGCGATCTGTAAACATATCTTAATTTATAGTTTTTTAAATTCTGAAAGCAGTAAAATTTAGTCCAATGATTTATAATTATTTTTGTTTTATCAAATTGAGGCAATAGAGCCTACATAATAGTTACCACACACATCATCTACAGCTAATCAGTGGCTGGGGGTGGGACGGTTTAAGTTACAGGGCTGCTACAGGGATGCCGGTTGTAAATCAGGCACCATCATATGGCAGATGATTCTTGTAAAAGAGAGCAACAAATGTAGATAGAACACTGTATTATCATCATCATGTGACATCTTTCCATAACGTTGTCTTTGCAATTGATGTCATGAACCTAACTCTATCCTGTGCCAATCTGCCGGCCTCCTCCAATGATATCTTCATACATTCTTTAATGTCATCTGTCTATCTACTTCTAGGTCTACCTCTTCTTCTACTTCCCAGAATTCTGCACTCTAATATGAACATCCATTCTTGTCTGCCATTAAGACGGTAAACACTATTGGGATTGGTAGCATATCCTATTCAGGACGTGGCTATCAATGCAGCATTTTTTGGCTGTAGTGATTATTTTAAAGTAAGAAATCCATCTAAGGGTTGTTGATATCCTATACATGTCATTATGTAGCAACCAACAACATTTTTAATTGCTGTAATGATTTTTTTAGGTGATATTGTCCAGTTAATATGTTGTCATTGCTTTTTGAATGTCTGGATGAACAATTATCTGCAGCAGAAATTGAACAAGGTAGCTTGAGTGTCTGAATATCACGCTGCACTTCTCTGCCCAAAAATTGGACTATCTGTGGCTAGGATACCCAAACAGAATGCAGTCCATGTCACCCAAAGTCACAAGCAACACCAGCTGTTGCAGCTTGGAAAAATCGAGTGCCATGTTTATCATCATACTACTGATATATTGTGAAGCAAAATGAATTAAACAGGTTACTAAAACACTTACCTTGCCTATTAATACAAATATATAAAAAAAGTATA
Organism: Meghimatium bilineatum; assembly: GCA_034231615.1. Lineage (NCBI taxonomy): Eukaryota > Metazoa > Mollusca > Gastropoda > Stylommatophora > Philomycidae > Meghimatium > Meghimatium bilineatum. The sequence goes on from CM067298.1 coordinate 33,382,150, forward strand.
TATAAAAAAAACATACAATAAAACTAAACAGGACAATTCTCCATGTATCGGCTCAAATTGAACATTTTTCAAGAGACAAACAACAGAAAACAACAAAATAAAAACAAAATAGATGACTAGATTTCATCAAGCCCTGTCTCCATAACGCAGGGATGGCAACGCATCTAGTAAAAGAGAAAATGCGTGCATTCATTATAAACAAACCGAAAGTGGGAAATTATAGGCACTATAGATGTAGTTGGGATGTTTATAATGAGTGCAAGGATAATAAAAGAAAAAGATAAGAAAAATACCCCTTTTGTCACTTTATCAGACAGGCAGGTTTTAAGAACATAGTCACAACAGGCAAGGATGAAGGGAACAGAGACAGATGGGAACGTGAGAAAATATTCGTTTGACAACCTAGCAAGGCTTGGAAAAAACGATCCTGATAACAATACTGTGAACAGAGAATCATGGTCACCTACGTCAACCAGAATGGCATATGATAATGATAGATGAGTAATGATGAGGTTGTGTGGTGGTGGGGTGAGTGGGTTTGGGGAAGGAAGGATACAAGAAGAATCATCATTTGAAAACGCATGGAATGAATGTGAAACCAAATATAGACAAAAACATATATATAAAACCATACCTAAACATACATAGAAATGTATATACACTTCAAGAGTTAAGAAATAAACATATAACAAAATGGACACAGATGTGTGAAGGATACCCACACAAAATGCACAGGCATGTAAATGTATCCACACATAGGAAAGGGCTCACACCAGAATAGGCATACATATTGACACAGAATGGAGATATGTGCATTAACATAAACAAGCACTCACATAAATATATATATATATATATATATATATATATATATATATATATATATACATAAATATGAACATGCATCCACATAAACACTTTCTCACATAAATAAAAACAATAACATGAACATTCGCACACATAGAAACATATACATATATTAATGTAAATATAAACGTTCGTTCACATAAAGATAATTCTATAACAACTGCATATGTATACATACAAATGTGTGGCCCAAAGTAATTGTGTGGATACATAGAACCATGTAAAACAAAATGCATATACAAATACATATACATGTGTGGGCACCCATCGAAGAGACAACTGCAATAACAACGAGGGAAATCAAAATCTAAATATGTAAATGATTTAACAATAACAAAATGGCATTCCAATGTACAATATATGACTAGAGTACAAAATAATCAAATATTGACATACACAAACGAAAGAAGACATAAAGGAAATATATAGAAGTACGGCAAACACAAAAATAATTACTCACGAAAGTGTACAAAGACAAATAATTACAAGAATCAGTGCAATACGGGAGTAGAGGGTATAAAGAAAAGGTGGGTAACTCAAACAAAACGGTGATTAATGTTCATTCCGTGTGGTTGTAAGACTCCCATATGACAAATGAGACAATATTCCAAGGACTGACGTTGCCGTTCACCGGTATAACAACGTAACAAACCGGTTACAGAGACATCAGAGCTACCATGATGTGATGGGCTGTTAAAATGATTAGCCACTGAGGAGTCACGATGATTCATGATATCTCTCAAATGTTTGGCGAATCTATCTGCTAAACGTCTACCAGTCTCACCAATATACTTCATATCACAACGCTTACATATGATAGAGTATATTAGATTACGGGACAAACATGAAAAAGAATCCTGAATATCAAAGTGTGATTTAGGAAACTGTAACATGGGAGTGAGAATAACAAAAGGGCAAGTCAAACAATTTCGATGACAAGGGACAGTTCCTAGTTGACCTGCAGAAGTGCGCAGACGAGAATGAACTAAGAGATCCCGAAGGTTTCTGTCCCTCCGAAAAGCGACTAGTGGAAGAGAGGGAAATGCAGGACTGGAGATGGGATCTAACTGGAGGATAGAGAAATGTCGTAATAGTCGTAGTGCCAGCATATTATGAGGATGAAAAGTGATAGCCAGTATTGGGCGATCAGAGGTATGTTTAATAGATGGTACGAGGGCCACTGAGCGGGAAATAGTAAGAACACGTTGTAAAGCTGATGACAGGATAACCTCAGGGTATTAGCGACGTCGAAAAAAATCCAGCATCTTAAGAGATTGAACCTGAAAATCTAAATCGTCTTGGCAGAGACGACGAAGACGAAGCAGCTGAGAGAAAGGGAGGGCATGACGACAAGACCTTGGGTGAGATGATGTATAAAGAAGAAAACTATGAGAGGCCGTAGGCTTATAATGTACAGAAGTGGTAAGGGATGTGGATCCTATGGAAACACAAATGTCAAGGAAGTTCACAGAGGTGGAGGAAATAAGAGAAGTAAATTTAATAGCTGGATGGAAAGTCAATGAAAAGGTTGAGGTTATCAAGAGAAATATCAGTAACCCCAAACCCATCGTCTATGTAGCGATGGAATATGGAAGGGACAGGGCCCTGAAATGTGGTAAAGATAAGATGTTCAAGGTGACCCATAAATAGGCAGGCATAACTGGGTCCCATTTTAGTACCCATCGCTACACTGCTAATTTGATCAAAAAAGTGTCCATTGAATTCAAAAGAATTCAAGGTGAGAACTAATTCTGCCAGTCGAAGAATAGCGGCAGTAGCAATAGACTTATGCGGATTGATGTTAAGAAAGAACTGTAATGCCAGAAGCCCATCATTATGAGGAATACATGTATAGAGGGAAACAACATCTAGAAGGAATATGTGATAGGTGTGTAGAGGATCGAGAGCAATAGAAGAAAAGATGGATAGATCATGGTTAGTGTCCTTTAGGTAAGATGGAAGAGATACGACAAGAGGTTGAAAGACACTGTCTAAGAAATCAGAAATTAATTCAGTTGGACAAGAACAGGCGGAAACAATTGGTCTACCTGGGTTAGATGGTTTATGTATTTTAGTAATTGTATATTGTGCAACACTGATTAAAACAGAAAGTATTTCATAACCACTATTATGTCACATAGGTTTGTTTCTTTTATTTTAAAAGCATGTAAGTTTTTGCCATATGTTTATTTTTTTTCACCAGAGATGGTAGGTTGAAGAAGGGAGATGAATTGTTGATGATCAATGGCCAGTCCATGGTAGGAATGACACATCAAGAAGCAGTGGAAGCTCTGAGAAATTCTCAACCTCTTGTCCAGGTTGTTGTAGCATCTAAGGTGAATATAACCAAATCAGTACTTCTTCATGGGGAAAGTTTTTTCTCATTATGCAAGTTATTCAGTAAATGAAACTAGTCATGAAGTGTAACAAGACACACACAAAATTGTTGTATCAATAGTACATAGCCAATAATAACATTCAATTGTGTTTTCTAGTTAGTAACAATCTTATAGTTCCAAATCATGCTAGCTGTTGGTGGTTTGATCCCTAGGAGTTAAGAATGATTAGCTCTTATCTGTGGTTGGTTTGATCCCTAGGAGTTAAGAATGATTAGCTCTTATCTGTTGTTGGTTTGATCCCTAGGAGTTAAAAATGATTAGCTCGTATGTCATATGTGCAATGGGTTGGTTTCTCCAGATCTTTATTTCATACCCAGTAGGCCTATTATACCCATATAGGAGCCTACTATATGAAGTTTTCATGCAGAAGAAAGTGTGCCCTTCATATTGCTCTAGTTTTCTACTAACATTTCAGTGAGATCTAAGAAGTTTGCAAAATTTGGAAAGTAATTAAATATACAAGATCGGCTCCATTTATTATGACTAGAGGATATCTCAGTCCTGTCATCTGTGTTGAGTCTGAATATTAAGATTTTCTATTTTTAGTCAATCTAGTAATATGCGTCGTATATTTCATGACAAGTGAATACAATTTGGTGGCAGCATAGACCATAGTGCAGTGGTTAGCACACTGGCTTCACATATGAGTGGTCCTGGTTCATTCCTCAGTTGAGACAAAAATGTTTTGTAGATCGCAACAGCTCCTGGGTCGACCAGCTTTAATTAGGTACCTGATTAGTCTGAGAAGTAAAGACTGTGAGGGAGGGGAGATGGCTACCGTCCTCATATAGTAGAGCCACTCAAATGTGAGATGGCTAATATCTCACACCCCTATAGCACTAATATATGCTATGTGTTCTTACTTTTATATACAATTTATTAATTGATCGTGTATTTTCATGGGAAAAACCTGTTTATCAATTTGCAATGTAGGCCTCTGTATTAAGTTAATTTCACTCCCCTTTAATTATTCAATTAAATTCACTATTTTTATGCATGGGATCCATGTTAGTGGTAGTGCTAAGAGTAACTCACCCACCGACCAGTTTGTAACTTCACTTATTCTTCTTCTTATTCAGTGCTCACTCTCAAACTCACGCTGAATTTCTCTTGTAGCAGGACAATGGTCCTGCTAGATTTCCAGCATAATGTAGGCCCTAGTCCAGAGAATGGAAATGCATTGTGCCACCGTTATATTTGTGTCAGTGACCTGACACATCTTTCTTAGTCTGGACTTATTATTCGTAAATAGAAATAAAAATTACTTCCTGGCTTTACCCAGCCACAAAGATGTCGAATACTAGTCTCATACTGCCAATGCTACTCAGCAAGTATGATCAGTAAGCTGAGCACTTATGATAAAATCATGTGCTGTGACCTGTTATATCAAGATTTCCCCCACTGTTTTAGGTATGCACTCTCTATTTTTTAAATTGCATTTGGTATTTGTCATGAAAGGTTACAGAAATCTAAACAGATTATTAGTTGCTAATTCCCATATTGTTTTCTAAACATTACAGCTAGAGTAGAAGATAATGAGCACAATAAAATAACTAATAGGTCTATATAAAATATACTTGAGTTAAATAATTTCAGATTAGAAAATCTTCATCTGTGGCTTCCCCTTCCCACAAATTTCTGGACTCAGTAATCTCTCCTCAAGATATTCCACTGTCAGAAGTAAAGAAAGAGAAATCCATAACAAATCAATGTACAGCACTTAATGAGAACACAACCAGTTTCTCTCAGACACAGACTACAGATTGTCAAAAAGCAGAGGTCAGTAAAAATGCATCAAAAATGCATAACACAGATCTACAAGCTCAGAATGATGATTTTCGCAGTGGAGAAATTACTGCTGGTTTAGGATTGCCTGAAGTTGTTGCACAGACACCCTGCGGAACCATCATGAAGTGGGAAGAACTCTTTGAGGTAAATAATTGATACTTCAGATTCAAACAAGTTTGAATATATTTTATATTCTTATATTCCTATATTCTTAATAAGTCCTACTTTTGAGTATAGTATAGAGATATAGGCCTACCTGTCAAACTGTATAGATTTTGTATATTTTTTACTAAAAATATTGATTTAGTTGAATACATCATTGATCTTCAGTATCTACCTTTAGTAAATTATTCATTATGCAGAATTTTTGGAACAAATACAGAAATGTAGAGATATTTGGAACTGAAATACAGAATTATTCTTCTAGAAGTTAACAGTTATGTAGAGGTCTAGAGAGATTGCAACACAATCCCATATTCCCTTCCATTTTAATTGGTCTAAATCCTTAAGAGACTTCTGATGTTCTTTCATCCAACTTTTGAGTTTTCCTGGAAGTCTAGATTGCTGACTCTAAGCTCTCATTCTTGTGATGACAATTGGTACTTGTCCATTATGTATGTTTGTCAAGACCATTGTACATTGGGCTGCTTCACTCTGGTCTGTAAGGACTTATCTTGATCTCCAGATATTTCAAGCAGAGGAATTCTTGCTTCTTATTGGCAATGAAAGAAATGGGTTAGGGAATTCTCCAGTTTTCTTTCATCTCTAGAAGACTACAGTCATCACTCAGTTATCGCGGTTATAGGGATCAGAACCGGCCGTGATAAGTGAAAAACCGTGAAGTAGTGTCATCCTCTCATTTTTAACAACCTTACATTTTTTGTGTATGTATAATATCAATAAGTGTATATGAAACCATATAAGTGCATATAATTATCATTAGAATTCACAATTCGCTTATTACGAGAAGTCACAATTTGCTTAGTGTCCTTGGAGAACGATATCGAGGCAGTTTTACGGATATTCACTTCATCTTTTTTAATGTAGCGAACCATCGATTCGTTCAATCTGTAATGGCATACAACAGACGCATAGTTATGGCATCCCCTATGTATGTCCAATAAATTAACTTTCTCGTTCAATGTCATCATTGTTCTCTTCTTCTTGGGTTCACTAGAGATTTAGAGCTTGGAGGACGTTTAGGAGCCATTTTCAAGGGCATCACAAGCACTATTTTGCACAGAAAGACACAAGAGAACAGAAAAAATTAGCACACCTCAAGACTAAATATCATTCAAACATTGATTTGAATGAGAGTGGTTGTCTTCGCTGGGTATGAGAACAAAGGTGGGGGAAACGTCTAGGCCAATCAATTTGCGAGATTCCCGAGTCGGAAATGATATCAAATGGTGGGATGCTAGCCAGCCAATTAGAGACATGGATTTTAAATTGTGTGGGCACACCCTGCCTTCTGCTGGCATGCTGGCAACTTTCGCGCCACAATTCCTCAATTTTGATGAATATTTTTTAACAATCCGCGATGTACTGAGGCCGTGATAAATAAACCGCAAAGTAGCAAGGAATGACTGTATATCTCTCAGATTTATACAGTACATAGAGATAGGACCTCCTACTCATGTCCATTAGTTTAAACGTCTAACTTTATCACCTTTGACATACTAGCTAGTTAGTCATCAGATCATCATTACTGCAAACTGGACGTGTCCATAGTTGCTCCGATCTCTCCTTGAGTGTATCCACCATTACACTTCTGCTGACAGTACCAGTCCTATGCTGGTTGACCATTATTCTTCTGTGCACTCCAAAATGTTCACTTGACATACTGTCAAGTATACATACATTTGACATGCTATCTGATTTTAAACCTTCTCTTTTTGTAGTTGAATAACTTTTCTAAAACAGACCCAATTTTCTGAAGTATGAAGCTGTCATTTATGGGTTTCAAATTTCAATATTATTTTACATTATTATTCACTTTAAGCTTTATTGTTAATTTTTCTTTATTATAATCTGTAAACATAAGTTCACTTGTATTTTAATATGGCAAACTATAGAGAAGGTGAGAAAACTAACCTGTAAACATTCATGCATCTGAGACCTTTCTTGACCTATCGACAAGACCATGCCACAACATAACCCTACATGCATATCACCATGAGAGGATACTTAATTCTTTTCATTGAATGGTAATACATAAGTGGCCTCTCGAAGTGATGAGCAATAGAGTTGTGGTGTGTCTCTGTTGATAGATTTTTTTTAAATGTCTCAAATGAGAGGATGTCAATATTTAGTTGTATCGCCTTCTCTATAGTTCATTATGATTTAAATCAAAATTTTTCTTACTAATGTTTCTATTAATTGAAAATTATTCTAATATTTTCTGCAAATATAATTTACCACTTTCCTTTAACAGAAATTTCATCCTGTAGAAGATGGCACAGCCCCACGCCTGACAAGTTCTTCTCGTCCACTTCGACACTGCCCACTAGTCACAATCAATGTTCTAAAAGGAGCTGGAGGCAAGGGGCTGGGTTTCAGTGTTGTTGGTGGTTCTGATTCTCCAAAAGGAAATCTGGGAATTTTTGTCAGAAGAATATTTAGTCATGGAGTGATTGCTGAAGATGGTCATTTGAAAGAGGGTAAGTCATTAAATGTTAAATGATTATAACTTCATCATTGACAGTAATACAGTAATATTACAGAAAATCTTGTATAGGCCCTAGTATACAAAATTAAAGTTATTTTAAAGAATGAGTGTATTGGACATTACATATTTAAAAAAATAATTTATGACAATAAAAATGTGCCTATGTGGCAACAGGGATCTGGATATTTGGTTCGGTGTGTAATAAATAGGGCTACTGTCTACTTTCCAAGTATGTCATAGAAGGTGACAAAGTAAAGCTAGGGGATAGGCTGAGAACCTGTCACCTATGAAAATATCATCATTGTCAGTGCATGTCTTGTCTCAATTTCTTACCTTTGATTCTGTCAAATGGTCTCCATGAATAAAAAATAACTGCAGGTCAGCAAATATTACACCTTGGTTTTTTTTGTGGCAGACTCCCATGTGATGGGGAATGCTAGATGTGTCATATCTGTGGATGGTCAACAGATCTAACAGAAGAATGATTAATTAGTTGGCTCAGAAGTACATAATGTGCTCCTTTCTTCTTTCTTTTCCCTTTATATCCTTTTATGACTTGCAGTGTCAGGAGTAGAAGAGTTTTTTGGAGACAGCTTTTTTGTTAGCTCGTTTTTTTTTAAAAATCCATTTTTTTCATGGTCTTCCCCTGGCTTTGTACCCATCATGTCTGTATAGCAATGCCTTTTTAGTGGTACTATTTGATGGTAGTCTGGAAGCATGTGAAAACCACTTAGTCTGTTGTCTTCTGATGTAATACACAATTGGCATTGTGTTTATTAGTCATCTGATGTTTTCATTTTTGATGTTGTCTCTTATTGGTACCCCAAGAATTCTACGTAGACAATATGGTGCAGTTGTGGTGTTCATGACTGAGAACTCTCCATGTTTCCTATGTGCATTGTGCAGAACATACGGTAATAATCCTGGAATACTGCCACTCTGGAATGTCTCTATTCCGAGACTAAACATTCATTGATTACTCCCCCTCCCCAAAACAACTATGCCTAGAGACCACAAACCTTATACTAGTTCAAGTGTCACCTTACTAATCTAAGGAGGACCTGTGTTTCTGTCAAAAAGATATGGTCTGGCAAGAGCTACCTGCCCACAACTGAAGCAGTTGTTTTATTATCATCTCTAGAATTGCAATTACAACAGGATTAATTTATTTTTAATTCTAGGTGATGAGATCTTGGAGCTTAACAACCAGGCATTGCAGGGTCTAACACATAATGCAGCTTTACAGTTATTTAGGTCACTTAAAAAGGGACCTGTAAAGCTCACATTTCGCTCAAGGACAGCAGCATCATCACGAGGAAGGTAATGAGCTCAAATTTAGTAGTCTGTCAAAATATATTTACAAATAAGATGATGTCAGTTTTTGTTAGATTTAGACATAGTAATAATGTAGATATGAATTGTATTGAATCTGTGTTCATCAAACATCTGAGTGAACAAATTCAAATATTTTATTGACTTAATTAGTGTAACCTACAACATTTCAATGTTACATCAGTGTCTCAGTAACTGAGCTAATAAACTCTCTCCAAGAGAAGACATGTTCAAATCATTTTAGTACAAAAGATAATGGTGAATGTAAAGCTGAGTTATGAATCAGCATCATATCACATGGTTTTCTCATTAGTTCTCAGCTGTCTAGTCAGTGACTGACCAGAGACTGACTGACTAGGGTTACCTATTGCACATTCTCAGTAGCAAGAGCACCATTCATTGACCTTCCCAGAGCATGAACTCTGAAACCATACTTTCTAGTGGTTGGGTTAACAATCTAGAAGTAATATACGTAGGAGTAATATTTATTTCAAATCAAGAATGAATGATCTTGAAACCCAAATCTACCGGTTGCCAGGCAAGTGACTCAACACTACACTACTACTGCTTCCAAAAGTAAAATAGATGTTGATTAAATGCACTCAATAAAAAAACAAGTTCATGAATTTCAATACCTGAGAATACTGAAAACATCAGGTGGAAAAGTACCTCAGAAACACTAAACAGAATATAACAGAAAAAGGCAGATTCAAACAAATGAAAAGCATCCTGTGCAACATGTTGCTATCAATAGAAATAAGGAAAAGTGTATTTCAATGCTACTAAGAGACACTTCTGTCATATAGAAGTGATTCATAAACAATAAATAAAGAAACACAAAGAAAACTAAAAGCCGGAGATGTGGTTCTTCAGATGAATGCCGAGAATCCAGTGGACAGATTGAGAAATCAATGACGGTGCACTCAACAAGATTCACACTAAAAAGTAAGTTACTATGATCAGAATGTGACAGTCCAAATGTATTGGGCACATTATGAGAAGAGGAGGTTAGGAGTACAATGTAATAAACTGGCAAAATTGAGGTAAAATTAGACGGAAAGATTCTGTATAGTGTGACATCGTGGCATAATATAGCTATTACATATTACTACAAATAGAATGTTGTTGAGATTAATGATCGCTTATGTCATCCAGCATGGCACATGATGATGAGTAGATGTATCTTGGTGGCTGATTGTGTGATTTTCATATAAAGGTAATTTATAAGAAATCCCAATTGTATCAATAACTGAGCCTATGTAGATAGGTAATAAATATGTTGGTAGCATCCTATTCAGGATGTGGTGATCAGTTCAGAATTATTGTCTGTAGTAATCTCTTGGACTATCCATTTATTCAGTAGATTGCCACTTCTTTATAAAGTAGATGTCAGAAAAAATCTGCATCTGCGAGAGAAAAATAGGCCGGCATGATGCTGTTGGAAAAATAGACTATTGAAAAGTTAAAAGTTAGTTAATTTTTTTGTATAGTTTTATTATATTAAATGCATACTTATGTTTTATGTTCCATGAATTTTCATTATATATATTTCAGCACCAGAAATACACCAACTGCATCTCCTCGAGAGTCACCTGATGGTAGTCCTGTATCCACTCCAAATCACTCACCATACACATCACCACGAAACAGTCTGACTGAACCTCCTTTTGCTTTTCTAGATGGCCAAGTTGTGTCAAAATCTCTCGAATTCATCTCTTCTAAACATTCAGACAAACATATGAATGATGATATTAACAAATATATTAGTGCTAGCGTTTTGTCTACTGTCAAACTTAGTGGTAGAAATGTATCAGATGCCACGAAACATGATTCAAGAATTATAAACAATCAAGATATTAAACTTGAAGACACCAAGCCACAAAAACCACGGGTTAGTGTGGTAACCCCACTGTTAAATAATAATGGGGGTGATTCCTTTCAGGAAAGAGAGCCTCTGAGCCAGGTAAATCTAGACTTACCACAAAATCTAACACACTCTTCCAAACAGTCTAGTAAAACTTTTGATACTGGAAGTCAGAAGGTTGAAATATCATTTCCTACAAGTAACTCAAAAAGCTGGATAAATGATGCAACACAATACAAGCAACAAGATGAAGAAATTTTAAAAATTTGCACAGAACAAAATTCTCATTGGCCACATTATGGTCTTATTAGTTCTCCAAAATCTAGTTCCGTTGTTAAAATGCAAGTTAAACCTGTAGAGACACACCTAGCTCAGAGTTCACCAGTGATTAGTCTGCAAGGATTTCAATCAACAAACACAGCTATTAAGTTTTCAAACAATAATGAAGATTTAAGAAATGGTCAGCAGTTTTTTGTAATACCTCGAACTGAACAGAAACAGTACACTGAAAACCTAAGTAACAGGAGCACAAACTGTGCAAACCATATCTCACAAGATGGTACTGTGAAACTTGCAGAGACCAGAATTCACCCTGATTATCAGCAAAGAGATAGTTTAGCCATAAGATGCAAAGTAAATCACAGGTCTCAAGTTGCAGCTCAGTTTTCAGTTGACAGAGTTGACAAACAGTTGTTTGAAAACAGACAACAGATTGATGTATCATCTCCTGTCATAGGCCAGAGGCGACACTACCATAACAATATAGCTCCAATCAGGAGTTTGAGTGAAACAAATGCAGAACATTTTTCCACACATCCTAGGACACTTCCACGACCTTATTATCAGAACTCTTTGGGAAAATGCCATCACCATGTGGTCAACAATACCAATATTCCTCAACAAACAAATACATTAGAAGATACTGGTAATGTTTTTACTGAAAATACAAAAAGGATTCTTGTCTCACCAATTTACAGAAAACAGTCAGAAGGATCCTTGAGTTCAGGATGTTATTCTTCACTTCCACGAGGACATAACTTTCATGTCCACCACAAACCTTCTGAACATTATATTGCAATCCAAGGTCAGCATGCTTGTAAGCATGATGATTTACTTCACAGCCAAAGTGCTTCCAGTCTAAAAAATAATCCATCACAAGCCATTCACTCTGCGCTTTCATCTCAACTTTCAGAAGCAGAGACACTTTTACATGATCTAATTAAGCCATGTTATGGGTCACATCTATCTTTGAAGCCTCATGATGACTCACCACTACACTTACTGCATCACAAGCAAGCATTTACAAGAATAAATTCAACACCAGATCCCCTTATTTCTAATAATAATATGGACTATACAGCTTTCCATTCACCACTGCAAACGTTCAATAAAGACAGAGCTCAATCTCCAAATCCATCAGTCAAGTCATTCACACAAGCATCATTTTACAGGTATCACACTGAAAATGCTACATCGTTTGAGTCAAACAGTTCCAACAATAAGCATACAGTCTCTGGCAATGCACAAAGTTTCAATAGTGTGTTTAACACACAAAATCCTCTGGGTTATATTGCTAATCCTACCACAGTATCTGCTTGTGTGATTCCTCCACTAAAGTTTCCTCAGATGGTGCCTATGAAAGACACGATAGGAGGGCCTTATAAAAATATCAATACAAACAGCAGTCAGACTGTCTTATCATCACAGGAGAATGTCTCATGGAAACCAGACATGGAAGAATTTAACCAGCAGTATAGATTTGATGTCGCACTTAGTAAAGGTACTACACCGATATAGATTTTGTAATTCTTGCTATAGGCCTATATATATATATATATATATATATATATACATACATACATACATACATACATACATACATACATACATACATACATACATACATACATACATACATACATACATACATACATACATACATACATACATACATACATACATACATACATACATACATACATACATACATACATACATACATACATACATACATACATACATACATACATACATACATACATACATACATACATACATACATACATACATACATACATACATACATACATACATACATACATACATACATACATACATACATACATACATACATACATACATACATACATACATACATACATACATACATACATACATACATACATACATACATACATACATACATACATACATACATACATACATACATACATACATACATACATACATACATACATACATACATACATACATACATACATACATACATACATACATACATACATACATACATACATACATACATACATACATACATACATACATACATACATACATACATACATACATACATACATACATACATACATACATACATACATACATACATACATACATACATACATACATACATACATACATACATACATACATACATACATACATACATACATACATACATACATACATACATACATACATACATACATACATACATACATACATACATACATACATACATACATACATACATACATACATACATACATACATACATACATACATACATACATACATACATACATACATACATACATACATACATACATACATACATACATACATACATACATACATACATACATACATACATACATACATACATACATACATACATACATACATACATACATACATACATACATACATACATACATACATACATACATACATACATACATACATACATACATACATACATACATACATACATACATACATACATACATACATACATACATACATACATACATACATACATACATACATACATACATACATACATACATACATACATACATACATACATACATACATACATACATACATACATACATACATACATACATACATACATACATACATACATACATACATACATACATACATACATACATACATACATACATACATACATACATACATACATACATACATACATACATACATACATACATACATACATACATACATACATACATACATACATACATACATACATACATACATACATACATACATACATACATACATACATACATACATACATACATACATACATACATACATACATACATACATACATACATACATACATACATACATACATACATACATACATACATACATACATACATACATACATACATACATACATACATACATACATACATACATACATACATACATACATACATACATACATACATACATACATACATACATACATACATACATACATACATACATACATACATACATACATACATACATACATACATACATACATACATACATACATACATACATACATACATACATACATACATACATACATACATACATACATACATACATACATACATACATACATACATACATACATACATACATACATACATACATACATACATACATACATACATACATACATACATACATACATACATACATACATACATACATACATACATACATACATACATACATACATACATACATACATACATACATACATACATACATACATACATACATACATACATACATACATACATACATACATACATACATACATACATACATACATACATACATACATACATACATACATACATACATACATACATACATACATACATACATACATACATACATACATACATACATACATACATACATACATACATACATACATACATACATACATACATACATACATACATACATACATACATACATACATACATACATACATACATACATACATACATACATACATACATACATACATACATACATACATACATACATACATACATACATACATACATACATACATACATACATACATACATACATACATACATACATACATACATACATACATACATACATACATACATACATACATACATACATACATACATACATACATACATACATACATACATACATACATACATACATACATACATACATACATACATACATACATACATACATACATACATACATACATACATACATACATACATACATACATACATACATACATACATACATACATACATACATACATACATACATACATACATACATACATACATACATACATACATACATACATACATACATACATACATACATACATACATACATACATACATACATACATACATACATACATACATACATACATACATACATACATACATACATACATACATACATACATACATACATACATACATACATACATACATACATACATACATACATACATACATACATACATACATACATACATACATACATACATACATACATACATACATACATACATACATACATACATACATACATACATACATACATACATACATACATACATACATACATACATACATACATACATACATACATACATACATACATACATACATACATACATACATACATACATACATACATACATACATACATACATACATACATACATACATACATACATACATACATACATACATACATACATACATACATACATACATACATACATACATACATACATACATACATACATACATACATACATACATACATACATACATACATACATACATACATACATACATACATACATACATACATACATACATACATACATACATACATACATACATACATACATACATACATACATACATACATACATACATACATACATACATACATACATACATACATACATACATACATACATACATACATACATACATACATACATACATACATACATACATACATACATACATACATACATACATACATACATACATACATACATACATACATACATACATACATACATACATACATACATACATACATACATACATACATACATACATACATACATACATACATACATACATACATACATACATACATACATACATACATACATACATACATACATACATACATACATACATACATACATACATACATACATACATACATACATACATACATACATACATACATACATACATACATATATATATACAAAAAGGATTCTTTATTACTTCTTTATTCTTGATTATATATATATATAATATAATATATAAGTATAATGGAGTGTTAAAAGACTCCGCATTGCTCAAGGTGGACTCAGGTTTAGCAGATAACCAAGATCCTAAAAGTACTTTCTTATGGTGCACCCTGGAAACAGAAAAATAGCTACTTTTGCTGCCTTTCTGGCCAACACTTTTATGCTCGTGTCTGTGGATGGGGAGGCTGTAGATGGAATGAGAATTGACTGCAAAGAGACAAGCAATATCTCTGAAACTTCTACTCCAACGCACCATGCAGCACTGTCACACACAGTAATGTAAGGCATCTGTGCATTCCATCTCAGTCAGCCAAGAATGCAGAAACAATGGAAGGACGGCCAATATCGATGTTCTGATAAGGGTAGATCCCACTAAGATATGGTGATCCTATGCGTACACATTGATTCCGGATAAAAAAAACATACGCTAGAGGGCAGTGTTGTATATGAGAATTGATATAGTGGCAACAAAGCTACAATTATCCATCACAAGACTGACTGGCGGAAGTGCTGGTCATGCTTTTGAGAACACACAAAAGCCCACAATTCCCACAATAGTTGACCCAATTCAAAGTAGAGTATTGACTCAGGTATTGAATACGCCAACTTGAACATGCACTCCGGGCTACAGAAAAAAGCTTTCAACGCAGCTCCCCATTGCGCACAGGACAAGCATTGAACAAATGTCAGGCAGCACATTGTTCAAATTCTGACCAAAGTAGTATTGAGACTTGGACTCTAGATGCTATGGGCAATGTAGAGAGGGTGGGGGGAGCAAGTTATTGAGGACACTGCAAACCTAGACTTTCACCATTGCCCAACACGGCTCATACAGAGAGAATTGGGTTCAATACCAAGGGCCCACTGGGAAGCTCCTCGTCCAAGATAGGCATAATCCACTGACTTCTTAAGGTGATATGCGCAATGGCAAAGAGTAAAACACAGTTGCACCTGGGGATAGATTGGAAGGCCATCACAAACGGATGAGGCAAGTGCATGAGAAATTCACAGGTCAAATCCCAGACTCCCGACATGTTTAGCAAAACGGCCCCATGTCTAGGAAGGTGTATCAACCCTGAGTCTAATTTGACTGTCGCCTTTGCCCAACATGGCTCATACAAAATAAATTATGTCTGGGACGTAGGGACACAAAGGGTGGTAATAGAATGATCTTCCTACACGAGGAATAGTTTACTGACTACGATGTGCTTTGCCATAGGAAAGATTCACAATGGGTGACCCAGGAATACTATCAGCTCATCATGTGACATATATCTCCTCTAAGTAGAAGGCTCCTACAATAGGCATAACAGCTAATCGCTCATATTTCCTGGGGTTAGAAAGAAAGAAAGATAATGTATAATAAATTTACTTCTCATAAAATATAAGTTGTTCTTATATTTTATTAAAATATAAGCTCATCCCTTAAGACACATATCTTCATGTTTTTTGGTTTGTTATTTTTACTTTTGTTAAAACATTTTGAACAGATAAACTTGTACCAGAATCTTGAACACTCTGAACATTAAAAAATATTTGTAGGGTCACTTAGTGTTTTCAGTGCTCGAAATGGGAGAAAAAGAGAAGTTGTTGGATGGTTGTCACTTGGCACAAAAGGATGTCACCAACTGAACTTAACAATACAAGAGACAGAGTGTTGTGGAGAAACATAATCACTTACACCACTCAGCATGGCACTTGATTCATTGATTGTCCCAGAAGCAATGCTGAAGTTAGATGTGTCAGACTGAAAGGTGCAAATATGCAGCAAACCTATAAACCATCACACACCACATTCTGTTTTCCAGACTATATCTTGCTAATATGCAGAAGTTTGAGATCAAACACAGAAGAAGAAGAATGTTTGAGTGTTTATATAACTTCAGCTTTTAGAGTCACATTTTTATGTCATGCTGTTAAGCAAATTTTGTTTAATTTGTTAAGAGTCTGGAACAACACTTGGAATCAATGTTGTGCGTAAAACAGTAGCTGGTGTCAGTAATATTTTCATTCAAGACATTGTTCCAGGATCAAATGTAGAAAAGGATAACAGACTGAGGTATGTAAATACAGATTTTGTTATGCTGTGAAGTCAGTAAGTAAGCCGCATCAATGTAGAAAATAATAGCAATGCAATAGGTGATTTTTAAAGGTTGGTTTATGATGTTGCAACATTTGGTTATGTGATCCATGTGTATTGCAGGTGATAGCTGCACTAGTAGGTTCACTCACATGTACGGTGCACATCAATAAGCCTATTATGTTTTAAAGATTGGAAAACTTAATTATTTTATACATAATTTATAATTGAAATACATGATTTAAGCAACAGGAAAGTTTTAGAACTATTATTGTTGGAGCAGATACTCCTTAAATTACATTTATTGTCTCTCATTTTCATAATTTTATTGTATGGTTGATTTAACAATAATGATCATTTTCTATAACAGTCTATATATCTATAATAATAAAGGCATTCCACTTTTATTTTAAATGGACATGATGATGATTCAATCCCTTTCGCTGTGAGCAGGAAGCTCTTGACAGCCTATAGCCCTTCTGGCGAATGCACAGGTTTTCCTCAGCTGTGGTTTAAATGGACATACAACAGATGATACTTTAATCATTTTTAAAGTTAATAATTTCAGTTTGACTAATGTAGGTCTGAAATAATCTTTGTGGATATCATGATACTAGTTTGGGAGTGGTTCACTAACTGTTGTACGACTCTCAATTTTATAAAATATTGTGTATTCAGAAGTTGATTATGAACAAAATAAAACTATCATGGCCTGTGATTCTCTGCAGGTAAAATTTGTGTGTACTATTTTTACATTTTAATTATATGCATGCCTATATTATTTTCTGCAAACTTAACACTAAATAACATTTAAATAGCTATCACATTCTTCAAGTTTATCCAATTCCCAGTAATTTGGCATATAGGCCTAATACGATATAATCTATAATATAATAGCCATGTTTTGTCAGTCTCTCCAGAACGCTCTATAAATAACGCATTTACATCACGGAATTCCATTCGACATCCAAACAAAACGATTTTTGTCATGACGTTAATCAAAGCAGCTGATATTTTTATATACAAATGTTATTGATGCGCTAACAGGTACATTTCTGTATTGGCTTGTGGTTAAAGTTATCTAAAATACATTATATTTAAAATATACATGTAATTTACTTTAAATGATGCATGAGGATGATCCAATTGCAATAAAGCGTCAGAAAACAAAAGAGCTAAAGGCTAGATGATTGAGTCGTCAAGAGTCACTCGAATTCATGCCACAAGTGCTGCAGAGCATATACATAGAATTGAAAGAGAGATGCAAAGAATTGATCAAGAAACCCTTCAACAAAATCAAACACGAAAATCGCAAAAGCAAAGAGAAAATCGACAAGCTATGAATAGAGAATTCCAACGTCCTCACAGACAGCATGAAACTGTTGAGCAAACGCAGAGACATCAAGCTGCAGATGCTGATGCTCACTTCTTGTTTTTCTTTCCTTCCTCTTTTACCCTTTACAGGTGTCGAGAGAGATACAGTATTCTTGTTCTCGCTTTTCTGTCAGCTTGTAGATGGTACTAAAATTTGTTAACAATGGCAGGTTTACAAGTTGTTGCCAAAAGGGAAAAATCATGCTCCCAAAGTGGCAAGACATCCATGGTAATAAGCTAGTAGAGTATCCTGAGTTCCTGTGCTTGTTTCTCTCTGATAATAAATGCACTTCTTAAATACACACATTTTCATGAGAATATTTGCTCTTATAACAGCGCTCTTTCTTTTGCGTTAATGGGACCAAAAATTATGGATTATCAAGGTTGAGGTCCATATGTTTTAAAAGTCCATGGACAAATTTATCATTGAACCTCATATACAAGCACCATACAACAAAGTTTCACAGTTCGCTCAGTTGTATGTTTTGGACAGTACTCATGCAACAGATGTTCAATAGCACATACAACAAATTCTACATGTGAAAGAAATTCTCGATAAAATGGATAGATTTTTTCATCAACACATTAGACTAGCACAGAAATATCAGTTAATGCGTGATATTGAAAAAAGAGAGATTCAGAATGCTACTCAAATTGGAAGAGAAATCCCAATAGTAAACATGGTCTTCAAGCATGATCATCAATCTGATCAACGTCGCTATAATGAACCAACATCTAACGATGTTGCAATGGTTTTCGTCGATGAAGACGGAGAACCACTTTTTAACAGTGACATTCACATTTATCGATTGAATCCAGAGAATCCAACGAAGCAGTTAATATCAATATACTTAGCTCGAAAATGAATCCAATGTCATACTCGCTTTTGTTCCCATACGGTAAGTCGGTTGACAAACACATTGGAATATGTGAGGCTTGTCAGGGTAAGCAACGCAATAAATTTTGTCCTGACAAGATCCAAACGAATCTAGTTAAACAATATTTAGTCAAAGATTATTAAGTCTGATGGGTGTATGTGTATGTTGTTGGAGCTAAAAAAAATATTCCGCCTAGACTGTAAAATAATTACATGCTGAACCAGTTAAAATTGCACATCAACAGGGGTACCATCAATTGCTCATAGTGTTCTGAAGTCTCAAAAAGAGTGCTGTAAATCAATTTTCAGATGATAAATAATCATGTGAATACAGTATAATGCTGTAAAGTTCTATTGATGTTTCAGGATGCACTTCAAAGGAAATGTCCAGGCCTATTGGTTAGAGGAGTACTATTTTATCATTACAATACCACATCACATGCAACTCGATTAACCGAAGATAGAACTTCCAAAATGAGATTGCAACTACTGAAACAACCACCTTGTAGCCCTGAGATATCCCTGGGCATGTTTGATTCACTTAAAACCCACCTTGGGGAAAAATGTTTTGTTTACCAATAATTCATCCAAGTATAGGTTGGTTGGTTGGTTGCTGATTCAGCGGTCCATTGGCTCATGCCCTTTCTCCCAATGCCATTAAAATTACATTATATTGCTAGGAAGTCTGTGGAATTTTGGCCAAGGCCAGAGCCAGAGAATAACTATCACACCACCAGGAAGATAGGTTTCAACCTATGCACTGCTCTGAGCCACTGCAGCGAAGATAGGGTTCACTGTGCCCATTCCCCACCACAAATTGACTACTGGTTATGCTGAACTTCTCTATTTCTCCAGACATGCAACCAAATGTTCATGTCAAAATGATTGTCACATCCTGAATCACTGTGCCTGATGGGCCTCAGAGATAGGAAAATACAGTGCTGTCAATTTCCTCCTCCCCAGTGCTGTGCAGCTCATTTCTTCATTTCTGGCTCCCTTCCAGCCGCAGAGGGTGCATACATATATAAAAAAACAACATAAAACATAAAATACAACAATAAAATAAAAGCATGAAAAGAACAATTGTGTAGATGACTTGCCATGAAGCTTCTGTAAGAAGATAATCTCAATATAACGGCATGTCATCTACTAAGGTTTTATGTTGCATGGGTGGCTTGTCTAGTGGGCCATTGATGAGACCCAGAGACACAACTGCATGTGTATCCAAGTATACAATGTCATAGCATTCCTTTTGCCATTCAGGTATCTGCCTCAAATAATTGCGTTGGATGCAGTCAGATACAGCTTTTCACAAACAATAATCCAACCTGGAGTTTTTCTAAACATGAAACCAACACACCTTACAAGTTGCCACAAAATGTATTGTGATATTTTAATTGGACATTCTGATTGTAGACAAACTTTAAGTTAGCAAAGAGTAACATATTGATTTTTGCAAACATTTTCAAGATTGCATCTAACACAACATCTCTATCGAAATCATACATTTTTATTTTTATTACTTATTTAACAGTACTCTTTAACTCATAATCAATCTTTTGTAACTGATGACAACAGGATTTCTTATCTAAATTGAGAGCATACATTTATTCACAATGTTGATCCTCCCCCATCTATGGGCTTGCATGCTATGGGGTGTCATGTATCTTTCAAGTTTTTCCATTTAATTTTAGTACACTGACATAGTTATATGAATTAAATGTCCCTGTCAACTACAATCTGCTTATTTTTGCATTCAGTCACAGTTGTAAACCTGAATAAGATCTCCAGGAGTGCTACAGGTTACATGCACAAGCTTTCTCTGTTTCTTATAACTGGGTCGTTTTTGTCACAAATGTTTGACCAATTTATAAAATTCAATAGAGGAGATATTTATTTATTTTAGGATGAGGTCTATCTTTTCAGGAGACAGAGTAAATAACTAATTTTTCAACTTTAAGAAGACATTAGAAATTTAACACTAAAAGTACCCTCAATTTTTTCCATTCTCAGGAAAGGTGACTGCCTTGTGTCTGTAAATGGTGTTATAATGAAAGATCTTACTCTCCTAGATGCTCATAAGATGTTCAGAAGTCTTTCACCAGGACCTATTCACATTGTTGCTGCCAGAGATATGGTATGAAAAATTAATTTTAGGAACAAAATTAAGATCAAGTAAGAGACAAATTAATAGGCAGAATAAACCTGATTGATTTATACTGGTAAAGCAGTATCTCAGAAAGCACAATGTGATTACTTTGAAACAGTATTCATATTCTCCCAACCTTGCACTGGCTGGTTGTTTTTTGCTCCCTTGACTTTAATCAGCACTGAAATACAGTACTTCAAGGATACAGGTGATGTTATCATCAGTACAACAAGACAGCTGAGAGAGATGTCAAAGAATGGGTTCCACAAATGTTTCCAATAGCTGTATGCACTTTGGACAGATGTATGCACTGTATTCATCGCTGGTACTTTCTGTTATGTATGGTTGTGAGAGTTGGACACTCACTGCGGACATGGAGAAACAATTAGAGGCTTTCGAGCACAAATGTTGCAGGTGAATTCTACAAATTTCCTATAGGGAACATAAGACCAACTTATACATAAGAATAAAATAGAAATGTATGCAGGTGTACAAGGACCATTGTTTTCAATAGTGAAACAATGAAAACTAGCATGGTTTAGACATTATGTACACATGATTTCATAAAAAACTATACTGCAGGGAACTGTCGAGGGGAGGAAGAAGCAGAGGTGGGCAAAGAAAGGCATGGACAGACAACATCAAGGAATGGACAAGACAAGATTTTTCCTCACTCATCCGCCTTGCTGAGGATAGGAATTGTAGGAGGACTCTGTGTGCTGAAGCATCCAATGTGGTACCCCTACTACCCTGAAGGGTTATGGGTTTATTGATTGATTGATTGATTGATGCGCTTTGGCAAAAGTATGTATTTGCAGAAAGGTACTACTTTGAAAAAAATGTAGTGTAGATAATTCTATTGTTACTTATTTCTATATAATCCACTAATTCCTGGAATTTGTTGAAGCTACCTCGTATATTAAAACTTATGTCTTCAATGTTTTCAATTTTATTCCATCGTCACTGGAAGTATCATATGAGTTTTAACAAAAGCATGACCCCTTCTGAGTAGAAAATTTTTACTATAGGCGTTGCATTAAGCTGAAAGTGGAAGACTCATGGGTATGAAAGAAAACTACCCCACTGTGCATAGGAAGCAAGATCAAGTTGCTTGTAATTTCTGGGGATCTAAACAAACAAATAAAACATATGGTAGTGGAGGCAAAAATACACACTTTTCACTTTTTAGTGAATTCTGACAACTAGACTTAACTAGACTTAAAATAACACACCTTGCAAGATCAAAGTGAATGATATAGTATTAAAACAGGTACACCAATTCAAATATCTAGGTACAATGATTACAGTAGATGGAAGAAGTTCAACAGAAATAAGCTGCAGAATAGGACAGGCAAAAACAACATTCAGAAAAATGAAAAATATACTGTGTAATATGACCTTGTCATTAGAGTTGAGAAAGAGAGTTCTGCAGTGCTATATAACCCCTAAACTAACATATGGGTGCGAGTCTTGGACAATAAACAAACTGGAAAGTGGATAATTAGAGGCAACAGAGATTTGAGCCAGCTGGCATGGCACCTGATGATAATGAGACTTAACTATGAGAAACCAAACTGCCATCAATGTATAGCTTATCCATCCATCTTACATTAGTGAGCATATTGAAAACATACAGTTACCTGTAGACAGCAATAAACTACCAGTAGTCCTCTTAATCAACTGCAGGTACCCAGGCTAAGACATTGCACTGCAAACACCTGAAGATCACTTACCTCTACAGTGATATTCACCATAACTTGTGAGGACATTGGCGGGGATCCCTCATCATAAGCTTCCACTGTTAGAGTCACTATTCCCTTTAGTGTTGGGTCCAGCTTCTCATAATCCAGAGGATTAGTGATTGTAATTTCTCCAGTAGAAGAGTTTATGCTAAAATTATTGCTCAAGCCTGGAGATGTAGAAACAATCCTGTATGAGACTTTGCTGTTATTTGTGTTCATCTCATCATTATCGGAAAATGACATTATAAATTACTTTGACTCAATCACTTCCATTACATTTCAATAGAATCAAAATAGTTTAGGAATTTAATTGTGAGCAACATAATGGGAACCATTTCAAATTATTTATATATTTAGAAAAATATTTTAAAACAAGCATCAAATTGTAATCACAATTAATTTTTTAGTCCATACAGACTACAAAATATGTTAAAATAAGAATAATTTGATTGCATAGTTTTCTAAGATTGGGGTGTTAAATTAGTGGTGCATTAATCAATTGTCAATTTTTTTGAAGCTTGAATTCCATGATAAATGTAACACATACATGCATTTAAGATAATGCACATATTTCTTAACCTGAGCCTTGGATCATTTTACATTGATGGAGTTGAAATTTTTTTAATCCACTCTGTACTAATGGCAAATGCTATGACAAAATAATCTTTATCATCATAACCAGAAAACAAGATATTTGCTGTATTGAAAATCATTTATAAAGGTTGAATTACTCAGCAATAGACTCGATATAGTGGCCATTCTCTGTTCATAGTTCAGGTGAAGCATGTCCCATCCCATAAGAATATATGAACATGTATTGTTTGTTTATTTGTTTGAGAACCCCCAGGAATTGCAAGCTATTAGCTCTTACTTCCTATGTGCAGTGGTGGTTTTTCTGAGCTTTCTTTTATACCCAGTAGATTTAAGCTTTTAACTTTGTGCAATGTCTATTGAATGAGCCTTCTACTCAGAGGGATCTATAATTGTATAGATAACATGCTAGAAAGATTCCATAAGAGAGCCCCAATATAACGGCATGTCATCTACAAAGTTTTCTGTTGCATGGGTGGTTTGTCTAGTTGAACATTGGTGAGACCCACAGATGCAGCAGCATGCATATGAACATTTATAAAATGCTATTGGTGTGGAGGTGGATAAAATAAAAATAGTTGCGAAATAAAGAAGAATTGACAAAAACAGCAAAATAACCGCATCATTTCCTGTCTTCACTTAGTTGGTCGTATTGTGTGAAAATTATAGAACAAACACAAATACTAGGCGTATGTATATTTATATATCTTTAATATAGAAACATGAAAAAAAAATGAAAATATGAAGAAATTTTAATGAATGGCATGAAGAATACCTCTTCATTCGTTTTGCAGAAATGCGGCAATTGCGGAACTTTTTTGTAAAAAATACCATCCACAACAATTTTTTATTTTCACATTGAGTTTGCCATGGCCCTATTTTCTCCACTAACAGTGCATATTTTTACCCCAAATCACATTGCTAACAACTTTAATAAAATGTCATGAAAAACACAGTAGCCTGACATGGCAATGTGCGTAATAATTCAGCAATAGGGCCTACAATATATATTTCAAAAAAAAACATAACTGTAATGATAACAGCAGACAAGTACTTAGATGTTGAAAAATATTTTGTTTGAGAAAGTTGAAAAATGATTTTACCTCATTCAAACACAACCTGTCCTTGACCTGTCAAAATTCATTGTGGGATAGATTGTTCTCGTTTGACATAGTCATGTGGTTTGTGGGGAAAGCCCATAGATCTGAAAAAAATCCACTGCATATTTTTGCCCCCGCCTACCCTGAGCATACCTTATTCAACATTTAGATGAGCTGTTTATGAGTCTGTCATGACTGATTAATTTTTCCATGGTATACATTTCCTGTTTGAAAACATACTTGGAAAGTCAAAAAGCATATATTATTATACTGTTAAAATGTCAATTTATATGAAACATCACATTGTTGGGATGAATCTTCCAGTAATTAGGTCTACCAGGAACTTCAAATTTTTATCCAGATTTAACTTTGTACTGCGCAAAGCAACAACGTATTTGTCATTTTTTTCCCTATTTGCTTGTTTTTTCCTTAGTCTACTAAGAGTTAAGCATGATTCAGTATATTATATATTGTGCACTTTCAGTACTACTGTCAGACACTGAATGATTTGACTTCACAGTTTATTGAACTTTAAACTGCTCTTTAACACTTTAAACTTTAAAAAAAGAATTGGGCCTACCTCAATTATTTTTTATGGTAAAAGTCCTGATGTAACCAAATTGAACTAATGTTAATTGTTGAATGGATCTCTAACCATAAGTGATCTAAAATTAAAATAAAAACCATAAAAATAAATCTTCAGCAACTCAGAACAGGTTGTCTTGTCAAATGTGTTAAAAACATAAACAATATAAGAAAAGCATAATCTATTAGCTGTCTAAATATGTTACACATTTTAATTTTCCAATTGGTGAAGTTAAAAAATTGGCACATGTAAGATGTTGAAAGAAATTATAGACTGCTTTTGTATTTGTTACCTAATATATGATACTATTTTGCTTCATTTACAGGTTTCAACATAAAGATATTCAGTCTAAATCATGCTCATCACAATGGTCTACATCTCACCATAGCAACATCTGTGTATGTGTGTGTACAAGCCAGCAGCCATTCAAGAGTGTGCAGACTCAAATTCCTAGCCAGATGTTGATTATGTGATCTTAATAACTTTCTAGAGCATACACATGTTCTCCCCTTTCCCCTTGTTATGCCTACATCTGTCATTCTTTATATGTACAAATTATCACCTCCAGCATCGTCTTCTTCACTTTACCGAAGTAAATTAATGACCACCCTTATTAAGTTGACTCTTATCTATCTTGTATGCAAAACTAAAAGATGTAATAAACGAAATAGCAAAAATGATACTCATATAGTATAGGATGATTGGAATGCTAAGATAGGGTCGGACGCATATGACCAATGGGCTGGCACAGTGGTTAAATTTGGAACAGAAAGAACATATGATTGCAGCCAATGATTGTTCAATTTTACCAGTAGATTCAAGCTAACCCTTGCTAATATATTTCTTTGTAGAGTATCCAGATGAGCAACATGACATGCATCAGTATCAGTATTCGGATATTGATTCTTGATTAGAAACTGGTTTCACAGCCATGTGGGGCATTCCCATAAGTGCTCCATCCCTGTTCCAGCAGCCATCCCAGTGTATGTAGTCCCAGTCAGGTATTGATTATGTATTGATTATGTGTTCTTCAGGACTTTCCAATAAATTTACTTTTTCTTCCCTCACCACTAGATACTACTATTGTTAACAATCTCTGTATGTTCCGCCAAAGACTGATGTGTCGGGCCATTGGTGCAATTAAAACGGTGACACAATGCATTACTTTTCTCTATGAACAATGCATGGCTGTTCTTGTTGTGCTCCCTTCTTTGCTAGTCTGTCAGTCTTGTCATTGCCAAGTGTGTTTTATATATATATATGTATATATATATGGATAACTCTGTATCTCAATGCTTTTGGTGATCTCTATAGGGTCTGTGAATACATCACATGGATGATATTTGGCTCCTTTATAGCTTGACTCAAATGCCAGCCTTGGCGCTCGCCGAAAATCAAATTACTGTCCAGTTGTCCAGCAAAAGCTGACCAATGATATGATTGGGTGACCTTTTTACTTCTAACTTGTGTACAAAGGTCAAACAATTGTAAACAAATCCATAGGCCTAGAAAATAATTTTTGCATTTCGATCAATATTTACTGTGTTTTAACATGTTCAAAATTATTTCTCCTTGCCTTTTGCTGATGCCATGTATATTTCTGGCTGTGAGCAAATTTCATAATACTCTTTATATCTGTGTTTCTGCTGTATTCTTAAATTTTAATTGACCAGGTGTTGAATTGTCCAGGAAACATTGAGATCACTATATTCTGGAAAGAATACGGCACATGACACACATTAGAGTATACAACTTTTATTTTATGCCATCATTTTATGCCATCATTTTATCACAACATTTTATGCGATCTATCATGTATCCAAAATAACTTGGTTCATAGGAGTGTGAAGTATATTATGTGAGAGACTCTGACCGTGGGTATTTGATCCAAGAGTTTCTTTTAAATTTGTTTTGGTGTTAATATATAGAAACTGAAACATATCAAAACCATTGCTACATTATAAGAAAACAAATGTGCATCTATTCTATTTTTGGGGGGGTTTTATTCTCGCATGGTTTCTAGTATATATACATACATGCATGCATATAGATTAAACTATACTATTAGACTATACACGCCTATGGACCATTTTATATATATGTATGTATATATATATATATATATATATATATATATATATATATATATATATATATATATATATATATATATACATACATACATACATACATACATACATACATACATACATACATACACACACACACACACACACACACACACACACACACACACACACACACACACACACACACACACACACACACACACACACACACACACACACACACACACACACACACACACACACACACACACACACACACACACACACACACACACACACACACACACACACACACACACACACACACACACACACACACACACACACACACACACACACACACACACACACACACACACACACACATGCACTTACACACATGCAATCCAAAAGCTTTTAAAAATATTAGCTCGACATTAACATTCCTGTTAGATGCGCCATTGTCAATTTACTGAAGTATAATTCTGTATTTCAGTCAAAAATACAAAGAAAAAACATGTTCTGTCCATATTCTGTATAAAAAGCACTTCAAGACAGGTTAATATTACTATTCAATATAGTTATATTCAATGAAACCTGAGTATTTTCTTTACAAAATACACAAAATGTGTAGATTACATGTTGACATGTATGCCTATGCAGCTCAAATGCATAGAATAATTTAAAATGGTTGCTGATCCAGCAGTCCATGGACTCATGCCCTAATAATTTCAAATAGAACAATAATAAAAAATATATCCCAACTAAAATGTTTTTATTTGAAAGTAATATTGTAGCTAAAACTATGAGTATGCTTTACATTAGTAATAAATGAACATTTCTTGCAAATCCTTTATTAGTAAATAATTAATGCATAACATTTATTCATTTATTTTTAGCTGATAAAGTTTAAGAGCTTTTATGGGCTGTATTCTCAGTAGCATGACCAATGTAATGTGAACAGAGATCTTTGGATGCTCTTGAACTATGATAAACTTGACATAACTTTGACATAATGCTTGCTTCTCAATAACACTTCCACCACCAAATAAGCCAACAAGAATTCTGTGCTCTTTTTAATTTTTGGGCAAACAAATTTCAGCAGCTTAATTTTAATTCTTGTTTTTTGTTTGTACATTTGCACGACATGGGTATAAACATATCCACAATATAGGCTACTTTTTTTTTTTAACAACAGCATGCAAATTACCAAATATATGAAATTATATAATGTAACAGCCTCTGTGTCTTATATATAATATTGAATATCACATTGGTGATTGTTTGAATCTCAGACCAAATGTTCTTCTTATCAAATGACAAAATATTGTAAAAGATTTGCAATGGGACCACACCTGTTGAAATTTTTATTTTTGAAATTTATTCTATTGATATGTGTTGTATTTAACATATAAAATATATTTGCATTATAATTATGACTGTGCAGCTTATCAAACTCG
The DNA here is from genome assembly GCA_034231615.1 of Meghimatium bilineatum. Taxonomy (NCBI): domain Eukaryota; kingdom Metazoa; phylum Mollusca; class Gastropoda; order Stylommatophora; family Philomycidae; genus Meghimatium; species Meghimatium bilineatum. The sequence continues at coordinate 33,412,293 of CM067298.1, forward strand.
TCTAATTCATTCATAAATTATGATCTTTTATATGACCTTTTACTTCATCATATTGCAGTATTTTATTTACCTGCTGATGTTCAAACACCACATATATAATTGTTCTGTTTCTTCATATAATATACTTTTACATGGTGTTTTGTTCTATTTGCATATGATGTACCAGAATCTATGGTTTATTAACTGTATATATTTCTGAACTATATATGGTGATCCAATTAAGATGATGTTCTCAGAAATTGCATATAAGGGACTGCCCAAAAATTATGTCAATAGTTAGGGGCATGGGAGAGAGGCTTGAAAAAAAGTGACAATTGTTGACAAAAGCTGATGTAAAAAATACAATTTTTATACACCAATTAAATTTTTTGAATTTGGAACATTTTTTTCTATTCTAAACGTGTGAAAATAAATATATAGTTTTCTCGTACTTTTTCTGAAAAAAAACACCTTTTTTATATTGGGGGGGGGGGGGGGGGGAGGGGGGATTGTGGAATGATAAGGGTTGAAATTTGTTGAAATAATTAAACAAAGGGGACTCATGAATTTTTAACAGTATTTTAAGGTTTTTTTGTCTGACTATGCCCTGACAAAAAAAAAAGTATGTTGCCAATATGTTAAGGAAGAGTGATCAAGATATTTATTTGAGCACTTCTGTGTTAATGCTCTGCAGATTAGCAGAATCTCAGCCAGAGAACAGAATGTGTTGTGGCATGGTTTACAATTAACTGTGATATCTGTGCCTTTCGGTCAGACACATCCAACTTCAGCATCTTACTATCAATCACTTTGACCCTCTATAGGATGGAATAGCCAACTCCATCCCAAAACTTTCTTAGTCACCTATTACAACATGCTTGACAGGTAACAGTGTTGATATTCTTTGCTCCTCTTCCTGAGCTTGGCAACACATGGGCAAAACTTTAGTACTTATTTTCATTTTAATTTGTATTTATGTGCACAAACCACATTGAATACTTCATTTGAGTGTACACATTTTTTAAAAGATTGAACTACAAACTTATAATGTTGCAGTCTGTAGGATATTCAAATTTGAAGTGAAATAGCGTGGAATTGTACTTGTACCTGGCAAACCGTAAAGAATTACCGGTACTTGAATCTACTGTTAATTTGCTTAACCAAGCACTACTAGAGTATAAAGATTATATGCTCTTGAAAGATTCACAATAGGCCTACATCAGTTAATAACAATACAAAAATTCATACTGATTTTGCACATTATTCATGTGTGCTATAAAATTGTATAGCCTACTGGTACTTCTTTTTTAAAATAAGCCTTCAGCCAACAATAGAAAATATTTTGCAATCATGTAAAGTTTACATTAAGCAAAGTCACCAGTCTTTTAGACATTAGAGCTATATAATTATTTTAATACAAAAACTTGTATAACTTCACACTTTTATATATTGTTGAGAAATGTCTAATTTCTTCTGGACTTTTCATTGTGTGGATACATATATTTCTTAATATTTGTGTATTAATCTTGTATCTTGCATGGATTTGATTTATTGTTATAATAATAATAGTTATAATGTAAAAATCACATATAGGCATATCTATCTAGTTTAACTGTAGGCTATGGGGCAGAAATATAAATTCATCAACATTAAAGAAATGTACAACAAAGGAAATGAACAAATAAAACATTGACTGAACAAAGTTCTGAAAGACGAAAATTGTATAGCTATTGAAGAGCATTACTAGTAAAACTTAAATTTACATATAGGCCTATTCATCAGCAATAACTTTTCTTTAGAAAGTTTTTGATTTTTAGTAATTTTAAAGAAATTTTGAGAAGCTTAATGGAAAATGTCTTGTCTTCACAAGATCACTGGTTATAGGCCCTTTGCAACTACAAAATATGATGAAATGTCAACGATACAAGTGCTGTGATCACTTACCTATATAAATTGGATTTATTTCCTCATATTGCTAATCATCTGCAGCATTTTGAATGCATCAATATTATGTGCTTTGTTTGAAATATAATTGATTGTGTGTGACAATTAACTTGTAGTAAGCTGCGATTGAAACCCAAGGCATAATGACAGAGCTCCTAAACCATATTCTGGTTTAAAAGAGCAGTCTTGATGTCCTAAGTGGTTAAAAATGTGTCCCTGTTTCAATACATATGAGTATATAGGGTAGGGGCAAGATGAGGCACTTTTCATGTTTTAATGTATTTTGACAACTAGGCTTAACTATGAGAGATCAAACTGCCATCAGTGTATAGCTTATCCATACATCTTACATAAGTGAGGGTATTGAAAACGTACAGCAATGTATAGGCAGTAGAATGAGATCTTTTTAACATATGCACACAAAAAATTGTCTTGCCCCATTTTATGGGGCAAGATGGTACAGGCAAAAAAGGTAATACAAACCATTATAAAATTGAGGGAGATCACCACTACGACAGGTCAAGCACACTGACAGTGTGTAAGTGTGTGCTAAGAATAGATATAATAAATAGATAGACCTAGTTTCTTAACTTTACTCTGAAAACACAAATTTGAATAAAAATTAGTTCATAAGTTCCATTTTAAAGCTAATTATGCCTATGTAAAGTTGGATGAGCGTTATAACAATATTTAGGAGAACTTGGGCAGTGATGCGCACATTTCACAATTTTGCATATTCTGATAAACAGACAACTATGAGAGACAAAACTGGCAGCAGTGTGTAGCTTATCCATCCATCTAACAATATAGTGAGGGTATTTAAAACATACAATTATGTTTAGTCTGTAGAATTAGATTTGATGAGCATGAGTAAAACAACACCTTTGCCCCATTTTTCGGGCAAACATGCACAGGCAAAAATAATTATGAAATCAAGGGAGAATTGACAAAAAACAAAAAATAACAATGTCTCTTCCTATCTTAACATAGTCCATCACATTGTGGGAAAATTATAGAACACAAAGACTAGGCATTTGTATCTTTATGTAACTTTAATACGAAATATGGTAAAAAAATTAATACAAAGAATGGATGCTTAGTTCTGTTTTGAAACTATAATAATGTGTTGGTGTGCTCTATAAAGTGTTCGACTATAATGTCAACTTTTGTGCATCTATGAATAATGGAGATCGTGCATCTATGAATAGCTTAGATCCTGCATATATGAATTGCGGAGATTGTGCTTCTATGACTGGTGAAGATTGTGCATCTCTGACCGGTGGAGATCATGCAACATAATCAGTCTATTCCAGCTTTAGTTCAGCATCAACAACTTCTTCATGAAATCAGCATTTTCCCTACATTTTGAATGTGCCAACTTACCCCAATAAACATGTGCCATCTTTCCCCAAATCACATTTTTAGCACCAATAATAAATTCCAATGAAAAATAAATAGCCTGACACGATAATGTGCTTAAAAACTTGACAATATAACATATTTTTCAGTTTTAACATTTGACAAATCATGATATTAATGATAACAGCATACAGAGTGCCAGAAGCTGAAAATAAAAAAAGATATTCTGCATTGTTGAAAATTGACTCATCCTTGACCTATAAAATTTCATTGAGTTAAAGATTGAAATGTTGGCATCTGACCTAGTCATGTATGCTACTGGAAAAAACCCATAAGCTCAGGAAAAATCTGATGCGCTGTCTTATCCCATGTGCCCTCTCCCATCTACCCTATAGCAGTATATTTATTCATTAAAGATAGATCACATCTTGATGTATTTACATTCTTATAGTCTATACCTTGTGGTATTGGTTATCATATCTTTCCATAGCCTTCTGTTTCATTAGCTATCAATCATTTCTGATACTGATGTCCTTCCAGGCCACAATGCCAGGATGTCTAGCATCATCTCCTTGGTCTTCCTTTATGTCTCATGCTCTTCTACTTACCTGTTGTCATGATGTACTCCATCTTTCCTCTTCTAATGATATGTCCAAAAAAAATGTAACTGTCTGTTTTTTATACAAGTGGACAGTTCACTTTTTGAATTAACTTCATTCAAGATATCTTCATTTTATCTGTCTATTGCGTTCTTAACATTCTTCTATAAAACCACATCTCTCCTGCCTCTATATAAATGTGCACTACTCTTCTGATTGTCCAAAATTCACTTCCATACATCAGAATTGGATCTACCAGGTATATAACAGATAACCATTAAGAATTATATTTCTCACCTTAAATGACAGATATAGGCATATTACATAGGATGTTTTTAATCTGATGAAATGTTGCCTATGCTTGAGAAATTCTTCATTTTACATCTTGCACACAGCTTCCATCTAATGTTATTAAGTTACACAAATATTAATATATGTTGACTTGCTTCAGACTGGTTCCATCTAATTTGATGCTGCACTCTGGAAGACATTTGTTCTTTGTTATTACCATTACTTAACTTTTTCTGCTATTCTGGCTAAAACCTTTGTTTCGACTTTCTTTGAATATGGTATTTTACATCACTCATACAAAATTGCATAATACCTGAGAACAATTCCTGCAGAGCTTTATACATGTAATTATTATTCTATATTTTATTCTATATATTATTCTACAAGCACTTAAAATCTATATATTTATATCTTTCAGAATTATGTGTATTAAGTATTTGTGTATGTAATAATTTATTACAGTACTTACATAGTAATATATTTATATTACATTTTACTATCGCTGTGTATAATTTTGTGCTATGTGTGGTATGCTAAAAAATATAATGTATTTGAAAGAGTTGACAAAGTAGTTATATAGTAAGGATCATCATATTTAATTTCATACAGTCTAATAAAACTGAAATGGAATTCAGGATTCAGAATCATTCATTGAAAGATATGGATCCGGCAAGGTAATATTATGGGGTATCATCAAATAAAATAAATGCAGGCTAAAGACAGCTAACCTGGCCATAACTATAGAATTCAGTATAATTGAGTAATTTTAGAATTATAAAATATTTATTTCTTATTTTTAAATTCTTTAGCTCCATTAAGCTGCTAAAATTGACATGATATACTCAACAGCTTTGCCTGTGAGCTGATAAATTTTCCATTGATACAATGACTTCTAAATATATTACAGCTGGACTGAGACCAAACTATGACTGTTTAACTCCAACATAATATCTGTATTAACATATGATTGCAAAAGCTAGTATCAATAACACTGGAAGAGAAATTAAATTCATTTGAAAATAAATGTTTTGGAAATCTCTTAAATATTGGCATTATTCAAGTCAAACAAGCAAATAAGATAAGACATCAAACTACATTATATATCTGCAAGAAAAAAAAAGAAAGCATTGTACTTATATCAGACATGTACTTAGAATGAATGAAAATAGACTGCCACTACAAGCATTAAAATGGGTACCAGATGGCAAAAAAGAGAGGAAGATTAAAATAAACTCTCAGGAGAACAACCATTAGATAGTATGACTGGTCTCACCACACACGTCACATTGCTTAAATTGCACATCACTGATTTCTGCACTATGCACTGCATTCAGCAATGAAGGGATACAGATGAATAGATAGAAAGTGAAACCCAAACAGGGATAACAGATTTATATTTATATTTGAAATATTAAATGACCACTTCATTCATCTACAATAATTACAGTATTTTGTTGACTGAATGTTCCATTTCTATTGTTTGTGAAGGGTTATGAGCCTATACTGTAAACAAATTTGATAAGATTAGTATAGTTATCCAGTTAAAGAATGTTGAAGTCCAGCCAGCTGAAATTTCTTACTTTGTTCATTGAACTGGAGGAAAGGGAAACGTTATCACAGAAATAGATTAGGTTTACTCACCTTCAAATTCTGCAATGCCCAGCCTACTACAATAAGTTAAAAACATTAAAACACCTCAACTACTGGTCATTACTGATTTCATGGTATGGAATTACCATAATTCTATTTTCTGTTATTGTTGGGGGCAATTTATAACACAGATATTAGTGTTTTCTTATTTGTATTAATAGTTTGTACTATATTGGTTTTTTAAAATATTTTATGTTTCATAAAAATTGTTGCTGCTTTCATTAATGACAGACCCCATCGAGGCCAGAACCTTGAAGTGGTGATGGGGCTTAGTTCAGCCATCAGAGGCTGGAAACTAAGACTGGTCGGGCACTCCCACTCGAGCAGGACCATAGTCCGGCCCAAGTAAGCAGAGTGCTGAAGACGGAGGCAACCAGCCAAAAGGCGCACAGATAATCAGGTTGCCACGCATAAAACACAATGGAAACATGTCTGCATCTAATAAATGTTATGGTGCCTGCCCTGTGGCGGACGTTCAGGCAGGGACGGTGCCGGGCCCTATACCTCGAAAGGGCCCAACCTCAGTTACTGGAAGTCCTTCTCAATTGCCCCGAGGAGCCAGGAGGCAAGGGAATAGAGCTACTGGCCAAACAAACAAACGACCAATAAAAATAATGCACTGGAATGCTGAGGGTGTCAACAGTAAAAGAGATGGATACAGCAAAAAACTGGAACTTGAAAATGTCCTCAGTGAAGAACAAGTTAATATTTGCTGTATCCAAGAAACACACCTCAGCAGCGACATAGCCTTCAAAATCAGAGGCTACCAGTGCTACCGATCTGACCGAAAAGACAGGCGAAAGGGTGGAATTCTGACACTAGTTAAAAACAATATCAGCGCATGTCAGCTGGAAGTATACATGGACGGGGCAGAATACCAGATGCTCCACCTAAAAACAGACAGTGCAGAATTCCATCTCCTGAACTACTACTGCCCAAATGATAAACCATTGGCACTAGACACAATTCCAGATAAAGAAAGGCTTATGGTGTGTGGTGACTTCAACAGCCACTCTCAGAGCTGGGGCTACGATCATATCGACAAGAGAGGTGAGGAACTTGAGAGCTGGCAGGATGAAAATAATCTCATTCTTATTAACCAGCCAGCTGACTCACCAACCTTCTACTCGAGAGCATGGCACACCACCTCTACACCAGACCTGGCATTCTACTCACCAGGCCTGGAATGGAACATCACACGTGTCGTTGGAAAGCAGCTTGGGGGTAGTGACCACAGACCAGTATTTCTGGAAATTCACAATGAATATACCAAGGACAGCAGCACGCTCACTAGGTGGAACTATAAGAGGGCAGACTGGAAAATGTACCAGCATTTAACCAGTGTTCTAGCTAAGGACATGAACTTGGACAAAGACATCAATAGAGCAGTGAGTGAATTTAATAGATGTATACTACATGCTGCTAGTAAAACCATACCCAGGGGGGCACGCAAAAACTACAAACCCTACTGGAATGATGAACTGGAAAAGCTGCAAAATGAGATGGAAACATCTAGAAAGCAGGCTGAGAACAGACCTAGCCAAGAACATCACAACAAATATCAGCAAACAAAGGCTAAATTTCAAAGAGCCAAGTTACAAGCCAGACGGAACAGCTGGAAAGAAAAAACAGAGTCGCTGAACCTAGAAAGAGATACTAGGAAATTATGGAAACTTGTAAAACAACTAAATGATGAAGGTACAGGGAGAAATACCAGGATCACACTTTATAAAGATAAAAACATTTTAACAGGTAAACATGCAGCTGATTACTTTGCAGATTCCTTTGCAGAAGACAATAACGTCAAAGTCAGCCCAGACAAACAACAGGAGGTTCGAGCGAACCAGCAAAACATTGGACAAGACGAACCTATACCTGAAGTCATGGAGGCACCAATCACAATGAGAGAACTGGAGCATGCAATATCCAAATTGAAAATGAAAAAGTCCCCTGGAGCTGATGGAGTGTCCAATGAAATGATTAGAAACCTGGGAATTGCAGCAAGAGCAAAGCTGCTGCAAATCTTTAACACAAGCTGGTCCACAGGTAATGTACCACAGGCATGGAGAGAAGCAATAATGATACCTCTCCTCAAATCAGGAAAAGATGGCAACACAGTCTCCAACTACAGGCCCATCAGCCTCACAAGCTGTCTATGCAAAACAATGGAACGCATTATCAATCTTAGGATGCAGTGGTACCTTGAAAGTGAAAACCTTCTGGTATCACAGCAAGCAGGTTTCAGACAGTGCTACTCTACTGAAGATCAGGCAACCTACCTCTCCCAAGAGATTGAGGATGCCTTCCAAGATAAGAAACTGGTACTAGCAGCATGGATAGACCTTAGGAAAGCATTTGATAAGGTCTGGAAAGAAGGGCTCCTAAAGAAATTGCGAAATTGCAGGGTTAGCTCAAGAATGTACAAATGGGTAAAAGCATACCTGCATAATAGAAGAGCCAGGGTACAATTAGATGGTCGCAAAAGCAAGAAAGTCCTACTGCGTAATGGAGTCCCCCAGGGAGGAGTCCTGTCACCCACACTTTTCTTGGTTTACATCAATGACCTAGTTGCTGAACTACCACACGGGATCAAAGTGGCAATGTATGCTGACGACCTGGTGATCTGGTGCACGGAAGAACATGCGACAGTGGCCACTAAACAAATACAAAGAGCTATCGATGCCCTAACCTTATGGGCAAATAGATGGTGTGTCAGCATTAACACAGATAAGTGCAGCACTACACTCTTTACCCTCTCACCAAAACAAAAAGCCGGTCATATCAAGATAGACAGAGAGCTCTTGAAAGAAGACAAACAACCAACATACCTCGGAGTTACTTTTGATGATAAGCTGACATGGAAGCAGCACATAAACAAAGCAACAACAAAAGCCAGGAGGAAGTTAGCTATCCTGAGAAAACTAAGTGGAACGACATGGGGAGCCAGTGGGAATATACTCAGTAAAGTTTACCAGCAAGGCATAAGACCACACCTGGAATATGGTTCAGCTGCGTGGTGTCCTGCATCAAACACCACATTACAAGATCTAGATAAAGTGCAAAACCAGGCACTTAGAATAATGTTGGGAGCAATGAAATCAACACCCATAGCAGAGATGCAGAAAATGGGAAGAATGCAAACACTTGGCGAACGCAGAGACACAAAAGTACTAATTCAAGCGGAAAAGTTTCAGTGTATGCCAAGTCATCCAATGAAGGAAAGATTCCAAAACCTAGCAATGGGGCGACTGAAAAGAAGCAGCTTTATCCATCAAGCTAAACGACTCCGTAGACAACTTACAGACCTACCTGAAGTTGACAGCCCCTTAAGGTCTGTACCAGAACAAACCCCATGGAGTGAAAGGCATGGAATGCCAATATACATTCAGACCCATGTGAAAGGAATACTAAGCGAGGACGAACAGAACAGTGTGCAGCGGAGGACAGTCACCCTCAGTTTCCTGGACGAGGAATATCCACAAGATATATGGGTCAGAGTATACACAGATGGGTCAGCACAGAATGCTGTGAGGAATGGAGGTGCAGGTGTATATATAGAATATCCACACAAGCCTAGAGATACAATCAGAACACCGACAGGAAAATTCTGCAATAATTATGATGCAGAAATCCAGGCAATTACTGTGGCAGCTAAAAAACTGCTGAACTCCAACTCTGACCTACAGCCTGTGGTATTCCTGACAGATGCAAGGTCAGTGCTTCAAGCTCTCCAGTCTGGAAAACTAACAGACTTGAAAAAACTACTTAGCGAATTGTCTTACCAGTATAGGGTAACCATGCAGTGGATACCCTCTCACTGTGGAATACCAGGAAATGAAAAAGCAGACCAACTGGCTAAGGAAGGTGCTGCCGAAGATCAACCAGATATACCAATCACCTTCCATCAGAAAAAACAGATGATCAAGTCAATAAGAAAGCCACAAACACCAACACAAGATGACTATCACATTATGAACAGATCAGAACAAGTTATAATTCTACGTCTCAGAACAGGACACAACCGACTCCGCAGTCACATGTATACAAAGTTCAAGATTGGCAACACGGCCATGTGTACATGTGGACAGGCAGTACAGAGTGCCAAACATATACTTCAAGAGTGTTCTGAGCATGAAATTCTGAGGCAGACATATTGGCCAGAGGAAACAACACTGGAATCAAAGCTCTATGGGACACTGTATGAACTACAAAAGACAGTGAGTTTTATTAAGGAGACAGAATTGCAGATATAGACATGTTTCAAGTGAACGAAAGAAGAAGAAGAATTAATGACAGAGAGGTTTCATATTTACTCTGTATGTCAAGTAATCGAGTCAATTTTATGATTACAGTTGGTGTCTCTTGTGATGACTTTTTTAATAGTGGAGATTTTCAGATCCTTATTTCAAATCCTTATCACGTTTGAGTAAGCAGCTTGACTCAATGAGGTGATGGACAGAATATTATTAGTTGGACAGATTTTTAGTTAGAAGGTGACTTTTATAAGAATTCATTTACACAGCTTGCAGATGAAACAATATGTTCCATGTTTTCAGTGACTTTTATTACAGTGGAAGTTAAGAGCATTTATCTACGGCTCAGCATGTCAGTATCATGATGATCCATCATGTTTGTGTGATGTGGTTGTTTTTTGGGGTATCCATTTTTCTTTCTCTCTTGAGCCTTGTCATCTATTACTTTTCTATGTGTAGTTCAATGGACCATGTTGATATTATGCATGCAATCAAAGTGTTAGACCAATTGAATGATATGGTGTGTATTTCTTCTTCTGTGTCTATGGCTAGATTGCAGGACCAAGGAGTGAAGTGTGGTTTTGCAAAAAACCAGCACCATATGGAAACAAAAAGATCCTAAATCAACATATAACCAGAACAACCAGTTACCATATGCCGAAGGATATAGTGAATATGAGATTGGAGCACCTGTGGGTGTGCCCAGAGTGCAATGATGATGATTTGATGACATAACTAATTATCTAGTACTAAGAAGTATTCCCTAATATAAAAAGGTGACCACTGGCCATCCAAATTTAATTAATGCCATGTAAAGAGGATATGTATCTATAGCAGAGATCAGCAAACAGATTGAGCGTTTCTCTAGTGCTATAAGACCAAAAAAAGCATAGGGCCCATATTTTTATTGTTATAGTCCCAGAAGCTGTATTTTTTCCCACTACCGGCACTTATCTATAGATAAAATAGTAGCATACCTTCCCATTTTATCTTTGACATTGATGTGACACATCCGCCTTCGGCAGTTCTTCCCAAAATGAGATTCAAAGCTTTGAACTAACAGCAACAATTACTTTCAATGGTGAATATCCAGATCTTACACTGTAGCTAAACAAAACAGTCTACTCCCAGTCTTTCTGTATTCTGTATTCAACTCATGGTATCATATTCTGTATTCAACTGATGGTATCATATTCTGTATTCAACTCATGGTATCATATTCTGTATTCAACTCATGGTATCATATTCTGTATTCAACTGATGGTATCATATTCTGTATTCAACTGATGGTATCATATTCTGTATTCAACTGATGGTATCATATTCTGGGCATGTAGTGCAGTGGTTAGGCACTGGCTTCTCATATGAGTGGTCCTGGATTCATTCCCCGGACATAGATAAGTTTTTCAGCTTTTTATATATCACAATGGCTCCCGGCTCAACCCAGCCTTAATTGGGTACCAGATTAATCCAGAATGTAAAGACTGAAAGGAAGAGATGGCTACCGCCCTCATATAGTAGAGCAATAACTAATATCTCACACACCTACGGCATTAATAAATGCTATGGGTTAACTTTACTTTACATTTTGTCATACTCTGAGCACCCAAAGGTGTTCAGTCTCTTTCAGCAAATGCTGAAGAGTAAGTCTATTATCATTTCCCTTGCCTATTGCTTCATCATGTGTCTAATTGTTTCCTCATTCACTTTCCTTATTCATCCCATGCAGATTTCCAAATTCATACACTCAGAACTAATGATACACCCAATGCAGTATTATCCACCAGTTAGTAATCCAACACTAATTTCAAAATCTCACTTTTGTCCATAAAGTGCCAACCACAGGTGCCTTTTTAGCTAGCAATCAGTTTGTTAATTTCCACATATTTCAGAATGACCAGCGAAGTAGATCAATAAACGTTCCTGAAGGACAGAGATATCTATATATGCCATCCATTCATTGTACAATAATTCACTTTGAACTTTTCTAAACATGAACTAAGAGTCTGACACAATAGTCCAGAGTAATTTTAGAGAGTCATTGTACATCTGCTCTAACAGCCTCTACCTCCGTTTTGCAAAACACTCTTCAGTAGATATTTGTTTGTGTTCTCATGTTTGGGGCTGTCAATAAATTATGTCATCAATTTTGTTACCTTCCTCCCTTCTCTTTGTCAACAACTGTCAAGAATTCAGGGACTTCCCCTGGTTAATTATGTTAAACATGTGACCCTCACTCATACCCTGAGAAATAATTTTTAATATCAAACATGTGACCCTTACTCATACCCCTAGAGACAATTTTTTAAACAGAAAAGGTATGAAAAATGATTAGTTTCACATTTTTTGGAAAATGTTTAAAATTTAAACATTATTTTAATTGATGTATAAAAAATGTATTGATGACTTAAACTACTGTCAATCCCATCAATCAAATGTCAACAATTGTCAAACATTTTCAATCCCCTCCTCCCAGGTTAATTGTTGACATAATATATGATGGGCAGCCCCTTTCATCAACTTTCTCATTTTGTTCTATTTGGTGTAGGCCTCCAATTCTTGGCATTGGAAGCAGTATTGAAACTTTATTTTGAAATGTATATTTATTTTCTTAACTGAACATCAATCTCCATAGTATTTAATAAAACTTTTCTTAACTGAACATCTATCTCCAGTATATTTAATTAGAGCCGACCACAAATCCCACATGGAGCAAAGTCATTATTGTTGGTTGTACCCCAAACACAATCAAATCACCATCATGACATCCATTGCACAACTGTTATTTATGATGGCATGTATTATTGTGTAAGAGTTTATGAATCCCTGCTGATATGCTATACCATATTTGACATTTTATTAGCATTGATGTACATTTTCTTAGTTATGTCCTGGGTTTGTGCAAAAACGTCCTATTGTTTGTGCCTTCAGTATTCCCTGAATAATAAACTATGGTTCAACTCAGAGTTGCTTCAGAGTTATACTATATACCAGTATTTAACATATTGATGTTGTTTGTCTACGCAAGTGCTGATGACCATTTGTTATATCCACTTGTGAAATTCAATTAGTTATATCCTTGATTATGAGTTCATAGATTGCTAATAAGCCTAAGCATTGCAACCTGTGTTCTAAGTCACGCTAATAGGGCGTATGTTTTTTAGTATCATTTAGGCTACTGTGTTTTCAAAGTGTGTGGTAATATCATAGTCATTGGATAATATCAAGTGTGTTTTCTAGAACAGACTAATTGAAGCTGTTCAATGGATGTATTTGTTTCTTCTTCAGTGTTTATTCTCAAACTCCCGTTGGATCTCTCCTGTAGCAGGACAGTGGTCCTACTAGATTTTCAGCAAGATGAAGTTCAGAGAATAGAAAGAAGTTGTGTCGCCGTTATATTTGCGCCACTGGACCGACACGTCCGTCCTTTGGGGAGTATGTGTTTGATTATATAGAGCGATTCTATATACCATTTTTGAAGTTTCAAGAATAACAAACCCATAAGACTTCGTAGGTGTGTCTCTGGAAACATCAACACGCAAATTTTGCCATACCTCTCTATTATAAATTATCAGTTCTTTGCTTGAGTGTGGATAATCTTAATCCTCTCCAGTCTTTAATATTATCAATGCACACTTTCCTCCTAACTCCTCTTCTTCTTCCACCCTGAACTGTTCTCTGCAAGATATTTTTTGAAAGAATTTTATTTTGAAGTTTAGGCCTATGTGAAGTAACCTAAGTTACTTCATTATCAACAACACTGAAATATTCACTGTGTAGCTACAGCAGGGCCTACGTATCCTGTGAACACATCATAAGTGGACTGCCTGAGACGGGTTCTTCCTCCACGCTCGACTGACAACCTTTTAGACAGTCATAAAGTGCCACTAGTTTCAAATGCGGTCCGACAAGCGAGTGAGGTCGACACTTTGCACAACGCCTTCTCACTTAAACCAAAATCTCCAGTGCCAGTCAGTTTCACATCCACGAAAATTCACTCGAAGACAAAAAGGTTTTCCCACTGACTCTAGGGTCATGGAATGTAGTCACACTTCTCTACAATGACTAATACAAATAGAATGTTCGACTAACAGCCCTGATTGGAAGAGAGCTAGCAAGGTACCATATTTAGATATCAAATCTGAGTGAAACCTGTCTTGCTGGAGTCGGTCAGGTCTGCGAAAGAGGTGCATACATTCTTTTGGAGGGGAAGTGGAACTAAGGAAAGACATGAAGCAGGAGTATGCTTCGCTATTAAAACAGTATTCGTTGGCAAATGATCCACTCTTGACTGTAAAGGTCTCCCTACTCTCTTGTAAGTAACACGCATCAATCATCAGTGCGTTAGAGCCAACGCTGACAAATGCAAAAGAAGTTAATGATAAATTCTATGGTGAACTACATGCAGCTATCACAGCGATTCCAAAAGCTGATAAGCTCATATTACTTGGAGATTTCAAGGCAGGCAAGGGTTGGTGCAGAGGCGACAAATTCCACAATATACTCAGCACACACAATGGCCATCTCCAGAAAACTCTTCTACCCCTGACGATGAAAGAGTTGGTTACCCTGGTACGTGTAACAGGGAAATATGGAGTGGGTCAATGCAACAGCAAGACACAATTAAGAGAATCTGTAAGACGTCTATGTATAATTAGTGACCCAATATTTGACGTCTATGAATCAATTAAGAGAATCTCACTAAGACGTTTTACTTGGCAAATGACACCAATCTTCAGAAACAAAAATGTATATTTATACATCAAAATAACACTATTCAAAAATATCATTTTGCCAAAGCTGTGATACCTAGGCCAAACATGGACAGTGACAGCACAAGACAAACGTAAATTTGTGACAGCTGAAATGGCATGCTTACGCAGAATCTTAGGAATATCGCTAAGAGACAGAGTGAGGAATGAGGACATTTGACAAAGAACCGGCATCACCCCAATCTTGGAATATATTAAGAGACAACAGATCAAATAGTTTGCACACATCAGCAGACTACCATCAGACAACATAACACAGCAAGCTATGCTACACAGATACAGTGAAGGCAGACCTAGGGACCGACCACGAAAACGATGGACCACCGGAATAAAAGAGGCGACAAATTCCACAATATACTCAACACACACAAGGGCCCTCTCCAGAAAATTCTTCTACCCCTGAAGACAACAAAGTGTTTAGCGAATAAATAGATAGATGGACCATAGGAAACACTGTGATGGAATTTTATAAATGGCATATATAACCAGCCCAAATCCTTAAGACAACATCAACCTTCTGAGTGCACAATTTTTGTAGTTTTTCTTCTTCGTTATATTCAAACGTATGCTACATTTTTATTACATATCAATAGAGATGAGAAAGAGAGCTCTACAGTGTTATATAACCCCTATACTCACATATGGGTGCGAGTCTTGGACAATAAACAAACTAGAAAGTGGGAGATTAGAGGCGGTAGAGTTGTGGTTCTATAGAAGAATGCTGAGAATACCATTGACTGCCAGAAAAACTAATGTAGAGGTGTTGAAAAAGTCGAAGGCGAAACGGATCTTAATCAATAATATAAGAAAAGACAATCTTCTTTTTTGGCCACTTCATGAGGCAGGCATGTTTGGAGAACATAGTCACAACAGGCAAAATTTAAGAAACGTGACAACGTGAGAAAATATTAGACAGTTTTACAACCTGACACGGCAGGGAAACAACGACTTTGATACATAATACTGTGGACAGAGAGCTGTGGAGAGCCATGACCGCCTACGCCATCCGGCATGGCACCTGATGATAATGATGTTACATTCCATTTGAGAGAGATCCTATTTGAAACTAGCTAAATACATATCGGAAGTCATCTTGACATATGCCTTACATTTTCGTTGTGTTATCGGGGCTGCAAAGTGAGAGCAAAGAATAAAAACGCTTTCGCCAGTCATGCATGTTGTAAGAGGTCAGGAAGAAAGTCCAGCTTGTGGTTAACTACCCCACACTAGGAACTCCAATCTGGTGAAGCCTGCTAAAGACATGTGCTTTGAGTGCTGAGAAGGATCGACTCTTTTATCTGGAGTATGACTCGAGATTGCAATACAAGCAACAGAAAGTGACTGTCTAAGCAAAATTACGTCAACAATTAAAAATCGGGAGGGGGTATGGAAAATATTTGACAGTTGTTGATGAGACGGGGGAGGGGGGAAGGGAAAGAGTTTTTACAAAAGTTGACGTCAAAATTTTTAATTTATATACGAATGAAATTGTGCGAATTGTGTTTTTTTTTTTTAAATGGTGTTTTTTCGCACTTTCGCAGCTAAAAAAAATTATTTTAGGGGGATACATTTTTTGACATAATTAAGCGAGGGGGGGGGGGGTAAGAGACAATGAATTATTGACAATTTCTTGAAAAGGGGGTGGAATTGTGAAAAGTGTTGACGTAATTTATGGACAGTACCAAAGATCCATACAGAGAATAGGATGTACCAGCTTTTTGAGGTGCACCATACCACAACATAGTCAATACTGTATGTTTCCCACTATTAGGTTAAAAACAAAAACAGTTATCGGAGACTCGCTAAAGTTCAGGAAAACCTCCCAATTGAAAGAGAATGCCACAAAAATTATGGATCTGAAACCGAGAAACATACAGTGTGGTAATGCAGACAAAGTTCTCCATATGTTCTCCATTCTCCATATGTTCTTCAACAGACAAAGTTCTCCATATGACACGTCACATAAATGATCACGCAGTTAATTTTTACGAAATACTTGTACCTTGTCATCTGTGATTTGTCAATCCTGCTGGTTAATTAATTTGGTGTATCTTTCAACATGGTACATATTTTCTCACGGCATAAATGAGTGATGTAGGCCTGCTTTACCACGGATCTGTAGATACCAGGATAGGCTGCGAGACTATAAGTCAATTAAGTGCTATGCCGAGTGGAGTAGGCGATCATGTTTTTCCACAACTCTGTTTCACAACAATGTTTCTTGTGTTATTAATATGTTCAGTTGGTGACTTATTTTTGTGCCAGTGACGACCCATCCAGAAGTTTCTCTCTTTGTCTTCCCCTGTCTCTTCTCTCGTTGATCTTTCCGGCGGTTATTAAATGTTCAAATTTGACTTTTCTCAGCACATGCCCTAAATGCCATCACATGCGAGACATTGGGTGGTTATAAACATACATATTGCTTTTAGTTCCATTGCAGATTAGACTATGTGACGTGTCCTTTACAGAACGCTGTCTTCCCTACCAGTCTTTAAGCCTCTTACTTTTGTACAAGCTGCACAGCCTCTTCCAGTTCATGTTCAGAAGGTCTCAATATCATATTGTCCATATACTTGGTATGCCTTTTGTTATCTTTCATAGAACATTTGCCTTCAAAAACTAATCTTTCTAACACATTGTATCTTGTTAAATGTTCAAAATATGTTAGCTTGAATTTTAAAACAAAATAGTTTTGAGGGGTCAGTCTTCTTATATGTTCAGGTCTTTGCGGATGTCTGCGTTGGTTTGTCTTTCTGTCGATGATATTCTTAGGAAAATCTATCTCATTTTGAATCGCGATATTTTTTCCCCATTTCTGATGCCATTGCCTAAGTCTCACAAATTGCACTAGAAAATATAGCTTCTTAATATTTGTAACTATTATTTTCTGTTTTCCCCTTGCCATATATTTTTCATCTGTGGTATTTTGTTGCAGGGCCATTGCTAATATATTTCTGATCTCTGTTGTACAGTTTCTGTACAATTGCTGTGACGTTGATATTAAAAATTGCTGACATCTTCTAGTTGTTCTTATCAATGACTATTGTAGGTGTGAGTTAATTTCTGCTGATATTGTACTACAGATATGCGGTTTATTAATAAAATGGGATATGTCATGAAATTACCTTCTGAATTACTTTCTAAACGGTCGGGATGCCTAACAATATGCAGCTGAAATTGAACCAAGTACCTTGACGTTACTAGACGAGAAATCTACCTAACGGTCACATAACAGCAAACAACATTGTAAATCGATGTCATTGTTCTCTTTGTAATAACAAATGATATGTTAGAAAAGTATGAGTACAATCGTGGGGATATGTCAATGTGTTATATTTCTAGAGGTAAAGAAGATTGCTAATTTGCATCCATTGCAGAAGTTGGCAACTTCTTTGGGTAGTTGGGTCGTATTGATACTTAAAGCCAAAAGACTCTATTAATCCAACGGTGTACCAAAACGTGTTTTTGAGCTTGGGACTGGGAGCCAATGGTGTACCAAAAAGAGTTTTTGAGCTTGGGACTGGCAGCCAATGGTGTACCAAAAACTGTTTTTGAGCTTGGAACTGGGAACAAATGCACAAAGTACTTTAAAAACGTATAAGAGAGTCAGTAAAAATGGCGTGGCCTGAAGGATTTGTCCTGCGGACATTACCTGGCCCACGCCTGGTCTAATGCAACTTGTGGCGCCAGTACTCGTATGATAAAGCTGAACTAGCTTTGACACGTGAATGAAGGGTATGAGAAGGGCTGATTTAGATGTTAATGAAGGGTATGAGAAGGGCTGATTTAGATGTGAATGAAGGGTATGAGAAGAGCTGATTGAGATGTGGATGGGAGGTGAGAGAAGGGCTGATTTAGATGTGAATGAGAGGCATGAGAAGGACTGCGATGTGGATGGGAAGTGAGAGAAGGGCTCATTTAGATGTGGATTAGATTTAGAGGTATGAGAAGAGCTGATCGAGATATGGATGGCAGGTGAAAGAAGGACTGATTTAGATGTTGATGGGAAGCATGAGGACTGAGAAGTGGATGGGAGGCATGAGAAGGGCTGAGATGTTGATGGGAGGTGTGAGAAGGATGATTGAGATGTTAATGGGAGGTGTGAGAAGGGCTGAGATGTTGATGGGAGGTGTGAGAAGGATGATTGAGATGTGGATGGGAGGTGTTAGAAGGGATGAGATGTGGATGAGCGGTGTGAGAAAGGATGATTGAGATGTGGATGGGAGGTGTGAGAAAGGAAGATTGAGATGTGGATGGGAGGCATGAGAAAGGATGATTGAGATGTTGATGGGAGGTGTGAGAAGGATGATTGAGATGTGGATGGGAGGCATGAGAAAGAATGATTGAGATATGGATGGGAGTCATGAGAAAGGAAGATTGAGATGTAGATGGAAGGTGTGAGAAAGGCTGCTTGGTATGTAGTTGGTATGTGGTTGGGAGGTGTGAGAAGGGCTGATTAAGATGTAGATGGGATATGTGATAATTTTGGATTGAGAACACGTTTTTATTATGGTATATTTAAATAAATAATTAAACAACAATTTAGATTATAACTTGTTCTGCGTTTGTTCTCAAACTTATATCGGTAACCAGAATACTGTCCGGTGAGCGAAATGCGCTTTATCAATGTTTACAGCTTGACTGTGTTATTTGTAGTTTTCGGTCTAACACATCCGACTTCATCATATCAGATTGTGACATTCTATTGTATGTGATTATCTAATTAACTAATCATCTCCTTTGTCGCCTCTTGCAACATTCATTGGCAAGTTACAGTGTTCCTAGTTTTGCTTTGCTTTCGGACTTGATCAGCATACATGGGACTGATATGATATTATTCCTCTCTTGTATATGCCACGACCTATCTTCTATAAAGAAGTTTCTGCTATTTTGGTAAGAAGACGTTGGGAGAATAAAAGGAATCCAAAGAAACTTATAGATTAATAAAATTAAAGTTTGGACATGATTAAGATTGTGAAAACTCATACAAGGTACTGGGAAGAGAGATTAATGGTGGAATGTTTGCGATGGTGTTTCTAAACTGGCACTCCTACGACCCTGAAGAGCTATGGGTTTGATGATGATGAGGATGCTACCTTCGTTACATTCTCAAGCAATCTCTGTTTAGAAATAACACTTTTTACGTACACTTACTCCTAAGTGTTACGTTCACTCAAATATTTTCAGCAATTCATTCCGGTGTATTGATTTTTGAAGGGCAGACACTTGTTCCTGTCAAACGTCAGTGACATTGTGTAGCAAACACAATCAATGACGACCTGCACTTGAAGTTGTACGTTGTTTTAACGGTAAACGAAAATAAAGTCACAGGAAAAAACGTCACGGAAAAAAAGTCAAAAATTTGACTAGAAAAAAAGTCACAAAAGTAGGATGATTTCAACCTACAGGAATATTGTACCTAGAAATTTTCAATGGATTAATCTAACTGAACACATTAAAGATTCCAGAGTGTTTGTTACTAAACACAATAGCAAAAAGAAAACGATACCTGTTTGGTCATATAAAGACACAACTGTTTAGAAAGACAAATAATGGAGAGCAGTGCATCTAGGAGGAGGAAGAAAGACAGACCAAGACGACGATGGACTGCCGATATTAAAGATAGCATGATACGTCATTGGAAAATTCAAGCCGCATCACCCAAGACAGAGAATGGTTCAGGAGAGGCTCATGACATAAAGATAGTGAAACATTAATACAATCACTTTTCTGTACATGCATCAACTTGTATACGTTAGCTGACATAGGTGTACTCAAACAATATATGTATAACATATCCATTGCATAAATTTTATTTCACTTGGCAAAGACAGCTATTTGACAGTGTCGCATGTCTCTCAAGTAAATTTAAAGCAGCATTCAACAACCTTTTTCCTGCTCCTCCTTTCCCTACTTTCCACACATCGGATACTGTTAATGTCTGAGCCTTTTCAATGACATCCAGTCATACCTTGAACGCTAGTAGGCTTTGGCAAATAATAATGTCATCTGTATAAACCTCGCCAGTGCGCAGTAGCCAGTATCTGTTTTCCATCATTCTATTTTCAACCAGAAACATTGAGTGTTATCGTTATTGAAATGAAAACCACATTCTTTCAAGACATTTGTAATATTGTTTAGAAGGAACAGGTAAGGTGTTTATTATGCCGAGCTGTGTACATGTAACACTACCTACACACGTACAGAGCGACACAACGCGGTATGTGTTTACATGGAATGTTGTTTATCGCTGCCATCGGTGATAGCACGGACCACATAAAGGATAGCCTATATTGTTATTTATTTAGATACAACTATCCTACACCAGGTCGTTTATTAAACAAGCTTGAGTATACTTTACATAACAAATAACGGCGCAGCTACTGATCCCATTTTACTGTATGTGTACTTTCATTGCTAGGTTGTTTTTTTTTAAATATAAAAATACCTCTTATGTTGAGGTGCGCTATTTTCTTACGTTGAGGTGTTAGTCCAATTTGGTTATATCAACGCTATTTACTTTGTTTTTAAAATAATGTACGAGTAGATTGTGGTTTTGCAAACCACAACTTCTGCGGTATATCTTTTATATTACTTCGTTCTTAATTTGGGAGACACTACTTCACTACTCTGGCTCATAAAAAATAACTGGGTAAAATCAACATCATTGACGATTTCACAGATCTTCATATAAGGTAGCCTTGATTCCTAGATATTGATTCCATCGTTGAGTTTTCCCTGCCTTGAAATTCAGAATTTGCTGCGTGTTTATTTTTAATCTATATGCATCGTCATATCCACAGTGCATGTACCTCTTTGCTTTCTATGATAGGTTCACTCGTCCTTTTCCCAAGAGATGCATCAAAAGTCATTTACTCCTACATTATTTCTCATTACATGAAGAAATTTCACAGGAAGTATTCCAATAAATAAAGCACCCGATTGCACATAGGAAGTAAGAGCTAATCAATTGTTATATTCATTGAACAATAACATCGATCCAATAAATTGATCGTTCTTATTCGTGTTCTTCTTCCGCTCTCTGATAACCAAAAACGATATTTCGTTCCACCGATGTTTAACACCCTAGCTAATTGCGTCTTCCGACCCAGAACATCCGATTTCACTATAGATTGCACTTATATCGTGGTTTGGTACTATATTTAATTCTTAAACGTATTGTGCTTCTAAGAAATACTTTTGTCTTCTGACTATGCACGATGATAAAATAGTTCAGAACCAGATTCACATTGTTTAAGTTAACGTCTATGTTTTACAAACACTCCGCCTCTTTGAGTAGATCTGTAAAACGTACATTCCTCACATTTATTTTGGTGTAATAAAACATGTAGAGGGGTAATGTTATAAAGTTTTTGTAGATCGTTTTACAGCAACCGTCCCTAGTGTCAGTATATAATAATGTGCATTTATATTACCTTAATACAAATATCAAACTTACACATTTATGTTAGATCTATCTGAAAATGGAAAACTAGTTAAATTAGATGTTTCTGAACTTCGGGTGTACCAAAATGTGTTGAGTCTGTCACAGTTAGAATAATATTTGCAGACAGTATGCACAAACGAACGGTCATGCAATAGTTGCTTAAAATACTTATGTTGTCCTCGACCTCACAAAGTTTGAATGTATATTTTCAATTCGTTGAAAAATGATTATACGCTTTTTAAAAATTTATTTTTAGTTCTGTTATCCTAAACAAAAGAAAACATTGTATCTTAATTTAAATAAGAAACGAGAGTAATAAACTGTCACTTTCTTATGTCTGCATCATCATTATTGTTGCTGTAACTATGTGGTATAAAAAGTTTCCAAATGTGGGGAACTGATTACAGATTTGTAACTCGGTGGTACAGTGGGTTTCTATAAAAATCTGCACCACTGATTACAAATCTGAAACTCAGTGGTATAGTATGTTTCAAAATGTGTACTACTGATTGAAAATCTGTGACTTAGTGTTATAGTATTTTTCAAAATTTAGGCCACTGTTTATAATTTTGTGACTTTGCAATGGCTTGACGAAAATTCATGAATTTTTGTGCATAATTAAGTAAACATAATGACTAAAAATACACATTTTACAGTAAAATTTAGCAATAGATCACCCTTGTGTAACAGAGACCAGAAAGGGTAGCATAGAATAGCAACAGAGTTAGCTGCAACCATACTGTAAAAGGAGATTAAAGAAATTGTTGAAGGGTGGCGTTAGCTGTCTAATGCCATAGACAGTTAAAGTGACTAAAAAGCGCGTGAATGTGTCAAGCTGAAATGTCTCAGATATAGCAGCTAAGCTGTAAATCATAAAATAATGGACTCTGTCCTCCTGACTACATCATGATGATCTGCAGGTGCTTGAGAACAAGGAAGAGCAACAACAACATATTTTAATCATATTACAAGAATAAGAAAAGTTTTAAACATGATTGTTGTTACCATAACTTAACCTTTATCAACGTATGTGTCTTCTTTCTTCTTTCTGTCCTCATGTACCTTTCGGTGTTGAGGGGAGAGTGAGTGTACGGTCTTTTGCCCTTCTATTTGCCTCCTCTGCTGTTATATTTCCGAGTGTCTCTAATACACTATATAACAACCTTTTACGAGGGCGTCCAATAGGTCTCCTGTTTTCGTATCGTTTGTTAAGTGTTTTTTGGATAATACTTTGCTCTTTCTGTCTGGTTATGTGGCCGTACCATTTAACTTGTTGTTTCTGTATGTATTCTATTGTTGGCTTGATCCCTAATTGTTTCCTTAGTGCTTCATTCCTAATTTTGTCTCTCAAGCTAACTCCAATCATACGTCTCACACATTTCATTTCAGTGGTGTTAATCTTATGTATTGTTCTAGAATCTAATGTCCAAGTTTGACACTGATAACACAATGTGGGTAAGAAAATGGTGTTGAAAAGCGCTTTCTTTGTTTCTAGTGTAATATCTTTGTTTCTTAGTAAAGGTGTTAATTAACCAATGATCTGACAGGCCTTATTACATCTTGCGTTTATTTCTGCTTCTTGTTTGTTGTCATATCTCAATGTGCTGCCCAGATATTTGAGTTCATCTACTTATTTTAGTTGTTTATTATTTATCTGTATGTTGATGTTCTCCTTTTCTCTTGCAATATTCATTACTTCTGTTTTGTCTATGTTGATTTTCATTCCAAATTGCTTGCCTGCTGTGTCTATTATGCTTAGGTGGTCTTGCAGGTTTTTAATGCTGTTGTGGAATAAAACCTGGTCATCTGCAAAAAGCAGTTCATTTGCTTCATTAGAATTTGCTGTTTAAACGTATGTGTGATTGAAAAAAATAACAAATCTATACGTTCTTTTTGAGAAGTCAACAAGTAAGCACTGCTATAAGCTAAACTTTCCACTTCGTTAATATCAAATAATAAAAGAAATTCGTGGGTGTATATGCAATTATAACTAAAGCAGGACAATACCATATTAATAGTAATAATAATAATCTGTAATATAATAGTCGTGTTCTGTCATACTCTCCGAAACGCACTATTAATAGCGTTTTACGATACGGAATTCCTGTGGAACATTCAATCAAAACGATTGTTGTCGTGACGTTATTCAAAGCAGACGACTTTTTTGTATACAAATGTTATTGATGCGCTAAAAGGTAAACTTCTGTATCAGCTTTTGGTTAAAATTATCTAAAATACATTATATTTAAAATATACATATAATTTACTTTAAATAATGGATGAAGATGATCTAATCGCAAGAAAGCATAAAAAAAAAGAGCGAAAAGCTAGATGGTTGAGTCGTCAAAGTCAAGAGTCACTCGCTCGGATTCGTGCCGCAAATGCTGCATAGTATAGACATTGAGTTCAGTTCAAAGAGAAATGCAAATATTTGATCAAGAAACCCTTCAACAAAGACGAGCATGACTTGTTAAGGATGCTGATTTTCGAGCTAAGCTAGAACCATCATCGCAAAGAGAAACCGAAAAGCTATGAATATAGAATGCCAACATCGTCACAGACATCATGAAACTGTTGAGCAAACGCAGAGACGCCCAGCTGCAGATACCGAGGTTCACTCTTTGCCACAAATACGTCGAAGTCAAAAGATTTCAAATGAGGCAGCAAATTTTGCTGAGGACCGTGATGAAGCACATAATTGTGGAATTTTCTATATTATATTAAATTTTCGTAGTGCTAAAATGTTTCGACGAACGTCCTAACGATGGCAAGTTTACAAGTTGTTGCCAAAAGGAAAAGATCATGCACCCAACGCCACAAGACATCCATGGGAATAAGCTGGAGTATCCCGAGTTACTGTGCTTGATGCTCTCTGATAATAATGCACTTCTTAAATACACACATTTTCGGGAGAATATTCGTTCTTATGATAGCGCTCTTTCTTTCGCGCTAATGAGAGCAAAAATTATGAATTGTCAAGGTCCAGGTCCATATGTTTTAAAGGTTCATGGATAAACTTATCATCGAAATTCACATATACAACTGCCATACAATAAAGTTCCACAGTTCGCTCAGTTGATGTTTTGGACAGTACTCAAGCAACATACGTTCGACAAGCACACGGAGCAAATGCTACATGCGAAAGAAGTATTCTTGATAAAATCGATCGATTTTTTCATCAACATAATAGGCTAGCATAGTCGTATCAGGTAATGCGTGATATCGAAACGAGAGACTCAGAATGCTGCTCAACTTGGAAGAGAAATCCCAATAGTAAATATAGTCTTCAAGCGATATCGTCAATCTGATCAACGTCTCTATAATGAACCAACATCTAATGAGGTTGCAATGGTTTTTGCCAACGAAGATGGAAACCCACTTTTTAACAGCGATTTTCGCATTTGCCCATTGTATGCAGAGAATCCAATAAAACAGTTCAGTAATCAATATATGTAGCTCGATTATGGATCCAATGTCATACTCGCTTGTGTTCCCACACCGTGAGCCGGGTTGGCAAACACATTGACAATGTGAGGCATATCAGGGTAAGCAACCCAATAAATTTCATCCCCATGGGAGGACAGATCCCGATGGGATCCGAAAGAATCTAGTAGTAATATAATAATGAAATACACAACCATTAAGTTGGACGTAGGGACCAAACCCGAAATAATGGAATGACGAAAACGGATGTGCTGGACCTCGGACGTCCTGACCACAAGTGGCCAACCGGGGTGCAAATAATCACAATTCTACTGTGGAACTTGCAGCACAACGTACCTCACGCTCCCTGGCGGAAATCACACGCAATATTCGTTGTGGTTATTTGAGAGCGAACGCTGAAGAAGAAGAAGTTGGACGTTAGTATGTTCATAGACAGTACCTCTCTACGCCAGCATTAAGCTCTTTTCTGTATTGATCAGCATGCTAGATTTTCTAATAACTACCTCCATTATTGGGGTGACTTCCTGAATTTGAAAGTCATAAGCAACTATGATATCTAACGTGTAACGAGATATGACTCACTTTCAAAATATATTTTGCAAGAACAACAGAGGGTTAAAGGTGAAAAAAAATAAAATCATGCATTGACAACATTATGGAATAATTTGGGCATGTATTTTCTAGACTCCTCAGAATGAATGATTCAAGACAGAGGTGTTTTGTTGGATTTTTTTTATTTATGTCTCCAGTGTGATATCCTTACGACGGTTCGCGGTTTATTTGGTCATATTAATATTATTATTATTATTTTGATATCTATCACCAAAGCATATATATTTTATTACACAGTATTGAATGTTGTTAGTGTGTAATCTGTTAATGTCTCAAGCATAATATTCTTCATATAAATACTGGAATGGGATGAGACAACACGCAGCCCTTTCTCAATTTTACATTTGTTCTAAAATGTTCACCAATATCACTGCATAGGAAAGCAGCTTGAATCTTTACAAATTCTTCAACTGTGTTTTAATAGAAACTGAAATTTCTCTAGGCAATGCATAAATTCTGGTGCAAAACAAGATCAAATGAGTGTACAATGCCAATGAAGTTATGCTACAAGTCGTGTTGATACTATAAATGCTTTTTAAAAAAAAAATTAGTAATCTACTTATTTAACTATTTTAATTTGGTCAAGCCCAACAACAATAACAACAGCCATACATAATACAAACAACTCACGAGAGAAATAAAAAGACAAATTAGAAAGGATAAACAACAATTTATCAAGGACTCCTGCAAAAACATAGAGGACCTGTACGAAGGAGGAAAAATGAAAGACATGTTTCTCGCAGCAGATACCATAAAGGGTAAAACATATAAAACATCTATGCGAGTCAACAAAGACAAATCAGGAAACACCCTTACAGAGCAATGTGATATTTTAGAAAGGTGGAAAGAATACTGTAACGAAATGTACTTAGAGTCACCCCAAAATGACCCAGGGAACCAAATAAACACAGACAGAAGTACACAAGAACCAGAGCTTACAATAGTTGAAATTAGATCAGCAATCTACAGTTTGAAGAGAGGAAAAGCAGCAGGTTGTGACGACATAACAGCTGAAATGATTCAAGCCGGGGGCGAAAGCAGCGTAAACATATTTTATCAGCTATGTAATAAAATCTGGAGAACAGAAACTTGGCCAAGGGACTGGAAACGTTCAGTATAGATACCAATACCCAAAAGCGGTGATATGCAAATATGTTCAAATTATAGAACAATTGCCTTGATCAGCCAAGCCAGTAAAATACTTCTGCACATTATAATGAAAAGAATACATAACAAGATGGAGGATGAGATCCACGAAGCGCAAGCAGGTTTCAGAACTAGCAGAGGCACGAGAGATCATATATTTAACATGAGGATGATCATAGAGAAATGTAGAGAGTATAACATCGAATTACATGCATGCTTCATAGACTACATACACCAAAGTATTCGACTGTGCAAATCACCATCCATTATGGGAAATAATGAACGATATGGGTTTCCCAAAACACATTACACGACTAATAGCAGAGCTGTATAAAGATCAAGTAGCAGCGGTAAAAGTTGAAGGTGCAAGATCGGAGTGGTTCAATGTAAAGAAAGGAGTAAGACAAGGCTGTACCTTGTCTCCATATTTGTTCAACATCTATGCGGAAAATATAATGAGAAACGTGAGATAAGAAACAATGAAGCCTGATTTCAGACCTATAAATATAGGACGACTGCAGATACCAGAAATTAGATATGCAGACGACACAGTGCTATTAACAGCAAACGAACACGATCTACTGAACATAATTAAGTCAACCCAAAAGTTCGGCGAACAGCAACATTTCTTCTTAAATATGAAAAAGACAAAAATAATGGCAACTGACAAAACTAAATCAAGATCCTAAATTAATATTGAGAACTGCAATTTGGAAGAAGTGACACATTTTCATTATTTAGGAACTAATATAAACAATGCGGGGGACTGCGCAGTTGAGATCAAGAGAAGAACGACAATGGCGCTGGCAAAATTAAAACAGATAAAGAAACTATGGCAAGGTACTAACATGAGAACCAAATTGTGTTTACTACGAACATGTGTGTTTCCTGTAGCGACATATGGATGCGAAGCATGGTCACTAAATAAAACAGTGGCCAAGAGAATAACGTCATTTGAATTAAAGTGTTATAGAAGAGTTCTGAGAATACCCTGGACAGCGAAGAAAACAAACCAGGAGGTGTTACGAATAATTAACGTCCAGGAAGGCTGGCTTCTGAACACAATATTAAAGAAAAAGCTAGTTTTTTCGGTCATATTAACAGACACGACGGTATGGAGAGAGTGTTACTGGAGGGGATGATAGAAGGCAACAGGGGCAAAGGTCGACCAAGACACCGTTGGACAAAAGACATTCAAGAATGCCTGCGCATGTCACTGAAAGATGCACGACAACTTGCTCAAGACCGCGGAGATTTCAAGAGATCCATAGGAAAGACTACGTTCTGGAAAGAATATGTCACTTGATGATGATGAATCTACTTATACATTCGCTCACATACTTTTACGAATTAGCAGTATGTAGGCTAAGTAAAATTTAAATATAAAAAGTTGAATACAATCAATTCAATAAGGGAAGAAACGAATAAAAATATGTGACAAGTTGAATAAGAGAACACTGAAATGACAACGATCGTATACTTAGAATGGATAATGAAAACAGACTTTCTAAATAACTATAATGTGGAGGTTAAATGCAAAAGAAAAGTAGGTCGCAAAACAAATCAACTCTGAGCGTAAATATCGACAGTGAAAGCTCAATATCGGGCGTAATAAACAATACACAAGAACTACAGCAACAAGGCACTAAACTCCGAACGAAATAACTACTGCCATATCTGTCATCTTTGGCCCAAAAGGAACTAACTAGTGGTGAGGTATGCTGCTTTCAACCTCGAACGTTAGTCCAATTTGGTTTTAACAAGCGTATAACCATAAAAAATACTGGTGGTCTAGGTTATGCTAATTCAACCACTATGACCTTCGTGATCATGTTAAACTATATGATATAGTGGTATGTAGACCAGAGAATTATATTTAAATACTAAATATACATGCTGAATTGATACAGGCAGAAGAAGAAACCACCTCTATCAGCTTTCTACGTGTAAAATGAAACTGTCTAAAAACATGGTTCTCTCCAAATAGTAACAATATTTTTGCCATATCAAACGACACGACAACCTAGAAAAAAACCATAATGGAAGTAATAATACCATAGCAACAACAACAAATTTAGACCACGAAGCTGTCCGCAAGATATAGAAGACCACCTGAACATGTGGTGTGGCCGAATACAGAAAACGTGTTGGCTCAAGTCGCGAGGCGAGTAGGTGCCATCTGAGCGTACATGGATCAAATCCCGTTTTCTGTCTGACAGAAGCGGCAAGATTGACTGAAGATCGGCAGGAATTTCGAAAGACTAATTACTGACAAAAGGAGTTTCCAAAGACTGTAATTACTGACAGTAGTTTCAGAAGACTGTAATTACTGCTACATACTGTCCAGGATGCGCTACATGATGAGTCTAGAGGGCGGAATGTCTCGTGTCGTTGTTTACAGCTTTGTTGCAATATATTTGTTCATTTCGACCAACACATCCGATTTCAGTATTTCAATATAATCTCAAATAAATGAGTTAGTCAATAGTGTCAATACTACATGTTATCCCTAAAGGAGTTGCAGGCAGATAGTACGTGCGATAAAGGTCGTATGCCTTTGCTGTCGTCACAGTAATCAACACAAACCCCACCCCCATAACATAAGTCGCACTTACAGGTAGGTCCGTCACATTGTTTTCATTACCTGATGTTGATGATTCTATTAACTGGCACGCCTACTTTTCCTGAGTAGGTTTTACATTGCAGGCTTAGTCTAAAAAACGTATACTATGACACATACTCTATTCATAAGTATTTATAACATGTTTATGTGTGGTGAATATATAATGCAGAATGCATTACGGCGTAATGAATACGCGATCTCCACACATCACTAACTATTGGTTGCGTGTCACTTTGTAAGTTGCGTTTTGCTGATGATATTGATATATTGGCTGGTTCCGAATCTGAACTAAAGGAACTCACCTCATTGTTGGAAGAAAATAATCGGAAATATGGAAAGGAAATTAGCATTGATAAAAGCAAGGTATTGTGACTAGTGAAACCCAGCAAGATTCCAAGAATGTCCGGTTAAACGGTCAGAAACTTGAATAAGCTACCATCTTCAAATATCTCGGGTCGCAAATATGTGATGATGGCAACTCGAGAAATGAGATTAAAGACTAGCGATGGCTGCCATGGCAAGATTGAATATGATTAGGAAAAGTAAGATCAGTATTACAGTAAAGATCAATCTATTCAGATCGCTAGTGCTAAGTATACTTTTATACATTTGGGAAAGTTCGACACTCAATGCAGACACAGAAAGAAGGAGACAATCTTTTGATAAGAAGCGCTGCAGACGTTTAATAATTAGCTATTTAGAAGGCAAGAAAAATATATTTGTCAAATAAACAAACTTGCATGTTATCAAGAACCACTTTTGGCAGTGGTGAAATGGCGTGAACTTGTTTGGTTTGGAGAGTAATCAGACACGACTCGCTTTCTAAAATTAGTTTTCAAGGACGGTCTTGGGCAGTGTTTTCCATTGTTGGGAAACACGTACTGTCTGCCTGCAACTTAATCACACGTACTACTTGCCTGCAACTTTATCACACGTACCACTTGCATGCAACTTAATCACACGTACCACTTGCCTGCAACTTAATCACACGTACCACTTGCCTGCAACTGTATCATACGTACTGTCTGCCTGCAACTTTATCACACGTACCACTTGCCTGCAACTTTATCACACGTACCACCATCCTGTAACTTTATCACACGTACCACCATCCTGCAACTTTATCACACGTACTGTCTGTTTGCAATTAAATAACAAAGAACATGCAGTATTGACACTGTTGACTACCTCACGTCGTTGAGATTATATAGATATACTGAACATACTAAATTACCACACAAGGGGGGCGGGGCAATTTAATGGTTCAGGTTTGGGTGGACAATTTGATGGTTCGGGGAGGGGAGAGCAATTAGATTGTTCAGGGCTGCAATTCAGCGGGAAATAATACAGTTTTTGAATATTAAAAATATGTGTATGTTACATGAGAGAAAGACAGGTGGACATAATAAAATAAATATAAGGACATAGAAAAATAAATCCTGGATTGATAACATCAAGGAATGATTTCTCTACGTTTCTCCGAATGGCTGAAGATAGAGTTGTTTGGAAAAATTTTTTGGCAGATGTCTACAGTGTGGCACCCCTAAGACCCTGATGGATTATGGGTCTTACTATTATCATTTAAAGCATATATTTGTTGGAATTTATTAATACGATTAATAGTTTATATTTTCATATTTTACACACGATGCAACGTTGGAACCAGTTTGCACGAAAATTGGATATACACTTATGGCTCAACCAATATCTCACATTGTAGGACAGTTTTCAGATGGACATAGAACTAATTAATATTCAAAATGGTGGCTAATTAGCATAATTATAATGAAAATAAATTATATATCTATTAAACATAAAAATACCACATAAATTATATATGTTTGTATTCGCAAAGACAAGACGCATCTGTTGATCACATTGCTGTATGTGCATGTGCATAAATTATTACAAAGCCCGTATCTAGTTCCCGCTTAGCCATTTACCAAATTCTTCTTCCAGAATAATTCTTAGGGCGGATCAAAGACGCCATTTATCTTTGTTGAGGGAATTGTCTCCATGATTTTCATTGGCTGTCAAATCCAAGTATACACATAGTGGAACATATCAGAGGTATGAGCCAATGTAAGTGACGCTTTTGAATCGCCGCACAGGATTAATCAAGAGAAGGGATTGCCTTCTCCAGAGCATGTGTGTATTGTGAATGTTAACGTAGAAAGAATTTTTTAATGCGGAGTTAGTTGTGTGGAGACTTGGATTAGATCTTATATAGAATCTAGATTCGGCTGGTTCTGTGGTACCGTGCGCGTCTGTCGTGGCCAAGGTACCGAGATCTATCCCCACCACAGGCAACTGTGCATCCGGATCGTTGAGAAATCAAAGGCAAACTACTGAACGAATTTATATTGTCAAGAAAATCACTATAGCCAAAAAATACTGGGTTGATGGATACGTCCTAATAGGATAGCTACCAATTTTGTAGATTTCAGATGATGCAATTCAGAACTTTGTGTTCACACGGATGTGTTAAGGGAAAATATAATGTTTTCCAATCAAAAATGAACATTTTAAACGTTTAATATATCAACTTTATTATAAATATTTTCGAAAAAATTAATTGTGTTTATGTGTGAATTAATTGTACCAGGGGTCGGTGTTAGCATTAAAAATTTAGGCAATTTTTCGGAAACTAATTACATACCCACCTTTTTTTCCTAGAAACAGAAAACAATTAAAAATTATATAAGTTATATGCATTCAACTTTATATCAGCTCATGCAATTTCTCATCGCTAGCTATCGAATGCAAACAGTAAACCATGAGGTTAAACGGTGATAAAGAGAAAATGATTAAATGAAGTGTATGGTGTTGAGGGTGAAACACGGGCATCGTACGAACGACAAAAGATATTCGGAGAGAGACTTTTGGCACCCTCTAATTTTGGATATGAAAAACGGCAAAGGCATTGACTTTGATTATCTGGGCGGTATGTCACTCACACATTTTTTTCGGATATTCGTACCGCCTGGTGTCACCTCACATCACCTAACTAACCTTCTTCTTCTTCTTCTGTGTTCGTTCTCAAACTCCTGCAGTTTAGCAGGATGTAGTCCGGAGAACGGAATGCGTTGTGTCATGGTTTACATCATTGCTGCCATATCTGCGCCTTTCGGCCTGACACATCCGACTTCAGCATGACTTTGGGTCACTGACCCTATATGGGATGGGACAGCCAACTCCATCCCATAACCTCCTTAGTCGCCTTTTACTTCTTCTTCTTCTTTCGTTCACTTGAAACATGTCTATATCTGTAATTCTGTCTCCTTAATAAAACTCACTGTCTTTTGTAGTTCATACAGTGTCCCATAGAGTTTTGATTCCAGAGTTGTTTCCTCTGGCCAATATGTCTGCCTCAGCGTTTCATGCTCAGAACACTCTTGAAGTATATGTTTGGCACTCTGTGCTGCCTGTCCACATGTACACATGGCCGTGTTGCCAATCTTGAACTTTGTATACATGTGACTGCGGAGTCGGTTGTGTCCTGTTCTGAGACGTAGAATTATAACTTGTTCTGATCTGTTCATATTGTGATAGTCATCTTGTGTTGGTGTTTGTGGCTTTCTTATTGACTTTATCATCTGTTTTTTCTGATGGTAGGTGATTGGTATATCTGGTTGGTCTTCGGCAGCACCTTCCTTAGCCAGTTGGTCTGCTTTTTCATTTCCTGGTATTCCACAGTGAGAGGGTATCCACTGCATGGTTACCCTATACTGGTAAGACAATTCGCTAAGTAGTTTTTTTAAGTCTGTTAGTTTTCCAGACTGGAGAGCTTGAAGCACTGACCTTGCATCTGTCAGGAATACCACACGCTGTAGGTCAGAGTTGGAGTTCAGCAGTTTTTTAGCTGCCACACTAATTGCCTGGATTTCTGCATCATAATTATTGCAGAATTTTCCTGTCGGTGTTCTGATTGTATCTCTAGGCTTGTGTGGATATTCTATATATACACCTGCACCTCCATTCCTCACAGCATTCTGTGCTGACCCATCTGTGTACACTCTGACCCATATATCTTGTGGATATTCCTCATCCAGGAAACTGAGGGTGATTGTCATTCGCTGCACACTGTTCTGTTCGTCCTCGCTTAGTATTCCTTTCACATGGGTCTGAATGTATATTGGCATTCCATGGCTTTCACTCCACGGGGTTTGCTCTGGTACAGACCTTAAGGGGCTGCCAACTTCAGGTAGGTCTGTAAGTTGTCTACGGAGTCGTTTAGCTTGATGGATAAAGCTGCTCCTTTTCAGTCGTCCCATTGCTAGATTTTGGAATCTTTCCTTCATTGGATGACTTGGCATACACTGAAACTTTTCTGCTTGAATTAGTACTTTTGTGTCTCTGCGTTCGCCAAGTGTTTGCATTCTTCCCATTTTCTGCATCTCTGCTATGGGTGTTGATTTCATTGCTCCCAACATTATTCTAAGTGCCTGGTTTTGCACTTTATCTAGATCTTGTAATGTGGTGTTTGATGCAGGACACCACGCAGCTGAACCGTATTCCAGGTGTGGTCTTATGCCTTGCTGGTAAACTTTACTGAGTATATTTCCACTGGCTCCCCATGTGGTTCCACTTAGTTTTCTCAGGATAGCTAGCTTCCTCCTGGCTTTTGTTGTTGCTTTGTTTATGTGCTGCTTCCATGTCAGCTTATCATCAAAAGTAACTCCGAGGTATGTGGGTTGTTTGTCTTCTTTCAAGAGCTCTCCATCTATCTTGAAATGACCAGCTTTTTGTTTTGGTGAGAGGGTAAAGAGTGTAGTGCTGCACTTATCTGTGTTAATGCTGACGCACCATCTATTAGCCCATAAGGTTAGGGCATCGATAGCTCTTTGTATTTGTTTAGTGGCCACTGTTGCATGTTCTGCCGTGCACCAGATCACCAGGTCGTCAGCATACATTGCCACTTTGATCCCGTGTGGTAGTTCAGCAACTAGGTCATTGATGTAAACCAAGAAAAGTGTGGGTGACAGGACTCCTCCCTGGGGGACTCCATGACGCAGTAGAACTTTCTTGCTCTTGCGACCATCTAATTGTACCCTGGCTCTTCTATTATGCAGGTATGCTTTTACCCATTTGTACATTCTTGAGCTAACCCTGCAATTTCGCAATTTCTTTAGGAGCCCTTCTTTCCAGACCTTATCAAATGCTTTCCTGAGGTCTATCCATGCTGCTAGTACCAGTTTCTTTTCTTGGAAGGCATCCTCAATCTCTTGGGAGAGGTAGGTTGCCTGATCTTCAGTAGAGTAGCACTGTCTGAAACCTGCTTGCTGTGATACCAGAAGGTTTTCACTTTCAAGGTACCACTGCATCCTAAGATTGATAATGCGTTCCATTGTTTTACATAGACAGCTTGTGAGGCTGATGGGCCTGTAGTTGGAGACTGTGTTGCCATCTTTTCCTGATTTAAGGAGTGGTATCATTATTGCTTCTCTCCACGCCTGTGGCACATTACCTGTGGACCAGCTTGTGTTAAAAATCTGCAGTAGCTTTGCTCTTGCTGCACTTCCCAGGTTTCTAATCATTTCATTGGACACTCCATCAGCTCCAGGGGACTTTTTCATTTTCAATTTGGATATTGCATGCTCCAGTTCTCTCATTGTGATTGGTGCCTCCATGACTTCAGGTATAGGTTCGTCTTGTCCAATGTTTTGCTGGTTCGCTCGAACCTCCTGTTGTTTGTCTGGGCTGACTTTGACGTTATTGTCTTCTGCAAAGGAATCTGCAAAGTAATCAGCTGCATGTTTACCTGTTAAAATGTTTTTATCTTTATAAAGTGTGATCCTGGTATTTCTCCCTGTACCTTCATCATTTAGTTGTTTTACAAGTTTCCATAATTTCCTAGTATCTCTTTCTAGGTTCAGCGACTCTGTTTTTTCTTTCCAGCTGTTCCGTCTGGCTTGTAACTTGGCTCTTTGAAATTTAGCCTTTGTTTGCTGATATTTGTTGTGATGTTCTTGGCTAGGTCTGTTCTCAGCCTGCTTTCTAGATGTTTCCATCTCATTTTGCAGCTTTTCCAGTTCATCATTCCAGTAGGGTTTGTAGTTTTTGCGTGCCCCCCTGGGTATGGTTTTACTAGCAGCATGTAGTATACATCTATTAAATTCACTCACTGCTCTATTGATGTCTTTGTCCAAGTTCATGTCAAAAATTAGTTTTCAAGGACGGTCTTGGGCAGTGTTTTCCATTGTTGGGAAACACGTACTGTCTGCCTGCAACTTAATCACACGTACTACTTGCCTGCAACTTTATCACACGTACCACTTGCATGCAACTTAATCACACGTACCACTTGCCTGCAACTTAATCACACGTACCACTTGCCTGCAACTGTATCATACGTACTGTCTGCCTGCAACTTTATCACACGTACCACTTGCCTGCAACTTTATCACACGTACCACCATCCTGTAACTTTATCACACGTACCACCATCCTGCAACTTTATCACACGTACTGTCTGTTTGCAATTAAATAACAAAGAACATGCAGTATTGACACTGTTGACTACCTCACGTCGTTGAGATTATATAGATATACTGAACATACTAAATTACCACACAAGGGGGGCGGGGCAATTTAATGGTTCAGGTTTGGGTGGACAATTTGATGGTTCGGGGAGGGGAGAGCAATTAGATTGTTCAGGGCTGCAATTCAGCGGGAAATAATACAGTTTTTGAATATTAAAAATATGTGTATGTTACATGAGAGAAAGACAGGTGGACATAATAAAATAAATATAAGGACATAGAAAAATAAATCCTGGATTGATAACATCAAGGAATGATTTCTCTACGTTTCTCCGAATGGCTGAAGATAGAGTTGTTTGGAAAAATTTTTTGGCAGATGTCTACAGTGTGGCACCCCTAAGACCCTGATGGATTATGGGTCTTACTATTATCATTTAAAGCATATATTTGTTGGAATTTATTAATACGATTAATAGTTTATATTTTCATATTTTACACACGATGCAACGTTGGAACCAGTTTGCACGAAAATTGGATATACACTTATGGCTCAACCAATATCTCACATTGTAGGACAGTTTTCAGATGGACATAGAACTAATTAATATTCAAAATGGTGGCTAATTAGCATAATTATAATGAAAATAAATTATATATCTATTAAACATAAAAATACCACATAAATTATATATGTTTGTATTCGCAAAGACAAGACGCATCTGTTGATCACATTGCTGTATGTGCATGTGCATAAATTATTACAAAGCCCGTATCTAGTTCCCGCTTAGCCATTTACCAAATTCTTCTTCCAGAATAATTCTTAGGGCGGATCAAAGACGCCATTTATCTTTGTTGAGGGAATTGTCTCCATGATTTTCATTGGCTGTCAAATCCAAGTATACACATAGTGGAACATATCAGAGGTATGAGCCAATGTAAGTGACGCTTTTGAATCGCCGCACAGGATTAATCAAGAGAAGGGATTGCCTTCTCCAGAGCATGTGTGTATTGTGAATGTTAACGTAGAAAGAATTTTTTAATGCCGAGTTAGTTGTGTGGAGACTTGGATTAGATCTTATATAGAATCTAGATTCGGCTGGTTCTGTGGTACCGTGCGCGTCTGTCGTGGCCAAGGTACCGAGATCTATCCCCACCACAGGCAACTGTGCATCCGGATCGTTGAGAAATCAAAGGCAAACTACTGAACGAATTTATATTGTCAAGAAAATCACTATAGCCAAAAAATACTGGGTTGATGGATACGTCCTAATAGGATAGCTACCAATTTTGTAGATTTCAGATGATGCAATTCAGAACTTTGTGTTCACACGGATGTGTTAAGGGAAAATATAATGTTTTCCAATCAAAAATGAACATTTTAAACGTTTAATATATCAACTTTATTATAAATATTTTCGAAAAAATTAATTGTGTTTATGTGTGAATTAATTGTACCAGGGGTCGGTGTTAGCATTAAAAATTTAGGCAATTTTTCGGAAACTAATTACATACCCACCTTTTTTTCCTAGAAACAGAAAACAATTAAAAATTATATAAGTTATATGCATTCAACTTTATATCAGCTCATGCAATATCTCATCGCTAGCTATCGAATGCAAACAGTAAACCATGAGGTTAAACGGTGATAAAGAGAAAATGATTAAATGAAGTGTATGGTGTTGAGGGTGAAACACGGGCATCGTACGAACGACAAAAGATATTCGGAGAGAGACTTTTGGCACCCTCTAATTTTGGATATGAAAAACGGCAAAGGCATTGACTTTGATTATCTGGGCGGTATGTCACTCACACATTTTTTTCGGATATTCGTACCGCCTGGTGTCACCTCACATCACCTAACTAACCTTCTTCTTCTTCTTCTGTGTTCGTTCTCAAACTCCTGCAGTTTAGCAGGATGTAGTCCGGAGAACGGAATGCGTTGTGTCATGGTTTACATCATTGCTGCCATATCTGCGCCTTTCGGCCTGACACATCCGACTTCAGCATGACTTTGGGTCACTGACCCTATATGGGATGGGACAGCCAACTCCATCCCATAACCTCCTTAGTCGCCTTTTACGATATGCGTGGAAGGTAAACAGTGTTATTCTTTGCTCCCCTTTCGGGCCCCGGCAACACACGGGCGCTGACTAACCTTAATTTGGCAGGCCGACCCCAAATGGTCGAAATCAGAAATCAAATACATAA
Organism: Meghimatium bilineatum; assembly: GCA_034231615.1. Taxonomy (NCBI): domain Eukaryota; kingdom Metazoa; phylum Mollusca; class Gastropoda; order Stylommatophora; family Philomycidae; genus Meghimatium; species Meghimatium bilineatum. Next base: position 33,451,102 of record CM067298.1, read on the forward strand.
ATCAAATGGACAGAAATCAAAGAAGCCACAGGAACACGTTTATAAACAGTGCACAAGAAGGACATCTCCAGAGAACTCTTCCATCCCTGACGCCGCAAGGCAAACAAGGGACACAGCGTATAGATAGATAGATAGACCCCGAGTGGTTGTCTACCTCTGCTCTAGCAAACCCATGGTGCCATATAAGCCACCGTTTCATTTTCCATTTACGTGCTGCAGTTGGTAACTTACAAAAGAAGATAGTCCATCAAGAATAGTAAAAAAAAAAATTGTTTATTATAAAGTGATGTTGTGTACCCTAGACATCGTTATTATGTTTGTGACACAGTTGGCAAAAACAATACACCTTGCGGTGCGGTTACTTTCACAACGTATTTAGTCGATGAACATCATATTGATACAACCTGGTTCCGTGTCCAACTGTCATTGACGTAGTGTTTGTGTCTTGGTTAGTAATGGACCGGCACATTGATCGTGGACGTAAATATTTCATGCGACAGTCAGTCTGCTTCTGCCTTCGGAATGCAAACGTTACGTTCGCTTATTTCCTGCAATTCGTGCAAGTACACAGTCACGAACTATTGGAGGTTGTGCGCTGTGTTGCATGTTTTTTGCGTGCTTTATTTTACATTTTTCATTTAGTGTTCTTGTTACTGTGAAAACACTAGGTGCTGTTTCACTATACACGCCAAAACAAATAAAATTTTAAAAAGCAATAACAAAAGCACCAGATGAATCGACGTTTCGACTATCAATCTACTTTCCGACTAGAAATGATTTTCAGTTTTCAATTCTAAACCTTGTGTGTCTGTTTCATGTGTTATTAGTGCAGAGTTGTATCTTTTCACGAAGTAGACATTTAAGTCGAAACGGCAGTTGGATGCATGTTTTTAGTATACTTAGTAAAATTTCGCTATTCTTAAAATGTGCCTATAAAAACGATATTTTACTTTGATTTTCGGCATAAGACCTATTGGCTCCAGCCTTCCTAATGAGTTCACTATTCTGATGATTTTCACTGATTATACTTTGCGTGACAGCCAATGAAAATCAAGGGAATAGTCAAATGGGTCGGTTTAAAGGGCTGATTGTCCCATTAACCAGTAGGTCTTATATTGGAGACTGTGTTTTTTACTGTTGCCTTTATTTTCTATATTGTTTATACATTGTGTGTGTATATATCTCATGGTGTTTTCGTGTTATGTATATGTATGTATAGTCATATATGTCGAATTGATTGCCTAGTGTGGGATTAAAGCTTTGATTCGGTGAGATACTGTCATTGAGGCTCTAAACGAGACTCAATCTTGGTTGTGCGCAGTCTTATAGTCATTTAAAAATAGTGTATCTACGTCAATAATAATAAATAGAAATTCAGGTAATCATGTCACAATTATCTGTGATGTATGACTTTAATATGCTCATGTCACAATTATCTGTGAGGTATGACTTTAATATGCTCATGTCACAATTATCTGTGAGGTATGACTTTAATATGCTCATGTCACAATTATCTGTGAGGTATGACTTTAATATGCTCATGTCACAATTATCTGTGAGGTATGACTTTAATATGCTAATTTTCATCCAAATATTTATATTGGCTTCTTATTTTCTTCTATATAATAGGTAATGGTATATGCAGTGAATTGCGTGTTTACTAGTTGTGTTTGTATGACGTATTTACCATTGTATATTGTCAGTCTTTAAGTTGAACCTAATTATTGCCAGTTTATGGTCTCAGTTTAAAACTGAAAACGACATTCAAAAGCATACCAACTAAAATCGTGAAAGCTTAATAACATAAACTATCCACTAAACAATTAAAAATAAACCATAATGAAGAATAAACATACAACAGAAATACAATATAATTGTAGCAGTGTAAGTATTCTCTTCCCTAATTTAAAAAAAATGTTGACAGAGTAAAATATCATCTACAAAAAAACCAATGTTAACAACTAAAGGGCTAAAAAAGAGGTTGAGGTTTGACTTAATTGTGCCAGGGTTACCACTTATATACTCCGTCTATCCCAATGATGCGGGACATCAACTGCTGAGAGTATTATTCATTGCGCTCAACTTCTCAGCTTAATGAAATAATCCTGAGGGATCTTCGACAAAACCTACTTTATAAACAAGACGACCTAGCGGGATTCCAACCCGCAACCTCTTGAGAACTTAGAGAACAGTTTAACCACTGCGCCCTTCTAAATATTAGCCATAAACTATGATATCCCGATTATCGCGAAATAAGGAATGTTTTCAACCGCAAGGAAGAGGATGCCTTCATTGTAAACGTAACACAATAACAGACTGGGAAAGATTTAATGTCAATATAATATATGCGGTATAAGTGTGTCAATAGACTATAATTCAGAAGGGATTAAAATAAGTAATATTTACAGCCCAAAAGAAATAATAACAAATAATGATTCAGAATACTTACATCAAAAACAACCGTGAGACCCCTAAGTTTTGGTGATTTCAATGCACACAACAGAATATGGGTCATTCATAAGTCGACAAAACAGGGAAACTATTAGTTGATTTTTGGGTACTCGTGTCTCCCTGATTATTTTATGATTAATTCATCTAAATATTATATCAATAATCAATCAATATTTAATTTAATATTCATTTTTAGGCTAGGATTAGGGTCAGGTGTCAGGTGGTGTCCTAACCATAAAAAATTTATATTTAAATTAGTAAATGATAAACATAAACTGATAATTATAACCACGGGAAATAATCAAATATGGACCACAGGTTTCAAACAAGAATCGATTTTTGTGATACAATTGAGTTATATTAACTCTTTCAGGACTAGAGTGGTGTTTTTTTAAGGCTTAGACCACATTAATAGTCAGTAGTAGAAAAATGTCATCACATGTGTTTTTAAATGTGATCATGTCTTATTATAATATTGACAAATTGTGTGCATATTGTATATCTTGATGGTTTACTAATCAGAATTAGCCACACAGATAATAGTAGCAACTTTGTCTTAGATGTGTGCAGTGTAACACTGAACCTATGTACAACGAAGTGGGAAACACTGAATCTATGTACAACAAAGTGGGAAACACTGAACCTATGTACAACAAAGTGGGAAACACTGAACCTATGTACAAAACTGTGGGAAACACTGAACTTATGTACAAAACAGTGGGAAAAACTGAACCTATGTACAAAACAGTGGGAAACACTGAACCTATGTACAAAACAGTGGGAAACACTGAACCTATGTACAACAAAGTGGGAAATACTGAACCTATGTACAACAAAGTGGGAAACACTGAACCTATGTACAAAACAGTGGGAAACACTGAACCTATGTACAAAACAGTGAGAAAACTGAACCTATGTACAAAACAGTGGTAAACACTGAACCTATGTAAAAACAGTGGGAAACACTGAACCTATGTACAACACAGTGGGAAAAACTGAACCTATGTACAACACAGTGGGAAACACTAAAACGGTCAGAAAATCTACCGATTTAAATTAGTATTAGGGCAAAGTATAAATAAATCTAAACCAAGTGAATAAGAGTGCATGTCGTCAGTTATACAGAGAGAACATACAACATGCACATAAGGCAAAGAACGATGTAGCAAAACACACTACAAAATTACTCTTAAAGCAGGATAGCTGAGAAAAAAAGAATAACAAAGATCCAGTGGAAGTAGGGCATTGAAATGTCTTCACATGTTATTTATCATCTTGATGTCTTAATATGTTAGTTCTTCTTTCTTTCTTTCTTTCTGATATCTTACTTAATATATAATCTGTCCAGCCGAAGACGGATGTGTCTGGCCATTGGCGAAAATAAAACGGCGACACAACGCGTTTCCATTCTCTGGACTACATCCTGCTGGAAATCTAGTAGGACCATGGTCCTGCTACAAGAGAATTCAGCAGGAGTTTGAGAATGAACGCTGAAGAAGAAGAAGAATATAATCTGTCATTCATGCGTATTAGCAATCCATAGATACGGAGATGGGTTGAAATGTATAACCACACCCCCCCCCCCAGGAAATAAGAACATGACTTTTAGTACTAGGCATTTTGCCAAAAGGTAACACCCCCCCCCCACCCCACCCCCACGCCAACCACCATTTAAAAATTTTTCACAAAAGTGTAATCACATTTGTCATGACAAACAGGGAATTACGTTTGAAAATGGGCGAATAAACTATTTTATAACTCTCCCTTCTTTTTTACAAATGACGTTCTACTGCTCTATTTGTTCGTGGTTTCTCTCTCTCTCTCTCTCTCTCTCTGGCAGGATTTCATTACTTGTTTGAATGCTGTTCCTTAAGCTGCTCCATTTATCATGTATTGGTTATACCTTCAAGATTATCTCTCCTGTATTGTTTTATGCTCTTGATCCTTAGGTTTTCATTTGAAAGCATATAATGACTGCTGTTGAGATAACATTCAGAATATGTTGTTTGATAATTATCATCATAACAGCTAAGAGAAGATTTGTGTAGATTTTATTATATTAAAAGCCTATTTTTAAAAGGGTAAATTGCAAACGATATACCGAAAAATTATTTTCGGAGCGAGATTCTATTATTACAATAATTTGTTTCCATAAAAAAAAATATTTCAGATATGATACATGCTGTCACTGCAACAGAAGTTGAGTGCAATTGATTTTCAAAAACTTCTCACAATGAGCGCAAACGTTTACTTTTTTATTTCAACTTTCAATGAAGAAATGATAGTCGCTTTCAGATGTAAATCTGCTAGATTATATAAGCTGGATATTTCTCATTCATTTTCTCTTCTGTTTATTTTCATATTCTTGATTAGAATTGCATGACATTACATGACTTGAACAGCGCGAGATGACATTATGAAGCACCTACAAGCGTGATATTGAAATGCATGCATACATAATTAGAACATTCATGCATGAAATAAATAACAAGAATGTTTGGAGAGGCCCCGGCCTCACGAGTGATAATTCAGAATAAATTATCTATAGTTACATCTTCAAGAATGTTAACAATTCGTGCGTGTATTTATAATGTCTACCTTCGTGGGTGTGTGTTTATAATGATTACCTTCGTATATGCATTTATGTTGTCTACCTTCGTGTGTGTATTTATAATGTCTACCATTGCGTGATGCTACAATGTGAGCTTATTGACTGAACTGCATGCAATGTGAGCTCATTGACTGATGCTGCAATGTGAGCTCATTGATTGATGCTGCAGTGTGAGCTTATTGACTCATGCTGCATGCAATGAGAGCTCAATGATTGATGCTACAGTGTGAGCTCATTGACTGATGCTGCAGTGTGAGCTCATTGACTGATGCTGCAGTGTGAGCTCATTGACTGATGCTGCAGTGTGAGCTCATTGACTGATGCTGCAGTGTGAGCTCATTGACTGATGCTGCAGTGTGAGCTCATTGACTGATGCTGCATTCAATGAGAGCTCAATGATTGATGCTGCAGTGTGAGCTTATTTAGTGATGCTGCATGCAAAATGAACTTATTGACTGATGCTGCAGTGTGAGATCATTGAGTTATATCGCAATGTGAATTCATGGGGTGATGCCACAAAGTGAGCTTATTGACTGATGCTGCAGTGTGAGCTTATTGACTGATGCTGCAGTGTGAGATCATTGACTGATGCTGCAGTGTGAACTTATTGACTGATGCTGCAGTGTGAACTTATTGACTGATGCTGCAGTGTGAACTTATTGACTGATGCTGCAGTGTGAACTTATTGACTGATGCTGCAGTGTGAACTTATTGACTGATGCTGCAGTGTGAACTTATTGACTGATGCAGCAGTGTGAGCTTATTGATTGATGCACTCAGTCTGGTGGAGTCGCATCGAGGAAAGATCTCACAGGAAGAGATTTTTTGCGTTCTTTATTAAACTCCCACTGGATCTCATATAGCAGCGCCTTGGTCCTGCTAGATTACAAACAAGATGTTGTTCAGAGAACAGACATGCGTTGTATCGCTGTTTTGTTTGCATCAGTCACCTGACACATCCAAATTTCAGCAGTTGGAAGTGCTGTGAATGTTGAAGCTGTACAGAGATATTTTCAGTGCATTAATGTAACCCATCTTCAATCATCCAAACTTTCTTTTTTTTCCTGTCCATCGTACTGTAAACTAACTGTTTTTGGACATGTGTATAATCTGTTCATTTGATCAGTTATCTCTGAAGAATCTTAAATCAGCGTGGTATATTAGTACTTGTGAGGACTTATTATTATTTACTTTAACATCTAAATTGATCATGAACAACATTGGATGAGTAAACACTGAAGTAAAGATTCTTGTCCTGACTACTTTCTTATATATTATGCATTCTCTGTTGATATAGATTAAATTATTTCATTATCGTCAAATAACCTGTAAAGTCGAATGTATAGAGTCATTGATACAAATAAAAAGACAACGCAGCACATATCCAATCTCTGAACTACATCCTGTTGAATATATAGTGGAACTATTATCCTGCTGCAGGAGAAATGGGGTGGGAGTTTTAGAACGAATAAAAAAAATTAAAATACATGAAATGAGGTATGTGAAATCACACAAAACAATATATTCCAGTTGTAGTAATTAGCAGTAGTACATTTTACATAAATACGAGAGTAGTACTAATTCTATACAAGATTAAACATCCATTGAACAGTTCACTTTTTTTCCACACAATTCCTCAATTATTATTACCGTTTTTATTCTATTATTTGTCATGCTCAACAAATTGAAGTTTGCGCCCAGCGATGATACTTAGACGCCAATTTGAAGGTAACATTTATTTGTGTCCAGTAGTTCATTTTTAGGATTTCTTACTTTTGTGTCTGAACAAAATATTATCAATAACCTTCTGAAATATATTTAATTCGAAACTCTCATTATCTTATCAATTATTTTGTTGTGTACACAACTTACAGACGTATATTGATACTGAAAATATCAAAGCTCCGATGTGTCATATCTTGTTTGTCTCTTAGTCATAATATCTTTTTCCTTCTAACCATCTGTGAAGAATACGGTCCTGCTCTGTGGGTAATAAGTAATCAGCGCCTCTAGGAAATCCAACTTACCTAGTTAGTTTTCAGTTTCCCATTACATGAGTATTCAGACCATTACGAAAGCAATAAAAACCTACTGAACGTCAATATTGCCTAGATAACCACTACAGACAAAATATTTTGGGCTAGATTTACGTCTTGTTAGGACATGATATCAACTTTGTGTATTTTAGTACGCCACCACATGTTATATATAGACCTACATATTCTGTTTGCATCAATTGCAATATTATTGCCTTGCACTGAACCAGTTTGGAGAAATAAATTGTTATATTCAAATGTATTTACACTTTGCATTCCTTAGTCTTAATTAACTTCGATTGTGAACTTGTCCTTTACTTTTTATGTTGTTATTATCTTGATCTTTGCGTTTAAGAATACTTCTTCTTCTTCTGTGTTCATCATCTGTGGTCATGCTAGACCGTCAGGCCTGTCGTCAAGACGAAGTCCACTGTCTTCTTCAGGTCAGAGCGGCTGCCCCATAGCTTTTTCAGTATCCTCTGGCCAGATCTGCTGTCTCTGCTCTTTGTATGTTGGGCAGTCCTGAAGTATTTGTTCCGGGGTCTGGGTTCCGGATCCACAAGGACATTCATCTGTGTGTTTAAGAATAGATCAGGGATCATCTATATTGTTTGGTTAAAGAAATGACTTTGTGATATCAACAAAACATTTGGATAACACGTGTAAAGTGTGACCCTGGTTTGAGAATATTAAAGCTGCGCATTTAATGAGCAGTAGAAAGATGGTGAATAAAAGATAGTGGGGTAACAGGATAAGATGTTGAAGTATAATCATGACAATGCGCAAAATCGTAAGTAATATAAGGACAGGGCCGGAATTAAAAACCACGGCAACTTGCAATTAATACTGTAGGGTCCTAATCTTGGTAATTGTCAAAATGTTTATGTGTCTTCACATGTCGTCCACTGGTCGTGGTTCTATTTCAGTTTGATGCTTTGGGCTGATGTCTAGTTGCCTAAGTACACGCTTATCACTGAATAAGCGACATCAAGGTTTTGAAAAGACGTAATAACATACACAATTTAGAATTGCAGTTTATTAATTTGCATATATATATATATATATTGATGTGACACTTTAGATGAGTGTTCAGCGCTGATTTGAAACACTTTCCGATTTTAAACTAGCTTAACTGATCTGACAGAATGGCACATATTGAAAAATATATCAATTGGTCATATTAGAATTAATATGGCAATAACCTGTCACACTTTAACAAATAATATTATATTTCGCTTAACTTAACACCCCTCTAAAGTGTTAAGTCCATGTAATGTGCATGCTAACTGAAAAAGCATTCTTTTCTATAGTTTTCAGTGTTTGTTTCTCATATTTTTCATGGCACGAATGTTAAAGAAGTATAGTGCTGGGACGAAATCATGTTAAATGTCCCTCAATTGCGGGTGTATGTTGTTAACATGCAGCACTTAACAAGCATAAAAAAATTAAAAAATCCAAGATTTTCATAGCTTATAAAATCTTAGCTATGAACTCACTGTACCTGAGGTCTATCTATGTATCTATTGTCATTTTCACTTGTGCAGCTAAGCATCATGGGGGAAGGGGGAATTCGGAGTATTTTGTGTTTGGCTGTTTGAGTTACATTAGCCATAATTCCATTTCTATTTAATGTTTATTTGTCTCTGCCTATCTTGTTCTTGGTCTTCCTCGTACCTTAGGTAGGTAACCTTATTTGGTGGACGGGTAGGATTTAGTTTTTTCGTATGTGAAGGGACCAAAAATATATTTTTTAGTCCCATTTTTCAAAAAGTGTTATCTTGATCTCAAATGTCAATGTATATAATACATTAAAAAACAGCTCAGAGGACCAGTAAAAATGGTTTGGTAGGCAAAATTATGTAGCGGGCATATTTTGCCGATCCTTGCTCCATACAAGTTCTTCTTGTACGTGTCTACTTCACATAGTTATGTTAAACATTCTTCTTGTGCGTGTCTATTTTATATGGTTGTTACTCGTTCCTCTTTTATTTGGCTTTGTCCTATAGTTATGTTACTCGTGCTTCTTATACGTGACTACTTCATCTAGTTACGTTACACATTATTATTTTACGTGGCAACTTCCTCTAGTGATGTTACACTTTTTTTTCCAATGGCAACTGAACTGCTTTGTAAAAAGCAATCTTACGGCAGTTCATCAGTTACAAAATGCGGTTTGAAGTACACGTTTATTGACACATCTTCGTATACACGTGTCCATTGAGTCAAAGATAAGAACTTATAAAAATAATAATAAAAACATGATAAGTTTATATTTAAAAAATACTGCAATAAAAGATGAGATTCTTCTGTTTCTTATTCTGCTTTATTTTGCAAACTTCAGACGATTAACAGGATGTAGTCATGAGAATATAGTACACTATGTCATGATTTACAAATTGGCTGCAATATTTGCGCTTTTCGGCCTGATACATCAAACTAACTTCAGCATGATTTTAGAGCATGATTTTGGCCCCTTTTCACCTGTGGTGTTAAAAACCCAACTTCTCCTTCAAATATCCTTAGTCCCCTTCTCTTAGGACATACATGGCCGAAAATTGTTTCTTCTTTGCTTGCTTTTTGTTCTCGGGTAACAAATACACAGTCGTAAAGATTGGATAAATCGCTATAAGAGAAATGACGACACGACAACATTGTGTTTCAAGTGAAGCAACACGATCTCATAATACACTTGAACAATTTTAATGTTTTTATTTATTGTTGATTTAATTTGTTTCTTTCAGATGCACTTAATTGGAAGTCTTACTGGCACAAATTAGACTTGCGAACAGAAATCTCGGTTTAAAAACACAATGTTACGGAGTATGAAATGAAGATGTGACATGACAGTGAAGTGGTACATTATGTCAACGAGGTTAATAAAATGCAGCACGACAACTGATCTATACCAACAAATTATTTGAACAGTTATTGTACACTTCACCAGATAGCCTTAATCATGGAGTTTGATGTATCTGATGATGATGATTTTGCTGATCTAGATCTTGAAACATTTTCTGTAGACCCGTATGGTCTTACAGCTTCCAATGCAGGTAAAGGACTAATAAATAAAACTGCCTTTAACTTGGACGGATGGCGTAATCATACAGATAGCCATAACGGACAGCATGAGATAATCTCTGACGAACGTAAGCAACATGATCACGTGGCTTTCTTCACTACAGATTCTGATGTTCAGTCTTATCCAGCTCCACACGAGAGCAACAGAAAGCATTCAAGAGATTCTGAACCATTCATTAATACCAGTATCTTCAACTTGGATTCACAAGAACCCAGTACGTCATTATCACTAGAGCATCCATTTCCAGACGGTTTCTTTCATTCAGATAATACTGGCAGTAAATATTCTTCAAAAACAGTTTTAGACAATGACAAGATGAACTTCCATGTAGAGCCAGAAGTAGTCTTTCCGCCCACAGGGTACATTTACCTGAATCGGTTGCCTGACGAAAACCTTGGTATGGTTCTAGGAATAGAGGGTGATCAAGAAAATCGTAAAACTATTGATACAGTGGTTGTAAAGTCGGTAACGCCAGGTGGTGCAGTTTCTAGGTCTTGTCATGGAAATAACAAAATATTTGTTGGGGACGAGGTCCTTGAGATCAACAGTCAACGACTGAACGAACTCACGCATGATCAATGTATTGATCTGTTACAGCAGATGTCTGATAATGTTGTTCTTACTATTTCTCGCAAAGAAAGCCACAAGAAAATAAAAGATGATATCTCACATCTGCATTCCTCTTCGTGTAAAACAGTAGCAACGAACATAGGTCAACCTATACCACCTCCTAGAAAACGTTATCATATTGAATCCGTAAATGCGAATTCAAAAGAACTCCCCCAAAATGGTTCACCTTCTAAGATCCATCGTTTGAAGAATGATTCTGACTGTCAGATCCAACGCAATATAAGTCATGATTACACAGTTCCTAAGGGTTTCTGCAAACTGGACTTGATACTGAATCGCGGAGAGAACAGTCTTGGACTTAGCATTGTGCCGAGCTACGGAGCTACATGTGACCTATATCAGGTGAGAGAGATATCATTTTATTCACAATATTCACATGAGCACTCTGTCACAATGGCATGTATACAGTATTTTTGCAATATGTAGCTACAACTTAAATTTGAGTTTAAGATTACGGAAAGTATATTTTTTAAAAGTGAATATATTAGGCCTACATATTCTATAATTAAATAGTATGCCAATTATACAGCCTTCGCAGCGCTTCGAACCACAATCAAAGGAGTTGGAAATATTTGATTGTCTCTGTAGCGTAGCTCCTCCTCTACGGAGGCCTGCATATACATAGAGAACCCACATATTGCGTCTCATATATATATATGAGAGAGAGACCACCAGACAGATAAAGATCATTCTGGTGGGGGGGGGGGAATTGAAGACAGATATTGTGTGTGTGTGTTTGTTCTGTTGTTGGTTGTGACACGATTTTGCACATGTCTCAAAAGAACACGTTCACTGTTCTGTAAACAATAGCGATTGCCAATGGCAACATGGGTCTGTACATCTAGTTCAGCGTACACAGAATAGAGTCACTGTCTTCTTTCCAGGAATGTCGTAGGAGGCGACTAAGGATAGTTGGGGATGGGCTAACAACGTGTCACCTGTGAAAAATGAATTCTCGTTGCATGTCTTACCTGGATTTCTTTTGTTTTCTGTCAGTGGTAAACTTCGTGGCAAACTTCCAAGTGGCGGGGATTTCTAGGTGTGCCATCACTCCAGATGTGTCAACATATCTGACGGAACAATGATGCACTAGTTGTCCCTGATGTATATTCTACACTCCTGGAAGGACTTGATGATCCCGAGATACTGCCACGCTTATGCTTCCCATCGGAAACTATACATGCATCCATAAATCCCCTTAACATAACACGCTTATTTTATGCATAGAAGGTGGTACTGCTAGTAGAACATAATGGAAAATAATACTCACGTGTAAAACAGGTAATGAAGTCCTACTTAATGATGACTAAAACACTACACACTATCACTAACAGATGTAAATATGGTACATATAACAAAACAAAACACAGAATATAATCTACAGATGACAATACACAGGACAAAGTCGACGTGTCGGACCAATAGGCCTTTATCAAGATACGGACATAACATACAAACATAAAAAAACCACAAGTAAAAATGAATGCGTATCCGAGTGAAATGTGCTGCTAAGATAGCACATCTATCTTAGCAGCACATTTCACTCGGATACGCATTCATTTTTACTTGTGGTTTTTTTATGTTTGTATGTTATGTCCGTATCTTGAAAAAGGCCTATTGGTCCGACACGTCGACTTTGTCTTATTTTATGCAGCATTCTTTGCTCTTTAGTGTCAACTCGGTTACTCAACTGAGGAGGACCTATGCTTTTGTCAAAAAATCTATTGGATATTAAAAGTTACCTGGTCACAAGTAAAGGTTATTTAATTATCATGAAACATTAATGACAATACAATTAGGAATTTAAAAAAAATAGTGTTCATTCATTTGCTGAGAATGTTCCCTGATAACAGAAATATGTCAACCTGTTACCTCTCTATTATATTACATCACAGTACAGCTGTAAATCAAGATATAACACATAATGTTCCCTGGACCACAAACTTTTTCCAGTAATAGTTTGCAATCTAACACAGGAGAAGAAGAAGAAGAAGAAGAAAGATATCAATTAAAAACATGGAAATACTAGGCCTATTAATTTAGGAGAGATTTCAAAGATGACACAATAACCGCCCAGCTATTTAACATATTTATTTAGGATAGATTTACAAATATTTTTATTTAGGAGTGATTTTAAAGATGAGAAGAAGAAAAACCACCCAAGTATTAGTTCCATTTATTTCGGAGAGATTTTGAAGTTGAAAAAAACCACTCATCTATAAGGCCTATTCATTTAGGATAAGCTTAGCAGTGAGGCCCTGGCATTGTTTACTCAAGCTGCCAATAAATAACAGTAAACCTCTCAGCAGGAACAAGCAACATTCCTGGGCAGCTAGTAATTGCTTTTGTCAACACGTCCATATATACTTTACAAAGTACAGCTCCTTTACAACATAACCTGACCCAGTTGCTTCACCAGCCATAACAAGTCATACAAGAAAGACTTTGATCAAAATGTTACCTTCTTCCATATGCCTCCAGTGTATATTTTAATAGCTAACTGAAAGAATGTATCCAGGTATGAAACATGTGATCATTTCAGGTTGATAGATTATGGCTCTGTGCATGTTTATTCGTTATCTAAAACGCTTACCTTGTGAAGGTGTGATACTAATCATTCTGTATAATGTAGTTGGTTAACTGCTAAGCAATTAATTATGCAGTTGTTAGTCATATAAACTCAGGTATGTATATGTTATGTTGTGTGATATGTTCACTTTATGATTGTGCTATTTAACCTTTCAGAGTATCTTAACATATTAATTCAACAGTATATTATCATATATGTTGACGTACCTCTGTTTGTTATTACACTATGTTCACTATATTCGTGAATATCTTTACAATTGCACATTTTATAGCTTGTCTGTAAAGTTGCTGTACACTGAATGTGAAATGAAATATATGTGCTCAATATTACGTCTTTGAAAGTTCCGTATTTCCACGGCCCAGTGTGCAACCTGACAACAGATTGACCTTAGCCACAAAGTTAATTGTTATTCCCTGATCAAGAAATATCATTTTTATGCTACCAGCCACTCACTACCGAATATATGAATAGCATAGGTAGTGTAGTAGTGTTTGTTTTCCCTCATAAATTTAATATTACAGATGACATCACTCAGACCTTGCGCTAAATACCCACAATTAACTGGATGTAGTATCACCAGCAATGTAAATGAGTGCAGAGCAGTTTTATAGACACACCATATATATATATATATATACAGGTAATCTGAATTATTAACCAGTTACATGGCATTTTCAGAAGTGCTTATCCATCTAGTCAGTGGCTGACCAGAAACGACATCACTAGTGTCGCATTCCCTCATTTTAACCTGTCGCAAGGGCCATAGTTGTGCCCTGATGTCGACGTCTGTTTCGGCAGAGTAGACTCGAAACACCACCGAGTCGAATAGCTGCTGGAACAGAGGGTGGAGCACTTATGGGAATGTCCCACGTGATGTAAGGCCAGTTTCTAATCAAGAATCAAGAATCCCTTATTAGCTCCACTCCGTAGCTATTGCGCTGTTCATAGAACATGATAACTGCTACCCTACTTCCTTATGGTTGGGTGAATCACATGAGTAAGTTTTAAAACAGACTATGAATGAGTGAGTGGCTCAACACTATAATTCCACTCCTGTGTAACGTGTACATATACTATCATTAAGAATTTCTAATTGTCAATCTTATTTTATTATTATTCGGAATAAATTTGCACTCTTATATTAATCTTATCTATTATGACATTTCTGCGGGAAAACAAGCTTTCCTTGCTGGCGTTTGTGTCTTCTGCAAAATGAAATATATAAATACACACACACACACATACACACCAAATACAATTTATATTAGAAACAAAATGAAAACACTTGGATGTCAATCAATAAGAGCTAGTCAGGCAGTGGTCTAACGTCGAGAATTTACATAATTTGGCATGTAGTCAGATGTGATTCTTTTTTAAAAGGCGATCCTGTTGAGGAAAGTTGAAAATGTAACAAGGAAAGGAAATAGGTACAAGTGTTAACAATATTTGTCAATAAAACATACTAGCAACGAGACACGGCGACAGACGACTTTTCGACTAAAAGCCTTCATCAGGACAAAGACAACAGACGAAATAAACAATATACTAAACGTAAGAGTACACACGATGATACGAGGATGAGATATATTAAAGCGTGGTAAGATACATGTAATGGGGAAGAGAAAAATCAATACTGGAGGTTGGTTGCTGGCGTAGCTAGTGTGTATGTCGTCCCGTGCGCATCTAATAATTTGACGCCCTCCACTTTGGAAGTGGAGGAATAAAAAGTTCATTAGTTTTTTTTCATGTAATTTTTGTTAATCTATTTACTTGCTTCCTAGTATTAAATTCTATGTTCTGACTACCACTGGCTTCTTAGTACTAAATTTTATGTTCTGATTACCACTCGCTTTTTAGTACTAAATATTATGTTCTGACTACCACTTGCTTCCTAGTACTAAATTGTTCTGACTACCACCAGCCTCCACATTATCTATGTACGAGGTTAAAAAAGAGTGATTATGAATGCTGTAGCAAACAAAGATGACAATAATATCTTAGATGACATCACATGACTATTTTGCAGCAACTTCAAGTGCTTTAATTCAGTGATTCGTAGCGGGAGTCATATGGGTCCCAGTGGGCCACCATGTTTTACTAGGGACCACAAAGAAAGAATGGATTAGAAGACGAACTCATCTGCTGTGGTCACTGAATGATTGCCATTTGAAATTATTCTGACAATATATAATAACATAAATGATACTGAAACAGGATGGCAACCATCGACTAACTAAAGATGTTTCATATCATAACAATTGATGAGCTTTTAAAGGTTCTTGAGTAGTCAGATAAACTAATGTTAACTAAAACTGGCCACTGACTAAAATATGTTTAGAACCACTGATTGAATCTAAGGGATAAAAAGAAAAGAATAAGCTTTACATTTTTCCTGCCTGTCAAACCTGACATCGTGCGACATTTCAGAACAGGACGAACAATGGTAAAACGTAATGCTGGTTGACATTTCTCAATGTCATTGACTCTTGTATTACATGTTCTCCAAGTCATGTGGAGAAAACAATATTTGTGAGAAATATGAATGACATTCTACTATTCTGAGCTAAGTATTAGTAACAATGTCAACAATAATAGATAAAAAACAAAGTAGAAATTAATTTGTTGAATGAGCAAGAAGGTGCATTAACTTGAAACAGTGGTTGGGAAAATACGGCTCGTTTGCCACATCCAGCCCGCCATAACCATTTTACTGGCCTATATGCTTTGGTTTATCAGTTCAGAAAACTGCTCGGAGCTCCAATGTGCACACGCAGAACGTATTTCCCAGTTCCACGTGACAACAGCTTAATCCGGACCGCCGATAAAAAAAGGTAGCCCTGTCTTGCTCAAAATAAAAATTACATTAGTGAAGCTATGCTCAAGTACATGCTAACTAGTGTATGCTAACTAGTACGTGCTAAACTATAGTACGTAATAATTCTTATTCCATAATTCTTATTCTCAGATGGACTTATTTTTCCCCCCATAACTACTTATTAGATCGAAAAACTCTTTTGGATCCAACTTTATATGATTCTCCATGACCCTATAAAACCATTTTTTGCCCTTTAAAAATGTAACTATGTTAAAGCATTTTTTTCTATAAATTATACATTTAAAAAGGTTTTGTAAATGTACACAATGTGCATTTTTACAGTAATACACCCTAGTCTGGCGACAGACCCGAATGATGAGGGGAAATAAGTATTATTTGTTTATTGTGGTTTTTCCCCCTCCCCAACTCTTCATTGGCTGTGACGCAAAGCATATACTGGCCAATTAAAATAATTGGCACGATTAAAATAATAGTGACGGATTTTTCACTTGATGCAGATAAATTTAATTTTGATATCAAGCCGCGCCAATATGGTAAGGAAACCACGATTTACATGGGTACGAATGTGTCGTCACTTGTCGTTTATTTAGAGATTTCATTATTATTGACAGAATTCGTGAATTTATTTGGCATGAATATCTTTGTGATTTTCATTGGTCATTGTGATGTGTTGTCACGATTGCCACCAATGAA
Source organism: Meghimatium bilineatum (assembly GCA_034231615.1). Lineage (NCBI taxonomy): Eukaryota > Metazoa > Mollusca > Gastropoda > Stylommatophora > Philomycidae > Meghimatium > Meghimatium bilineatum. The sequence goes on from CM067298.1 coordinate 33,468,028, forward strand.
AAGCACCGAAATACTAGGGTACGCCTATAGAAGATATATTATCAGGACATTTAATGTCAGTTGTGCTGTATTTTTTTTTAACTCGATGATGGTGCTCCAATATTTTTAGGTCTAATTGTATAATCGTGATATAATAGCTAAACTCCAATTTACACAAAGACTTATCGCATATTGTACGTGTTGTTATTGTGGTATCTTGCTCGATTTAGCCAATTTATATATATATAGTTAAGAGTGTTTATACAATATTGGTTTAAAGTGTAAATTTACTACTATGCAAAATGTGACTACACAATTGTAGTTACTTCTGCAGAGAAGCTGGAAGTGACCATTTATACTACAACATACACAATCCTAAAAAGATATAGACATGTACAGCTAACCTGAACGTTGTGTTGGAATATATATGATTGGGTACTTGCATGTATATTATTAATGTTTCAGACAATATTTAGTTTTGCTATATATATATACTACGGGATGTACACATCACTACAACAGTTTAAAACAGAACACTACCATGTCTTCACTAACAGAATATATATTTTGTAGCTGTAATTGTGAAAAATGTCAGTTGAACTTTGCTAGGGATTTGACAAAGTTTCGATAATGTAGCTTATAAACTTATAGAAAACATATAGTATTGTAAAGACACCACCGGAAATATTTGGTTATCATTAACTGCTATCCTGACGTGACAAATAAAACAGTGGATCATTGCGTCACCGGATGCGGAAGATCTGAAGGTTTGACAATAATATATCATCACTCTTTTGGTAGTCGTGATTTGTGATTTTCAAAGCACTATACATACGTGCAATAGGTTGCCATTGCTTTCTGAATGGTCAGGATGTACTACTACCTGAGGCTGGGCTCAAACATAGCACCTGGACAGTTCAAGACGCTCATGTAAATTTCCGCCACAGATTCAGACACTGATGAAAGTTGGGGTCTTGTTTGAAAGAAATGCTCTGGACACATCTCCCAATAGCACAAAAGGATAAAAGATCTCTACGGCTCGTAATTTCTGGTATCAAAACAAAACAAACATCATTGTAACTAGAGATTAATGGGTTAGTTATGACCATCTACATTATAAATCATATTGGCTAATTATAAATCCAGCCTTCTTAATGGCACAGTTGACTATTTCTTTGATTTTCATTGGTTTTCACATAAAGTATAATCGTGTGTCATGTGACGTATTCCTTCCAGAACGTTGTCTTCCCAATGAACTCTCTGAACCTCTCTCTGTCTTGGGCGATGTGGCTTGCCTTTTCTAGCGCTGTATTCATGTTATCTTTAATGTCGTCAGCCCATCGTCTTCTTGGTCTGCCCCTTCTCCTCTTCCCAGGTACTCTTCCCTCCATTATTTGTCTTTCTAAACAGTTATGTCTCTTTATATGACCAAACAGGCGTAGTTTTCTTTTTGTTATTGTGTTTAGTAACCAACACTCTGGAATATTCAGTGTGTTTATAATATCTGAGTTTCTGATTTTATCCTTCCATGATATTCTAAGTATCTTCCTGTAGCATTTCAGCTCGAAGGCGTTTATCCTCTTTGCCGCTGTTTTACTTAGAGTCCATGTTTCACAGCCGTATGTTGCTACCGGAAAAATAAAAGTTCGTAACATTAGCACTTTCGTTTCTATTTTGTTGTTTTTCCATTTGTTTTTCAGAAAAATTAAATAAAGTAATTAAGAAGACTGTATTTTCAGTTAACCAGGAGGTCTTATGGCGTTGGCGACCATGATTTATCATTTTTTGATATCGAAAATGGGGGCACATTCACATGTCCCATTATTTATCCATGACACGGCGCCTGGAGAAGATTCTTTGTAAAGCGGAGCGTACGGAATTTTAGTTTATACGGAGACGTAACGTGGGGACACATTTTCGGATTGACATGTCGAGTTTATGAAATATTTTTTTTTAAATGGAATAGTAACACTGTCCTTGGCATGCAAGTCGTTCGAGGTGATTGTAGGAGTGGTGTTGGTTGTCGCACCCCATGTGTAAAAGTTAAAGAAAATTCATGGAAAGAAATCGAATGTCAGAACGAAAGGCACACGTATTACAATAAACTTTTATTACTGCATGTTTTCAGGAGAAAAAAAACATAGAAAAGACAATAGATAAATGGATAGATAGATAAAGTCGATGTGCACTGACCTCACTCAAATCGAAACTAAATACCCACAGTTCATATGACGTTGTGCACTGACCTCACTCAAATCGAAACTAAATACCCACAGTTCATATGACGTTGTGCACTGACTTCACCACTCAAATCGAAACTAAATACAAACAGTTCATATGACGTTGTCCACTGACCTCACCACTCAAATCGAAACTAAGTACCCACAGTTCATATGACGTTGTGCACTGACTTCACCACTCAAATCGAAACTAAATACCAACAGTTCATATGACGTTGTGCACTGACCTAACTCATTTTGAAATTAAATACCCACAGTTCATATGACGTTGTGCACTGACCTCACTCATATTGAAACTAAATACCCACAGTTCATATGACGTTGTACACTGACCTCACTCAAATCGAAACTAAATACCCACAGTTCATATGACGTTGTGCACTGACCTCACTCATATTGAAACTAAATAACCACAGTTCATATGACGTTGTGCACTGACCTCACTCATATTGAAACTAAATACCCACAATTCATATATAACTATTCACAATTCATATGGTGCTGCACCACCAGCAATGTAACTGAGTGCACAGTGACTTTATAGACACGTGATGCTTCCTTGACAAAAAACTAACTAGCTCATTGCATACCATTTTCAAAATAAATTCTACACGTGTCAGGTATATGAACTGTAAATAACGAGTACTAGTGTTTCTTGTATTTCACATTTCTGTATATTAGACTTTATTAGTAGCTTGTTATACAATCCAACTATAGACGATGTCGTCATCTTTCTACTGAATGAGAAACGAGAGACATTCATCATTAACGATTTATAATCTCTCCTTCAGCACATATGTCATATACCCACTCAACACAGATTTCACGAGAAATACTTTAACAGAGATTAAAACGAGCAATTCTTCAACACATTTGATATGTATATTCTTCTCTCGCACTTGTGGATAGAAGATCGGTAAAATCAGTGTCAGAGAAGAGACTGCTTGTTATGCCATTTGTAATTTTTACATTTGGTCTGATCCTGACCGTCTGTAAAGACGAAGAATATTAGCATCAATGAGAGATCATGAGAAAAAGAAATAGCAACAGAGAAGAAATAGCACTATTTGAAGTCAATAATATTGATTAGTATTATCAGTGCTTGGTCAGCTGAAGTAGCACTCGTAATCTTCTTATCATTCCTTAGCTATGTGAGATTTATTTTGGTTGTCATACGTCGACTTGGATATATCGTTTACAAAGAGGCTGCTTAACTCTGATATACTCTAGTGCAGTGAATCTCAACTTGGTTCATACTTAGCGGGCCACAGTGACTTTCAATGAGGTCATGTATAAATATTGTGATATTGAGTGACCACATGTAACTCGAGAGGAGTGACAGGACGGTAACTATTTAAAACATAAAGAACAATATTTATATCCATAAAACTTAATGAAACGTTGTTGGTCCCGTAGCGCGGTAGTTAACGCACTAACTTTGCATATGAGTGGTCCTGAGTTCATTCCATAGTTGAGGATCGCCAATATCCGGAATGTGTCAAGTACACATAGTATCCAAAAAATTAACTGCAAACACTATTTTAAACATGGTTGAATCATGCATCTTATTTTTCTGATCGCAACGGTTCCCGGGTCGAGCAGCTCAAGACTGCGAGGAAAAGGAGATGGACCTCATATAGCAGAGACATTGAAATGTGAGAAATCACTAACATATCACACCCCTACGGCGTTAATAAATGGTTAACTTTACTTACCATAATACCTATGCACAGAAAACGTAAACACGACATGAAAAGACCATGTTCATTATTTCCGTACATTTTATTGGTCGGCAGTGACGCATTGTTATAAGTATATAAAAAGTGACCACGAAATCATGACAATAATAAAAAAAACGTAACCAATGAAGACTTAATTAATTCTGGACCGAGGTCTTCTACTGCCGTCGGTGTCGGTTAATTGAAATTGATGTCGGTTGACAGAAAGATTATATGAATGGTGACTAGACATGTAAGCTACTCATACTAGAAGGATATAGACACGAAACATAACAAACCAAAAACATACAGATTGTTGATTCAAACCATGTAAACTTTCTTCATTTTTGGCAGTATTGTTTTTTGTTTACCGTATGCATTGCTATTTTATTACTGTCTCGTATATATTATACTAATTTATTGGTTATTTATTGAAATCGTCTAGAACAGTGGATCTCAGCTATTCCATCCTTGGCCCTTTTGGGATAACTATTACTCCCTTGCACTCCCTCATGTCTAAAAATAAGCCTGATAACTTTCTTCAATGCGTTGAAAACTGTATTTCTTATAAAATGGCATTCATATATTTACACTTCAGTGGCCCCCATAGACAGACCTATGGGATTCTCACCCTCTCCGATTTACATTTCTCTTTGTCTTCCCTCTGAAAACCTTCGTAGTCCCATAATGGGCGCCATATGGCCCTCTGTGATAACCACCGGTCTAGAAAACTATTCACACGCCAAATTTACTGCACGAGTGTAATTGTTATTTGTTTTTGGTTTGGACTTGATAAATAGATTAGATTATAAATTCTTACACAATAACTTTCTGTCTAACCATGACCTTGAACACTGTTTATGCTATATTTATAAGCAATAATATGGGAGCTTATGTCAAGGTATGACTGTCTTGAGATTGTTCATTGTATCTAATATGATGTACGGGGTGAAACGGTAGTCACATGATATTCGGGTTAACATGAACATAGACGGTCAAGGAACTCGCGACCAAGTTCAAGAATGTTCTAATAAAAATGAGACGGAATGTGTCAAGTACACATAGTATCCAAAAAATTAGATGCAAACACCATTTTAAACCTGGTTGAATCATGCATCTGATTAACAATGCATATTCTTCTTCCGCGTAAATAATTATAAAATCTCTTGTTAGTAAATTACCACATAACATGGAGACAATTCCAACTTGTCACCGCATTAGGTCACGAATACAGTTACCTAACTATGGACTAGTTACACACATTTTGATTTTCACTGGTTTAGGATGTTGGTAGTCTTCGTTTAATTACTCTACACAGTAAATGGGTAAAAGTTGTTTTTATGTGTATAAATATCTTTATCTCCATTAGGTATTATATTCTCTTGTAATATATGCCTTCTTCTTCTTTCTGTCCTCATGTACCTTTCGGTGTTGAGGGGAGATTGAGTGTACTGTCTTTTGCCCTTCTATTTGCCTACTCTGCTGTTATATTTCCGAGTGTCTCTAATACACTATCTATCCACCTTTTACAAGGGCGTCCAATAGGTCTCCTGTTTTCGTATCGTGTGTTAAGTGTTTTTTTGGATAATACTTTGCTCTTTCTGTCTGGTTATGTGGCCTATATATATATGGTAATATATGTAACTCGATATATCCTTGATATATACTCGATATAAATGTATATATATATATATATATATATATATATATATATATATATATATATATATATATATATATATATATATATATATATATATATATATATATATATATATTGTTCAGGAAAAGAAGCGCAAAATTATATCAAACGTGTACCAACATTTTATTTTACAGAATTAATGTTTCAACCTTGACATGAAGACACTTTCAGACTTAAGCTAAAAAAAAACCCGTTGTCAGTCATTCCCAATGGACCATTAACGATGCTGGCTCGCCCACTGCAGCCAGTTCGGACGATACCGGTCCGTAATTGTGACATCTGTAGGGCCTTGTAGCCCAAATACCAGCATCGTGAAGCCGGTTCCTGACCGTTAGATCTGAAATTTGATGAGCTGCTGACATTGACTGGACTATGGAGGATGCAGATGCAAATCGATTCCTAGGGTGGCGCAGCCGTATGTATCGGTCTTCGGCAGGTGTTCCACTCACTGCGTGGACGATCTGCCACTGTGCTAGTTTGTTGAAATCACCTCCATGTTGGAGTAATGGTGGACTAATAACAGACCAATGGTGCTACTAGCCACATTAAATTGTCTGGTCACTACACTTTGTGATTGTCCAGTATGTTGGCGCCCAATAATGACGTATCGTTGTTCTGTAATGAGATAACCATTACTTGCGCATTGAATTCTCAAATGGATTTATTCCTTGGATCGTAAATCTTTTATACACATTCAATAATATGGTCAGAGAGTTTTTACTCAGTTAAAAGTTGACGTTAACACATAACATATAGTAATGCCGTAGGGGTGTGAGATGTTAGCGATCTCACATTTCAGTGGCTCTACTATATGAGGGCGGTAGCCATCTCCTCTATCTCGCAGTCTTTACTTCTCGGATTAATTCGGTACCAATTTAAGGTTACGTCGACCCTGAACCGTTGCGATCTGAAAAAACTTAACTGGGGATTGAACAGGACCACTAATATGCGAAGCCAGTCTGCTAACCACTGCGCTACGCGGCTCCCAGCGTACTGTGCTCAGTACGTTTCACGGGATTTTCATGAGCCTGTCGCGAGTTATTGCCAAAAATGTTGTTTTGATCTTGATCTCTTTCATGACCTGACGAATCATGAGGTGAGTATAATTCAGGTAACCACAAGCGTTAATGACCAGATTGACACAGTCGACATATTGAATGATGTCCAATCAGCAAATATCTTTATAAAAGTAACTCAACAAAATTTGAGTTTTTGTTTTTTTTGTTTTTTTTTAAACAATAAATATCAATGCTGCACATTATTTACAATTTCAGGTTATCGTACATCAAGTGTATCCATATCTAGAAGGAAATTGTGTATCAGATACATTTATTCTGCATTGTTGTCTAACGTCTGCTGTTGAGTGAATGTAGGACAGAGAAAGAAATGTGTTGTGTAATGGCTTATAATATAGATGTAATATTTGTATTTTTCTGTTTGATATATTCAAGTTCACAAGTTGACGAAGTTGGTTGCTATGACTTAAGCATCAGCTATGGGATTCAGAGATAGTGAACCACCAACTATGACACAAGTTGATCGCTTTAAATTGCACATTCGTTATGTGGTTCAGAGATAGTGCACCAACTATGGCACTAGTTGGTCGATTTGATTTGCACGTCCTCTATGTGATTCAGAGATAGTGGCCATGTCTCAGTAGGCCAAGTTATCTTGTTTGGCTTCCTGATTGTTTAGAAAGTGATAGCAAACTACTTAAAGTAAATATTGACTACACAATAACTGTCCAAAACCTCATGGATTGATTGTTAAATCCTGAATAAGATACCCTACTATATGTTTTGACCTTCTAAATGATAGTCAACTCACACCGAGTCATTCTTAGTTGCATCTGACGTCAAGCATGAACGATCACTATGCATTACTCCCATTAATGAAACCAACAAGACACTAGTAGTCATACACACTATACACTGCCTTACACACTATAAACAGCCTTGAATACTATAAACAGCCTTACGCACTATAAACAACTTATACACACACACTGTACACGGTCATACACATATAAACGGCCATATTATCCAAATATATTAACAATATCTCATACCTTGAAGTGCGTAGCCAGCCAAATCACGACATATACTATTTATTATGTCAAAAAAACCTTTGCTATAGCCTAACTTGACTAACATCCGCGGTTGAAAGAAACGTATCACGCCACAACAATAACTTTTTAAATTTCATTTTATATTAATAATACACAAATGTCTTTCTTTTTGTACATTGAAAACAACGTAATGTGCAGCAGTTGATCAAGTAACGACTGTGCCAAATATAAAAATGTCCTTTCATTGAACAGAATAATAAGTTAAACTAAACGAATGCCAAGCAAACACATGCGCAAACATTCTTTCAGATCTATTTGAGCACTTTATAAGACAGAATCATTCTATGACGCAATATTGGTTTTGTATCGGTGATTTAAAAAACGCCAAAGATACTTTTATCTTATTATTGTATGTAGCCCCATTCAATTATATTATTAATTACTTCTGCGCTGTCACATTTAAGCAGTAAATTAATCTTTGTGAACTTGGCAGTCATAAATAAAAGACTTGGTTTTTGTTAGTAAACGCCTATGCAATAAAATATAACACTTGATGTGATCTCTATAGATTCTATAGAAGCATGTAAGACAACATTTCTCTCTGGACATAATGCTTCCCATTATATTTGAGTCAAGTTCTTACAATAAGATATATGTACTGGATCTTGCAAACAATTAGAATAAATAAAATAAATTAAAACATTTAAAATAAACAATTAGAAGACAGAATTGATGCCTTTGAGATGTGGGTATGTAGGAGAATAGGGAGAAAATCATGGAAAGAGAAGAAAACAAATAAAGAGGTGCTAAAACACTTAATATGAAGAAAGAATTAGTAAGAGAAATAAATATCAGGCAAAAAAAATATTTTGAACACATTAAAAGACCTTAAAAACCTTATTGAAGACCTTACTTGAGAGTAAAGTCAAGGGACGAGAGCGAGAGGTAGACAGAGATACAAGTGGGAGAGTAACACCACACGATGGACATGTTACAGTCTAGCAAAGTGCACCACCAAAACCAGAGACAGTTAATGTTGAAGATCTGTTGCAGCCAACCTTCATTGCGGAGACGGCAGTTGATGATAATGACTGGATCTTGCAAACACACAAAAGTATTGACACCACAGATCCCAGTTCTATAGATTGGATATTAACTCCGTGCGGGATTGGCTAGTAAGCAGTCTTACAATCTCAACTTAGGCGAATAATTCTCAAAGGTTGCATAAATAGTACTGCTAGCGTTCAGTAGTCTTGCCACTAAACGTAGAACTGGGCCCTACAAAGTAATATAATAATAGTTGAAAAGCATTGTCCAAATTAGGATATTTTTTAATTATATTTCTGTTTACTGTTGAATGTGTTCCTTCTTGGATATATTTAGCATAGGCCTCTGATGCTTGTATGAAAACATGCATGTATATATTGTCTATTCATGAACGTATATTAGCCAAATATGACAGGGGGTTCTATGCTAGAGATGGACTTTGCAGTCTCTCCGCGCACACCAGAGAGATGCGACAACACACGTCTGAAACTGTTGTCATTATCCCCTGCTATATGGCTATTGTGTATGTATGTTTGAGTATGTGTATGTAAAGTTCTGTGTGCATTCATGCGTACATATTTATAGTTTAATGTTTTGGTTAAGTAAAATGTTCCTCTCATGGTGGGATACGCTACTTTCAACCACGGACGTTAGTACAAATTTCCTAGCTGTCAACCATCAAAAATAATGGAGGTTGCGGTTCTGGTAACCGAGTTGAAACAACAAGATAATAGTTTCATGTAGTTAGGTGGGTAGTCCAATCTCTTTTGGAGAGGCGCACCTCTATCAACCAGCGGACAACAAAATCCAATTAAACTATACCAGGAGGCACTACCATAAAATATATTTGTTTTGTAATGGGTTTGCCTCATTTGGCCGAGACACGCCCTTTCAACCTAGGATTTGGTTTCCGTCTTGGTTATATCAGGGCGTCATAACATATATTGTTTGTTGTTTGTTAAGTAGGGGTTTCGCCTCATTTGGTCGAGGCCCGCCCCTTTCAACCTAGGACTGGTGTCCATGTCGGTTATATCAAGACCTTTGGGGAACGGTGGTGTTTGTGGCTTTTCTGCCTGGTTGTGCTAGAATGTGGCTCTTTTAACCGGGTTCGCTGCTGAGCCTCCTAGCGGCAGTCCTTATGTGGACTATAGTGTGGCTCTGCCTGTCTCCCATGATATTGATGAGACTATAAGGTGGTAGTCCTTAAAAGGACTTTTCATAACATTTATATGTTCGCATGTATTTATGTAAGCTTGCATTATGTATGTATGGATGGGTGTATTCTATATATGGACTATTTATTTATATTCCTGTATACTTCTTCGGATAGTTCCATTTCATTGAAGATATTTAGTGATTCGATATCCATGATGATGTCACGAGCAGCACTCGGGGGTCGCTCTTGTTCTTCCACATAAATCTGCGCTCTCCTACTCTGAATCCTCAGGCCCTTTAATTAATACTCGTTATAATGTAAGAGAGAGGGAGACAACTGATTGTTCTGGGTCTAGTATTCCAAAGTATATTCTTATCTGCACCCCATGTGGTACTAAACTAAGTAGAATATTTTCAACTCTGTATATTTCAATGTATTTTATTTTTGTCTTGACTTATTCAGTTTTAAAAATAGTTTGTCAGATTAGTTTGAATTTTCTTCCTTGTTCATTGTACGCCATTCATTACAAACGGAAGTGTTCTTTGAGATGATTTAATGCTGCGCGACAGATGATGTATAAATATTTGCTCGTTCACTTTAAGTTTCAATAGGCTGTTGTCCTCGCGTGACAAGTTATGTCCAGGATGATTCCCTTCTCTATCATTCACATCTGTTCTTGAAGCATTCTGATTCCAGGTAAGCGATATAGAGATTTGATTTCTTAGACGATTTACTAGTGTTCTGTTTAAGATATTCCTGCATGTTGGGTGAAATACTTAATTACTCGATCTATTCAGTCGACGATGGCCATTCAGCTCAACTAGGATGATGATGTCTCTGGTATGCCCGACTGTGACTAATAAGTCATATGTGCACAAGGAATTCTCTACCCCACTCTGAGCATGTGTGGGAGGAGTTTGTTAGAGATTTAGCAGCTATTGCCTTTCTTCTAGTGAGATTTTTTTTATTGCACAGCATGATGTCTGAGGTTCTCTGCAGCTACTGCACCACTCTGCGGTGCCTGTCGGATCTGTCTTGTGCAAGACTCTCCCATGAATTTATGGTATATAATGAAGTGAGTCAGTGATGTCTTAGGAGTCTCTTTAAAAATGCTTATTATGTCCTCCAGTCTGGAGTTCTCCATATAAAAACTTTTTTGGTAGACGAATATCTTTTATGTGGGTCGTATGTCCTGCCCAGCGTGTCTGTACCTTGATCTACATTGTGTGTATGCCTACAGACTTAGATTTCATCGGTACTTCCCTGTCTGGTATTTTATCCCACCAATGGATGCTAATGCAGCGTAGGTGGAAATGGTTGATTTCTCTAGCATGCCTGGCATATACTGTCCATGTTTCACAGGCAGAAAGAAGTGAAGACATTGCTGCTGCATGATAAGCTATGAGTTTGGTGGTAGTTGTTATTCCTGACCTGTCACATGCGCTTATTCGGTCTTCTAAACGTGGTACTAGCTTTCGCTATTATATTGTTTAGTTCAGTGTGGATGTTTACGACTTACTAGAGAGTATGCACAGGTAGGTTATTAGGTTTTAAATGTGAATTTCCTCCAAAGACGGATGTGTCGGGCCATTGGCGCAAATAAAACAGCGACATAATGCATTTCCATTCTCTAGACTCCATTCTGCTGGAAATCAAGTAGGACCATGGTGCTGCTACGAAAGAATTAAAGCAGGAGTTTGACAATAAACGCTGAAGAAGAAGAAATGTGAATTGCTTGGTGCGGGTTCAAACATGGAATATTTTGTTCTTTGTATCGGTGAAGCCAAAGTTGTCGCGAGCTTCAGAAAAATGGTTTAGAGTGACCCGAATACGGATGCATGGGTGAATTACTTCGCACTTGAAGTGTAGTCATTTTAGATGCAAAATGTGTTATAGTTATGTCGCTTACCGCAAGACTGAGTTTACATTCTTCTGTATCGAGCTATTTGTAAAACTTTGTCATTTCTGCTACTCTGTCAACTTCTCAGTTATGTAAAATTGGACCTACATTCTAAAATTTCATATTTAATTTAAGAGATGTTGTATTACCAGTGCACATCGATATTTTGGACAAATTTATTTTTTCTGTTGTTGGTTTTTCCTGGCTTAGAGGTTATGCTTAGGGGTTCGCTTTGTGCTCAAGAGATCGCGGGTTCCACTAATACATCAATAATTAATAAAGTGATATGCAGTCGATCGGCTTTATAAAAACGGATTAATTCGAATGAGCTGTGTTTGAAAGGCGAGCTAACTATCCATTCTGTCACCGAGACGACATTAGTTTAAATGCCCGGAATAAGTCCGTAATTTAGTAGCACATCACAATGCCTCAGCATGTCATAAAACTTAATATAAAAATGATATGCCAGAACCATTTGTGAACATTGATTTGAGTTATTATATTGAAATATATTTCATCCACAGATCAAACGTTTCCTGCATTCAGGAGCATGTGCTAAGTCTGGTCTGCTAGAAATTGGTGATCGACTTCTTGCCTGTAATGGTCACAATTTGAAAGGACTCACACAAACCCAGTGTTTGAATGTTCTGAAGTCATCGGGTAGTGTGGTGAATCTAACTGTTTTGCGTCGCATTGAAGATAATCAGCATGAAAAATTACCAGAAAATAATTACGAACACCTATCCACATCTCCACTTGCTGAAGATGCAAAGTCCTTCTCTCATTTGATCAATATAAACAATCTTGAGAGTACAGAAGCAAATATTGAACACGACAATTACTTATCAAAATCAGCACAAGAAACTCTGACAGAAGTGTGCGATATTCATGACACCGTGTTGTTTGAAAATAGAACATATAACCATGATTCGTGTCAAAACAACAGTTATCCTGTACATGAAGATCTGCTAATTGATATAGACAGCAGTCAATATGTCACTCAAGGGAACAGTTGCTCACAGGAAAGAATAGTTCACCAAGCTACATTTGGTTCATCTTCGCAAATTCCACTACCTGCTCAGTTTATAGATCCAGATATTACAGAAAATTTAACTTTTTATCAAAATCAGGATGACATTCCAGTAAACGTGACTAACATTGATGATTTACTTTTTGGATCATTTGGAGACCATGGTACGACATCTTCTAGTAGTCAGATCTGTGCATCGGAGGTTACAAATACTAGTACTGTAAATGAGGATTTATTGTTAATATCGTTTGACCAGAATACAGATTATTGTCCTTCTCAAAATTTAGATGATGTTTTGTCTAAAGAACCAGCAATAAGAGAGACTTTTGGTAACACTGAGATAAACATCGATAATACTACTCCAAAACAGGAAAATAATTATTTTGTAAGCAACAGACCAGAACTTGCAGATACAACTGACGCAAGACTGATAAATATTCAGGAGGAAGAAGAGTTGTATAAATTCAGAAACAGCCTCGTAGCTGTCTTACCAGTTTCTTCCAGTTCAACAGAAGAATACGTCTCGAGAATATCCATTTCTCCTGTGAATGAGATTGAAAATTCCAGTTTCACAGATACTGTACATCTCCCTTCAACGTCTAACACTCAGCCTTTGTATACCAGACACATTTCAATAAATTCCCAACCTCATCTCAATATTTCCAATATTAATGTTGTGATGAATAAGCATGATCTTCAGGAAGATACAGAAACTCATTTAAGTAACATTAAAGATCCTTCCAGTAGTGTCATTTTTCATACCAACGGAGGCAGCTCTTCCAGTTCTTTAAATTCTGCTATTATTAAAGTAGATGGGTCACTTCCTTTTGGAGCAGGTATGAGTAAGCCGGTAACATCCCCAGTGGTGCATACCACTCTTGGGATAACATGCACAGATAAATCAGGAGATTTTATTGAGCCAATGGTTGCTGTGAAAAATCACCAAGGCACACACATATGTATTCCATCATTTAATCATTCTACAGAACAGAAAAAGGAAGATAAAATACTTGATGGTGATGCCAAACTAGAAATAGCAGATGTACTTTCAGTAATAACTAGAATATCTTCCACTGAAAGTAAATTTGATTCAGAGAAAAGTGGAAACAACAAGGAAGTTTCAGAGCAGGAAATAATACCAACATTATTAACTAATGATAGAAAAGAAGCTATCTTTGATGTTCTCAGCCAGAGAATGACTACTGTTGATAGCCATAATATGGCTAGTATTTTCTCAAAGATGGTGTCAGATATAGCGGCTAACCATACAGAAGTAGATCAATCCATTATGCCTGAGAATGCCTTAATCCATACCACACTTGGTGTTTTAAATAATGGTGGCGACGATGATCTTATTCAACCAATGGCTGTGACCAAGGATCACCAAGGAAAGCAATTATATGTTCCATCTACATATTCGGAACGTAATGATTTCCATGAGAGAATATTTGATGATCATGCCAAATTGGATATTGCTAATATCATGTCCTCATTTAGCTCATCTCGGTCTGAATTATCTCATGAAAAACAAGATGTATATCAATCAGTAGATTTCGTTGTAGAGGATGAAATTGTGCCCACTGTGTTGTCTGATGATCAAAAAACAATCGTACAGAATATCTTAGATACTTGGATAAACACATCGTCACATAAAGAAGCATTCAGTGTTCAGCGTGCAGTTGCTGGATTTAAATTTAATCACGATCACAAAGGCATAAGTGATGAAACATCTTGCAATGTTGAAAGTGGTGTTAACAACATAATAGATGATAGTAGACACCACTTATCATCACACAGTAGCCACCGAAATGTAAATGCTAAACTTCAGAATGAGACTGAGAAAATTGTACAGATGTCATCTGCAGAAAATGTTGAAAGCACTCCATACAACATTCCTAATGCAAACAAGTTTTCTGAAGAGCCTGTACTTGACTCATACCAAGCCCGTGAAACAGAGAAAGAAACAATTATTGCTTCACTAAAGCAAAGTGCTCCATCGCACATTACCAATATATCGCAAGTCGGTTCATCTTCAACTGAGTTTTCTGATCAAGTGGTTTTGAGAAACAAATCCAAAAAGGCAATGGACTTTAAAGCTAAAATTGACCAGTTTCAGGAGCCAACAGATTCAAACTCATTATTTGCTGCCAGACGCCCAAGGAGCATGATAGATGCTTCTCCTTTTACATCTTCTTCTAAATTTGATGACATACGTAAATCATTTGCCAGTGATGGCCAATCAGTGCCATCATTCCGGCCACTTTCAGCAGTAAGACGCCTTAGTTCATCCACGGCAAGCTTGCATAGTATTGGCATAACTTCACCAGGTAGACCCGGAAGTGGAAGCTTTTCAAGCAGTACATATACCGTTAAAGCAAGCAAATCAGAATATCCAAAAACACGACAAGAGGATGGAAGTGCATTCCAGATTGATGTACTAAAAGGCATAATAGGTCTAGGAATCAAGGTCAAGGTTACACCTGACGGCCATACTCTAGTTACAGAAATTCAACGTGGTGGGCCTGTCCATAAAGATGGACAAGTGAGGTAAGAAAAAAGAGTGTTTGGTTATAGGGTATTAGACCTCATTGAAGTAAGACATGCCTTTTTAAACAAAAGACTAATATTTTATTTTGTAAATTATAGGCCTAAATATCACTGGGTATCAACTATTCTATCTAAGTGTAACCTTATGATCTGTGACTAGATCCGTGACTTTCACCAGTAGAAAACATCTGTACAGAATTAATACAAGTAAATATAAGTAGGAAGCCAGAGGACAATTTTTAAAAATTCTTGAGACTAACGGGAATTGAACCAGTCCGTTCAACGGCACCAAATCGCCTAGCAACTATTGAACACGCGTTCTTCCGTACTTGACTAACCGCATCTCCAATAAAAGATGCGATTTCATCAAGCCATTCAAACCGTGCACACAAAGTCACCAGAACGGACAGATCGAGACAAGGACTATTACAACAACAACAAACATCCCGTACAGGTATTGAAATATCCTCAGTAACAACAAACATATAACATAGTATCCGTATTAGTTATACAAGGGCCGATAGGTCTTCTTGTAAACATGGATAACATATATAGACAATACTATTTTGCTTCGAATAATTGTTTATACAAGTAAATATAAGTAGGAAGCCAGAGGACAATTTTTAAAAATTCTTGAGACTAACGGGAATTGAACCAATCCGTACAATGGCACCAAATCTAGGCTATTTTCATGCTAGGCGATTCGGTGCCACTAGAACGGACCTGGTTCAATTCCCTTCAGCATTAAGTTATATTTACGCCTGAAATGTCTGGTGTGTGTCCTGTAGAGGTCTAATGGAAATCCTAAAAGGACTCGTGGTAGTCATTTTGGTTGTTTTTTTTAAACTGTTCTTTTTGTCCCAAAAATAATGGTGGTATTCCTAAGATACCTGGTATTTAAAATTAACTTCAATCTTCACTTGTCCCGTATATATTCACTCTCCTAGTACAAAGAAAGTGTAAACCTTAGTAGAGAATAAACTGTTTAGCTCAACAAATAGTATAGGGTAACTAAGCAGTAGATTCCTTCTCACTGTGGAATTCCAGGAAATGAAAAAGCAGACTAACTGACTAAGGAAAGTGCTGCCGAAGACCAACCAGATGTACCAATCACCTACCATCAGAAAAAAATAGATGTTCAAGGCAATAAGAAAACCACAAACACCAACACACGATGAATATCACATTATGAATAGATCAGAACAAGTTGTAACTCTACTCACCAGAACGGGACAAAATCGACTCCGCAGTCACATGTACACAAAATTCCAGATTGTCAACACGGTCATGTGCACATGTGGACAGGCAGCACAAAGTGCCAAAGTTATACTTCAAGAGTGTTCTCTGTATGAAACGCTGAGGCAGGCATATTGGCCAGAGGAAACAACACTGGAATCAAAGCTCTATGCGCCACTGTATAAACTTCAAAAGGCTTTTATTCAGAAGACAGAATTACAGATAAGGCATGTTTCAAGTGAACGAAAGAAGAAGAAGCTCAACAAAAATATTGTGTCTCAGAAACCGAGCTAATTTAGCTGCTTGAAAAATTATAAAATCGGATTCGGTAGCAGATGGTTTTTAAATAGTCTAGTAATCCTAACTCGAGTTCACTAGCTCGACGTCTGAGTGCAGCGAAAGTCGTACCATTGAAGTTGCACTGACCATTGCTGCTTAATGTAAAAGTAGAGCCAAACATTTCAGCGATAGTTAAAAAGAAATCATATAGGCTCTACACGATAGACAATTGCTTCAATTATTATTATTTTGTTGTATTATACATTAAGCAACATAATGGTTTATAAAGAGTAGTAATACTAGTAGGCATATACATATATATAAGCTATAACTTATTATACTTGATTCTTGATTAGAAACTGGCTTCACAGCATGCGGGACATTCCCATATGTGCTCCGTCCTCCACTCCAACAGCCATCCCAGTGTATGTAGAAAAGAGTCCCGGTCAGGTGTTGATTGTGTGATCTTCGGGACTTTCCAAAAAATGTACTTTTCCTTCCCTCACCTCTATATACTACCATTTCTAATATTTATTATAACTTGTTACAACTTATTATAACTTGTTATAAATGTGTCATTTCTCACTTCAAATGTTAAACCCCTCATATTCTAGAAATATTTAGACGCATGTGTAAACAGATTGATAAGCAGCAAAGGCCACAGTGTATGGCTGCGGTGGAATATGCATCATGTTTTCAGACGACACCACATACGAACAATCCCTTGCCACATGAACAAAATGCACAAATTTCAGGGTTCAGACAAATGCACAACAATCGGGAATCCATACCCCAAAAAAATCGCAACCTTGGGTGATTCAAGGTGTTTTACCAGCCATTCATTCAACTTAAAAAACAAAACACACTTATTTACAATATCAGACAAAATATATATGAATTGTCCAGGAAAACTAAACTAGTATTGCAATGAATACCATCTCACTGTGGCGTATCTGGCAACTAAAAAACAACGAATTGGTAAACAAGGGAAGTATCTCTCTCAGTTTCAAGTGGCCTAAAGTTTCAGGGTAGTTAAATCTCTGCTAGAACAAAATGAGACCAGTGGAGATGACTAAACGGAAACTACAAACCTGAGCATGAAAACACTAACAGATTAGGGCATTTGAAGTGGAGAAAGTTTTCATAATAGTCATTAAAGAGAGACTGTGGCGTTTTCATATTCATCATTTAAAATCAAGCTATATCGTTAATAGTAAATTTTAAAAAATATGAGATTATTACTATCACTGATAGATAAAATACGTTTTAGCGGTAAACTGAAACTAAAACTACCAACTCAATTTCATGGAAATAATAGACACGTTGGTTAACATAGAACCTTAGCCTAATTTTCTGGATGCTAGTGGTTTTAAAGTGTGCCATATACCTCCCACTGAAGGCGACAATATACTTGCAAGGAAAATATTGGAATTTGGAACCACAAACTCGCCTGGGGGATAAACATGAAAGTGACTATTCGAACGATACATATCAAGATGTGCATCGATACACTTTAGAAAACTTAATGATCTGTAAATAATCCCAACGATGTTTTGTATTTAATGTTTAGGTACCATTGAAGGGGTAAAGGGGATGGTGTTGTCTTAAATGGATGGCAATTTCAAGAAAACTTTCGAGAACCACTGCTTGTGTTCAGTGCTTCTCAAACTTCGTGAAAAGTTCCAACAAAATAAATATATTAGAATAAGGCACAATCCAAACAAATACTGTAGGCCTAAACACCGGTACTCGTTTATATCTTGACAATTTGTTATAATGAATAAGCCTATTATTTTTTTAAAAGTTATTTAATCTTGATTTGATCCAAGAGATCCGGGTAGCCGGGGGTAAAGATGCGCAGGGGGCAAAGATTCGCAGTCGTTTTTTTCTGGAACTATGGGTTTTTCCCGCAAACCACGTGGCCACGCTGGAGGCTAACATCCGTTTCTATTGCACAACGAGTTTTCATCGGTCAAGGGCAGGTCATTTTTGAGCCATGAGGTAAATTCATTTTTTAACGTTCTGATCTAACTTTTTTTCCACTTCTCACTCTTTGTCCTCTGTTATCATTACTGTCATGTTATTTTACATATCTAAACTGAAAACTATATTGTATTGTTAAGTTATTAAACTTGTCACCTTGTCACGATAATTTTTGTTTTCATGATATTTTATAAAAATTGTGAACAGTGTGATTTTGGGGTAACGCCGCGCACACTGACTAGCAAACATGCGCTGCGGACTCACTGTGCATTTTTGCCCCAGTCACTTCCCCCTCATGTTGCCAAATATTTATACCAATATTTTATTGTCACGTTATGTTTCTTTTTAGGAATTACAAACGGAAAATTGAGAAAATTATGCCGCTGACTGAAAATGAAGCAGTCACTGCTATAAATGCACAATCTCCACGGGTCATAGTTGTACGATATCCGCCGATAATAGATGCACGATCTCCGCTATCCATGGATGCACGTTCTCCGCTATTCATAGATGCACGATCCCTGTCGGTTACAGCTGCACAATCTTCACGGATCATAGTTGTACGACCTCCGCATATAATAGATGCACGACATCCGCCGATGTACAATATCTGCTATTTATGGATGCACGATCTCCGCTATTCATAGATGCACAATCTCCGCCGGTCATAGATACACGATCTCCGCCGGTCGTAATTGCATTATCTCTGCCGGTCATAATTGCACGTTCTCCGTTATTCATAGATGCACGTTCTCCGCCGGTTATAATTGCACTATCTCCGCCGGTCATAACTGCACTATCCCCACCGGTCATAGTTGCACTATCTCCTCCGGTCATAACTGCACTATCCCCGCCGGTCATAGTTGCACTATCTCCGCCGGTCATAACTGCACTATCTCTGCCGGTCATAGTTACACGTTCTCCGTTATTCATAGATGCACGTTCCCCGCTATTCATAGATGCACGTTCTCCTCTATTCATAGATACACGTTCTCCGCTATTCATAGATACACGTTCTCCGCTATTCATAGATGCTAGATCTCCGCACTATCCCCGCCGGTCATAGTTGCACTATCTCCGCTGGTCATAACTGCACTATCTCTGCCAGTCATAGTTACACGTTCTCCGCTATTCATAGATGCACGTTCTCCGCTATTCGTAGATGCACGTTCTCCGCTATTCATAGATGCACGTTCTCTGCTATTCATAGATGCACGATCTCCGCTATTCATAGATGCACAAGCTCCGCCGGTCATAGATACACGATCTCCGCCGGCCATAATTGCATTGTCTCCGCCGGTCATAATTGCACTTTCTCTGCCGGTCATAGTTGCACGATCTCCGCTAGTCATAGATGCACATTCTCAGCCGTTCATAGATGCATGATCGATGCCGGTCACAGTTGTACGATTTCTGCCTGTCGTAGTTGTACGATCTTGGATGATCATATATGCACGACCTCCGCTATTCATAGATAGTTGAAATTATAGTCAAACGCTTTATAGAGCACTCCAACACGTCATTATAGTTTGAAACGGATCTAAGCACCCATTCTCTGTATTAATTTTTTTTCATATTTACGTTTTTTCATTTTTGTTTCGTATTAAAGTTACATAAAGATACATATGTCTAGTCTTTTGTGATCTATAATTTTCCCACACTATGACTGGCTATATTAAGATAAGAAGTGACGTTGTTATTTTGCTGGTTTTGTCAATTTTCCCATGATTTCATAATTGTTTTTGTCTGCGCGTGTTTGCCCCAAAAATTGGGACAAAGGTGGGATTTTACTCATGTTCCTAAAATTTCATTTCTACGGACAAAACGTGATTGTATGTTGTAAATACCCTGACGATTGTTAGATGGATGGATACGCTACACACTGCTACTAGTTTGGTCTCTCATATGTAAGTCTATTTGTCAGAATACGCAAAAAAGTGAAAAATGCGCATCATTGCCCCCGGCTCTATGTTTGTTTTTGGATATTGAAGTGATATTCTTAGCTCGTTTATGTGAGAAAATATACCGCTAAATTTTGAGTGGAACACTACTTAAATCTGAAGTCTCCTGGGTTTGAAAGAAAGCTCAGAAAAACCACCCCACTGCTCATAGGAAGTAAGAGCTAATCGTTCGCAATCCCTGGGGTTCTGAAACAAACAAACAAATATGTTGCTAAATAACACAGCCTCGCTACCATTTATTATTCTGTAAATATTGAGACAGGTTACGTTTTTTCAATGAGAATTAGCTCTTTGATCACTACAGGAGAATAGCGAACGAACTTCCGATTGAAAATGTTGATGATCAAAGCAAATATAATCATACATGGCTTTTTAAACGTTTTGTAATCACAATTCTTTACATAATTAATAATGTTGATAGATTGTGGTAGGACTTCATTAAATCTCAGATGTCATGTGTTTAGAGGCCATACTTTGTTGGCATTGTAATAGACTTCAATGTCAGTTTGTTTCGAGAACAACGGATACACTGACAATTGTTTCCTTTTCCAACAATGCCTGAATGCGTTTATTTCAAACAAATTGTTGGGGCACTAATGATAGTTACCTAAACCGATGTTCATTCTCCACTTATCACAAAGCTTGCGTAGTATTTTTGTGCAAATGTTTTTACAGTAAAATATTAAAGCATTAAAATTTTAATAAAGCAAATATTCAAGGAAAATATCTTGAGGTCCAGTAGTGATATGCGCGTGGATCGGCACTGCACAAGGCTGTGACTGAAATGGCTATATTAGAGTGAACACCATCACAAATAATGCAGCCATATTTGGTTAATTCCTATTCGTAAAGTAATCGGTCCGATAGAGGGTCTGTAATTCACTTTACATTTCATTCAGATTATCTATTTAATAGGCATATAGGGCCCTATGTCTATCCAGGTACAAGATCTTAAAAATCTCACAGAACTGTATTGTAGATAAAATTAATACAAAATTGAACATACACGCTAGAATATTAATTAACTTACTGTATTCTTTGTTCAATAATAATATAATCAGCATCATTAATAACACGCCAGTAGATAGGAGGGTTCAAATCTCCCACCCATCTCAAGTAGTCAGAACATGACATTTAGCATTTAAAAAGCCAGCCAAAATAGAAGGCAACTCTCTTCCCCCTTTCAATAATTTCCCCAAACAGGTCATAAAAAGTGAAGAAATAAGGCATTTGCATTGTAAAGCTTCTGAGGCTGTGCAGAATTAACATATAACAAAAATGTGGTATTGCCTGTTCATTCCAATACATCAGAGTCTTAGTCCTGCCACCTAGCTCCAAGAAATCTACGTGAAAGCTAATAGGAAAACAACTTTCTAAAATGACTCGATTGACTTTTTCAGAGATTTTCATTGGTCACTATGATTATAATGTGTGTAGACAACAAATGCAGATCATGGGAAAAGTCAAATGAATTCATTTTAGAAGGCTGTCTTCCTATTAGCCAATAAATCTATATTGTCAACGGTTACGCTTGGCGGCTGCTTAATCTGAATTCACTTATTTTACCTAAAGCCATAGACATCCTGTGAGGCGTTGGGGTTTGTGGGTGTTACTTATTTTTCAGTCAACAAGCAGTATACTTGACACATTGTAAGGAACGTTTAACAATACATATCCTACATCTCATTAATTTGAAACTATGGTCATATATCTGCGTTATCAATGTTTAAAAGGACTCAAAGAATATCAATTTTGACCTGCCGTGCACGTCGCAAGAGGTGACTAAAAAATTAGGGTGCAGTTGCCTGTTCTATCCTAATCGTCAAAGAGACCCAAAGGTTATGCTGAAATTGGAAATGTCTGGATAAAAAGCACATGTATTACAGTCAAACTTTAAGCTAATAAACACCATCAAGCCTATTTTGTGAAGTTGCATCCAGTGTCGTTTTGAAGTTTCAGTGAGCAGTAGAACATATGCAGAACACATATCTAGCTCAAAATAATATAATTTGTGCAATAAAGTTATGGGTACAGTAATCTATTTCCTATCTAAGGCAATCAGAACAGGTTTTTTTTAGTACTAGGAACTTAGCTACTGGTGTGCAATTTCTCTTCCCCCCCCCTCGCTCCCCAATCCTCCAACCACTTGACAATTTCCTGCAAAAAGGTCATACATTGAAAAGAGGGAGTAGCAATGGAATAGGGAGAGTGACCTCTTTTTTGGTAAACCATTATTCCTCCCTGACAGAAGATGTGTCTACAACCCTGCCACGATGTATTATGTTCTCCAGAATACATCTTATTAGCCAAGAAAAAGATGTCATAGTTATCATATAGACATACATATCAATTTCTGCAGCTTTATATGAATTCATTCCAGACTATTGATTTTCTATAGACATAATATCTCACTCTGTGACTAGTTTTAGAAGGAATGGTTCCCTGAAGACATTGTAGAGATACATTTCATAGATGGTGGACATAGGCCTAATACATTAAGGAATCCAGACCATGAAAGTGAAGGACCTCACTCAAAAGTCGTATAAATTCAACTTCAGTGTACTCTGATTTGCCATATGTACTCAACCTGTCAAGTGTAGGCCCTACCACACATAAAACTAACTTCGTAGCTTCAAAGTGATAATTTCCTATGGTCTCTGTAGAATGCACTTGTGAATGATAGCTCAGAATCAAACCCTCTACCTCATAAACATATGTTAAATGACTTAACCACTAGGGCTTTGCTATGGAGATCATGATATCATTACTGGACTGAGATAAACATATTTCAGTGAGATTGTGATAAATTGCTGTTAAATAGCAAATAGTTCACATAATGATGATTAACAAATCAAAGGAAATATGGTGGGATCCTTCTCTAGCCTATCCATTTATAACAAATTACAATTTTTACAATAATTTACAATAATTTGCAATATTCTCAATAGCATTTATTCTTTATTATTTGTACTGTATTTAGCAAATGTCTTTTATTACACACATTTTGGTTGAGACGGACCAAGCTGTTATAATGAGATTTGACTGTATTTAACTTAATATAGAAACATGGCACACAAATAGAAAAAGATGTCATAGTGGAAAGAAGTAAAGAGAATGTTTTAAAACTAAATATTATATAACTTTACAGAGAATATTGCAACAGTTTGATACACACAAACATAGGCATATATGAACATACACAATCAGTACCACTGGTAATGCTATACAATCAGTACTCCTTGTAATGTTATACGATGAGTACCCCTGGTAATGTTATAGAATCAGTACCACTGGTAATGTTATACATTTTATCTTATCTTCAGAACCGGAGACAATCTTTTGTCAATTAACTCAACAGAGTTAAGTGGTCTGACAGATGCCAGAGTTCAACAAATATTGAGACTCCTTCCTAGAGGTCTGACAAAATTGGTGTTTAGTAGTTCCATACCAGCTCCTTTATCAGGTATGAGTGGTATATATGTGTGAAAGAACGAAATGTGGGGGGGGGGGTGTGTGTGAGGATGATAACCCATAGCCTTTCTGACACATACACCTCATACACATGTCCTCCTCAATCGAGTAGCTTTTGAATAACTGAGGTGACACCTAAGGTTGTTGTCTCATAGGCTTGATTGTGTTAGAGGGTTTATGGATACATGATTGGTTCCTGAAAGATACATTCCAGTGCAGCTGTAATCCAGAATCATCACATCCTGCTAGGTGTGTAGTAAATACGACTTTGACAATTAGATCATCATTCTTCTATCAGATGTGTTAACCAATCAGCAGTGATAGTATATTTGGCATTTTCCATACTATGTTTGTTATAGAAGGACAAATGTGCAATATCCACTGGCCTGCATATCTTAATCCATGGCAATCATTTTATAAAAGACAAAAGTAATAAATTGAGACAAGACATATATTTTACCTTATTTTAACCTATCAGAGGGTATACAAGGACATACACAATAAAATAACAGAATAACACAATAACAGGACATACACAATAAAATAACACAATAACAGGACATACACAATAAAATAACACAATAACAGGACATACACAATAAAATAACACAATAACAGGACATACACAATAAAAATGTATAGCTGTAAAGATGAGCATTGGAGGGATTTTAACTAGAAGACAAATCACAATATATAGTCATCCATATCATTTACTAGAAGTACCTGATATATTGTTGCATTGTTGTAGGCTTGATGGGTCACTAGTATAACTCTTATACCTTCCATATGCAGCCAGTAATTAAGAGGAAACTAAAAAATATAAAATTCTAGCTCTCGAGGTGGACCAAATTGTCAATGTTTTCCATATTGTGCGGTTTATTCAATTGAATGCACAAATGGTGCATACGCATTCACCAAACATTTAAATAGCTGCATCCTATATAGGATTAAGAAGGATTAGGTTGTTGTCATTTTGCAAACTTTCTATCTCTTCTCCCATTCTATCTAAATTATTGTATTCTCAATTTTGGGAATGACTGTCAAAGTCTCCCATTTCCAGGGAGTGTTTGTTAAGACTGTTAGTACTTCTCATGTTTAATGAGATGTCATTTGGACAGTAGAAATTTAGTATGTGGAGTTCAAGGGTGTTGTTTTTTATATTAATTATCTTGTGTTATGTATCTGGTGTATATATGGACGTGAAGCATCATGACTATTTTTAAAATTGTGCTGTGAAGACATGTTAACTAATTGGGTTGCATGACACCGAGGATGCTGGTGCACCTCTCTGACTTCAGCACCTGTACTTGCTAAGGCATGACTGTGGTCCTGCTTGATGTAGGAGGATGACCCAACCAATTATATTTTTCAGCCTCTGTTGGCTTAACTAAGCCCCATCTCCACTTCAAGAAGTTGGCCTTGATGGAGGACATTCTGCTAATCTGCAGGTGTTTGAGAACAAATGCAAAATAAAATATACCATCAACTAGGCCTTTTTTTTTTGCATGAATGTTGATCTGGTTGGCTACTAGTGAGACATTTAGAGCTTCCGAATGCTTATTCTGAGAATACAAGCTTTTACTAGGTCTACATATTAGATGTCGGTATAAGTAATATGATTAGAAAGCTCTGAGATATTGTAGATAAAGCAAAATATAGCAAGCAAGATTCATTTCATGTTCTGTCCATTTGATTATGTAACTTGTTACAAAAGAATAGTGTGTTTACTATCTCCACTAGAATTGAAGTTGTAATTTTATCTACATAATTTATTATGTAGGCTATTCTCCTGTAGAAAACTTGGATGTATTAAAGTTGCATGTTATTTTTAGCAGTTAAAAAATCCATATATCTCCTATTTAGTAGAAATAAAGTTTGGCATATTTACTTGTTTCAGAATCCCAGGAACAAGTGTTGAACAGTAACTCACATAGTTCACAACTTTCAGAACAGTCACTTCCCACAAAGAAAATGCAGTCTACTCCAACTGTTGGCAGTGTTTCTTCTCCAGTTAAACTATACGAGGGTGAACCATTCTTCTACCAAAATAAAGATGTTCATTCTCCTGATCAGACTGAGCCTATCACTGGTAAAACTGAGTTAGCTCTCAGGGTCTCACAAGATAATCTCTCTGATACAGTAAAAATGGGCTCTTTGTGTCAAGAGGGACCTGAAAGTAAATTTTCTACAGAAAGACCAGAACCCACAGCACGATTAGAACATAATGTTATATATCCTAAAGCTATGCAGCGTCATGGTTTGATATATTCAGTTAATGAAAATTATGGAGTCTCTATTGATAAATCTAAAGCAAGTGAATCATCTGACATACAAGACCTAATTCAGGATCATTCTATTATTTCCCTAACTCATACAACACCTGCTGAAGGAGAAGTCAGTTTTGGTTCTAATCAAAATTCAAATTCTCCAGAAATTAGAGAGGTATTTCAGAAAACACCAGCAACCACTTACACTGCAGTGATACCCATTAAACTGAAAACTCACTCAGTAGAGATAGGAGAAACCAGTCCAATATCTAAGAGAGAACAAAGTGCATCACAGTTGTTTTCAACTATGCCACAATCCTCTGAGGATCAGAAAACACCAGCAACAACTTACACTGCAGTGATACCCATTAAACTGAAAACTCACTCAGTAGAGATAGGAGAAACCAGTCCAATATCTAAGAGAGAACAAAGTGCATCACAGTTGTATTCAACTATGCCACAATCCTCTGAGGACCTTAATGAGAAAGTTGTAACAGTCAAGCCGCAAGAAAAAGAATTATTTGAAACTAAAAATAATTTTCAATCTGCAATATCACCTAAGGTTCCACCACCTGTAGCTCCCAAGCCACGTTTCATCTCAGCTTCCTTGTTCAAGCCAGAGGAACATGTTGATGGAGGTGACACATCAACACCTTCACTCAGAATAACTACTGACATTGAAAAACTGCAGACTGCCAGAAATGTTCCACAACACATATCAGTATTAGATAAAAAAGGGCCATCTGTCTTATCTGCTGCAAAAATGTTTGATAGTAAAGCAGAAAGTAATGATGCAAAACCAAATAAGACAGTGATTATTAAACGAATATCTAGGACCATGCTGACTGATAGCAACAATCTAGCAACCGAACAAGACAAGCAGAAAAGCATACATGTTTCTAGTCCTGTTTCATTGGCACATCCAGTGTCCTTATCTTCATCCTATTTACCAAGACCTAAAACACTTAGCTATGAGAAAGTTTTGTCCCAGGAATCTGCTATCCAGCAGAGTTCTCCCAAGAGCAAAGAAAGTCCTGATGAGAAGGCAAATACTATTCTAACTACAACGCGTCTGAATGCTGCACTATCTCCAAGAAGAATATCTTCAGTAGAGTCTCCTACATCTCCTCCCCATAACATCCTAGCAAAGCATGTACCCACAAACAAAACTGAGTCTCCAATCAAATCTCTCAATGGTAAGAATCAAACTGTTCAGCACTATGGTATTTATAAATCAACACCTATTGCTGTGGTCACAAATAAGTCACTGTCACATGATTCACATAAATTTAACCTCTCACCTCACCATGGTCAAAGATCACATGTTGTAACTAGTGAAAACCCCATCAAATTTTTCACCTCATCTGATGTATCTCCCTCCTTATTTACAAAAGAGGAAGAAGTTCAAGATACCATGAACAAATTTGATAATCTCCTCATAGATGACTCTCACAAATATAGTAATGAAGACAGTCATGATCTTTCATCATTTCTTGTTAGAAATGATAGGTTGCTGCCATCTACATTTAGTGACAGTGTTCAGACACAGACTTCTGATGTCAGGAAACCTGTAGCTTTGCCAAGAAGAAAACTAGAATCTAAAGATTCTGAAAATTTTGATAACATTAAAGATGCGGATGATCTTATCAATAACAAAGAAGAACTAAAGAGCATGAAAATTGATGAAAGTACAAGGGATTCATTGTTAGTGGTGCCCACATTATCGAGTTCTTCAACAGAAGCAGCCACATTATCAGATATTAAAGATTTCAAAGTAGATGACATTGTTCTTTCAAATATTCCTCAGCGACTACCAAACTGTAACTCTGGAGAAAATATTTCACATCAAATAAAAAATGCTTTTGAGACTTCAGATAGACCTATTACAGAAAAAAACACACTCAAAGGTGACAAATTTGAAGAGTTTAGTCAATTATTAGAAGCTGATTTAAATAGTTCACCTGATGTTTCAGATTATCTTGTGCAGCTAGAGATTAATAAACATGATTTGGAGAAAGAAGCATTCCAGAAGGATGTTATGGTTGTTGCTAAATATCAACTAGATCAAATAGATGGTAAAAAAATACCTGAAAAAGATTATCCTAGCAGCTTCACTAATAATATAGAAGCAGAAGTAAACAATAATGAAAGACAGGAAGAAATCAAAGATAATGAGAAACAAAAAGAAACTAGAGATAATAAGAAACAAGAAGAAACAAACGATAATGAGAAACTACTGGAGAGCTTGAAAGCTGAAGCTGCCCAAATAGTTGAAGCTGTTATGAATAGAATCCAGAATGATCCAGTCATATTTTTTCAAGAACAGAAGTCATATGTCAGTGATGACAGTACATTACAAGAATTTTTTGATGATGAACCACCTCCCTTGCCAGGTTCTCCTCCTCCATCTGCAGATCTCAGTGATCTCATCAGTGAACACAAGTTTTCACAAGAAAAGGAATCAACTGTTGTATCAAACAATGCTGCTGAGAATCTTTCTCAGACAAATGAGTCTGATATTATTCAGTGCACCAATTCTAGTTTTGTACAGTTAGAGCTTAGTACACGTACAGAATCTATTAAGATCAGGGATTTTGCTCAGGATGATCATGCAAGAAATGCAGATTTTATACAACCAATGACTTATGCTGGAGGTAAAATTCATTTTGTTAGTGACACGAAGGACACTTCATCACATCAAGAAAATATGTTGGACATAATGCCGTTGATGTCTGACAACAGAAACAAAGATGTACCAGTAGATGATAAGATTATTATAAAAAATGTAGAGACTGTATCTCATGATATGAAGAATATGGAGAATGAAGTTGAGTTGTTGCCAATATCTGCAAGAACACGAGAATATGATAGTTTTGGAATTCATTTAGAACATAATGTAGTATCACCCGTGGGTGAAGAATCCATCTGCAGAGATGAAATGTCCAAAATTGACAGTAAGGAATTATCTGCAAATGTGCTCATTGAAGATAATTTACCTCCACCTTTACTTCCCTCAACCAGTTGTCCTAATATCACTGACAGACATAAACTTGATGATAACATCTCTTGCATTGAAAACAAAGAGTTTCTACAAGAGGTTACAGATTTTGAGGAAAATTTAGACATCGGGTTTGAATTATCCAATAAATATGAGCAGGGCAAGAACAGTGGTATTATCAACAGTAGTTCACATACTGACACAAATGTTTCAGACCAGGGTCTTTCACAAAAAACATATTTGCCAGTATTCACAATTATGAGTAAAAGGAAGTGGTGTTTGAAATCCAACAGACACACGTCTCCTGTGTTGTCTGGAGAACCAAATGTCCCAGTACATACAGATTATACGGATGTGACATTTATCAGAACTCTGAGAACAGAAGATTTAAAATCCATCCTAAATGAAGCTAATGCAGTGCTAGATGCATTCTTGCCTGCAGATAGTCAAACTCTGTTATTGATATACTTGCATCAAGATGAAAGTAGCACACCTCTGGACATTGATCTTCAGCATACAGGAGACATATGGTTTCAGGTAATTTCATGTAATTAGACCCACTTTGTTTTGTACCTCAGTGTATAGAAGGTTGTATAACCTATGCATTTATTTATGTTATGGATTATTATGCATTGCATACTAGTATTTGAGAACAAAACAGATCTTAACTTCTATATTTTGACCCATAATTATGTAAATACAGTCATCCCTCAGTTATCGCGGTTAATAGGGATTAGAACCAGCCTCGCTAAGTGAAAAACTGCGAAGTAGTGTCATCCTCTCATTTTTAACGCACATACATTTTTTGTGTATGTATATTATCAATAAGTGTAAATGAAACCATATAAGTGTATATTTTATCATTAGAACATTAAAAAATAGTTTCAAACATGTAAATAAAATATTAATAGTATAAATAACATAATAAAATAATGTATAAATAATATAAATATGATACGTGTGTGTGCAACATATGTAGATGTAATTAAAGTGTACATACTGTAAATATGATTTTAGAAATCCGTGATGTACTGAGGCCGCAATAAATGAACCATGAAGTAGCTAGGGATGACTGTATTACTCTACTAGAGGCAAATACAACAACAGAGTTCAGTATTAAATAAAACCCAAGTATAGGCCTATTTATGTATAAAACATGTTAAATCTGTACAAGTTGACAGGCAGGGGCCTAGGCCCATTAATATCATAATGATAATGTTCCAGACAAATAAATAGGTAATCTGTGTTAATACCATAGGCCTATGAGTGCTCAATTTGCATATCAATGCATTAAAGTTAGGCAATGTGTGTACTTTGTTACAGTCATAGGCCATTTGTCTGTTTTAAGTGTAGATATGTGTAGGTCCTATAGGTTAGTTTATGTGGGAAACTTGTATAGGCTTAGCCTGGCTTAGGCCTATGTCTCTGGTTTTATGCTGTGTGTACAACTTATAGTGTTTGTCAATTGTGTATTTGTGTTTGGTATAGGCCTATGTGTATTTTGTGGTGTTAATATCAAGTATTTATTTGTATTGATGTTTTGTGTAGTGAATAATACACAAGGCATTCATTTGATAATCTACTTTGTGTGCAAATTATTTGTATGTAGGCCTATTTGTATGTTTGATAAAGTAAAATGTACCTCTTATAGCAATGTATGCTCTTATGGTGATAACTGAAGATGTTAATCCAATTTGGTTAGGCCCCTATATCAGAGCTTTACAACCATAAAAAAAATAGTGGAGGTCGCAAAAAAAAATAGTGGAGGTCACAGATCTGGTTAGTCAGTTACCATGACATTCTAATGCATCTGACAGGTCAATTAACTTTGTGTGAATTTATTTTTTATGTCCTATGTATTAGTCATTTCATGTTTATAAATATTTTTTTAATCCTATATTTTTGAATTTCAGTATTGGATGAATGCTCTAGTTAGGTTTTGTGTGACTTCTTATGATCCATGTCATGTGGCATTGGTTATTATGTCGTTCAAAACAGCCTTCTATTTCATGTGCTATCATTTGTGTTTAATATAGGTGTTCTCCCAATACACAATGCCAGGTTGTCAAGCATATTTTTCCTGGTTTTTAACCTACCACTATTGTCCTTCAACATGCCTGTTGACATAATGTTTTCCCTCTTTCCTCTTCTCATGATGTGTCCAAAAATTGTGGACTGTCTCTTTCTGGTGTGGATGAGTAGCTCTCAGTTCGTGTGACTAAACATTACTAAAGAAAGAATTGTCTAGTTATGTCTGATTGAACTTACATTTCTGGATCCTCAGCCAACAATAAATAATACATTGATCAAGAAATCAGGATTGGGATTAACAAGGCATCTACAACAATGAACAGACTAAAAAAAAAGGTCTAGGAAACAGAAAATTATCCTTAAAAATTAAACTCCTGATTTACCAGGATTGTTTCCTCAGCACCCTCCATCTACAGCAGTAAAACATGGGCAGCCTGTATGCGCCAGGAGAGATGACTGAACAGCTTTGACGTGTGGTGCCTAAGTATAATTCTTGTAGTTAGGTGACAGGACAAAGTTGCAAATACTGATTTATTCGAAAGAACAGGCAATACCATAGCATTTTCTATGCTCAGTTTGCGCAGACTCAGAATGCTGGTACACACTAGGAGAATAGAAGATATTAGAATGCCAAGGGATCTGGAGAATTACAGTCTGGGAAAGGATCTCAGGGTCAACCTATACTTTGGTGCAAAGATGTATGCAAATGGGATATGCATGAGACAGGCCTTGAAATGGAATCAGTAAACAGGATGCCATGGATTATGTTGCATGGAACGAAAAGATCTGACCAGAATGGTATAAACATGAAGGAGAAAATGACAGCAGATAGTTTGAGGTTTGCACATCTAAGAAGACGCATAATAGTATATACTGCAGGGAACTGTCGAGGGTGGAAGAAGCAGAGGAGGACAAATAAAGTCATGGACAGACAACATCAAGGAATGGACAGGGCAAGATATTTCCACACTCATCCGCATTGCTGAGGATAGAATTCGCTGGAGGACTCTGTGTGCTGAGGCATACAATGTTGTACCCCTACGACCCTGAAGGGTTATGGGTTTATTGATTGATTGATAATAGTATATGCTGGTAGAATATACTATTGGAATATATATATGGGCCTGTGATTCCTTGTACAAATTATGTACTGTAAGAATCTTTGTGGCTCAGATTAGTCTTGTAAGTCACATCCATCCACCTCATGGATTGTAGATTATTTTTCTTATAGCACAACATTAATTCAGTACTATCATCTGGAAAGATTCCTACTACTGAATAGACACTTGGTATTAGATGAATGTACTAATCAGGTTGTGTGTGAATCTCATTATTAGATGAATATACAAATCATGTTCTATGTGAATATCTTTATTATATAAATATATATACTAATAAGGTTGTGTGTGAATCTCATTATTGTATGAACGTTCCAATCAAGTCATGTGGTACTGTTTCAGACATGATAATTAAAAATCAAGCCAGAACACCAACATTTTTCTTTGGTGGGGAAGGACGTGTGTTATATAAAACTATTTTTTTTTATTTTGTCAAATTAAAAGCAAACATAATAACATAGTTTTTCTGAATGAATTTTGTATGAAAAGATATGGTAAGTATCTACAGATATCCTAATAAAATGTTTGGCCCCATGAGTTTAGGGCATGTGCAACAATCTGTTGAAAATTAATATAAAGAAATGTTTAAAACCAGCTGGAGAAAGTCATAACTGGAAACGAAGCATACAAGTAGGTGGACACCATGAGAAGAGAAAATAATGCTCATCAAATACAAAAAATATAAAGTGTACAAAACAGTTCTGTATGAATGGGAGCAGTAGCTGGGATTTATTTATCAGTTTATATATGACAGTTTCAGTCACATTTTGTGAGGCTCATTTAAACCAGCTTTATATGATGTTATTGAATGAAAGACATGAGGTCATGGCTGCTGGATCAGTGGCAAAACCTACCAACCATGTGATGTTATTCATAAGATTTGTGAATATTTGTTGTATAAAAGCTATTATATATTTAAAACTGTTAAATTTTGTAATGTAGGTGTCAGGTGTCACAAAAAATAGCCCCTTGTGGGAGACATGTGGTGTTGAAAATGGAGATTTGCTACTATCAGTGGATAATCTCTGGTGTAATCAAGCGACTTTGAGAAGTTTTCAGTCTAAACTAGCAAAGTGGCAAAATGATTTGTTACTTGTGTTTGCCAAAGAAGAGAAGAAAGATAATATTTCAGGTAACAGAATTTGCTTCTTTCTGTTTTATTTTGTACATAACTCAAGCTTAACCATTCATAACATTTGTTGAAGTTATTTTGTCTTGTTTCCAAAGATATCTTCTTAGAACACATATAAATTAGCACAATTATTTCTCTACAGTTATTCCATGTTATATTTTATGTTCAGGGCTGTAGATACATCTTCATTAGAGGAGGAGGGAATTTATTTTTTTGTAAATGTTCATTCTCCCATTTTTGTGCAAAATTCTGTTTTTCGTGAGAAAGTTGACTATCTTGTAAAAAAATCATAGAGTAGGGGAAGGGTGTATTTAACCAACCGTTGGCTAAATTTCTGGCACTAATAGTCATGCTCTGATTTCCTAGGATGGAGAGAGGGGGATTGGGACCCCTACCTCTTTCCCCCTTTATCTAAGGGCTTGTTTATGTTGCATCCTAAGGTTATATGTGCCTCATGTGTATTCTAATTGGCATATATAATTAAATATGTAACATTCCATCCAAAATGTGTCTGTCGGACATGAAAAACATTGATTATGTGTACTGTATCAGATATACATTTGAAAATCCCTGCACTTTATTACAATAGAGATAAAGTTAACCATAGAGAATATCAATGCATAGGGGTATGTGGTGTATTACCTCACAGTATTTTTGGTACTATAATCGCAGTCCAACCCCCATTTTCATTCTTGTTTGCCATTAGTGCCTATCTACATATTTGTATTATAATATAAATATTATATCAATAAATAACCAATCATTAATTGAAATATTCATTTTTTTATGGTTAGGGTTAGGGATTAGGGTTAGTTATGTTTTACATAACTAATCCTAACCCTAAATATAATTATATTTAAATTAATAAATCATAAACATAAACTGATAAATATAGACAATGGAAGTACACATGTAGGCACTAATTGGCGCAACAGGGGTTGGACTGCGATCATAATACCATATTTTCTTTTTGTATTTGTTATTAAGCATTCATTGGATAAGGGGGCATGTTTTCTTCCAATTTGTACTCGCGTTTCTTAACTTTGTGAGCCAGATACACATTTATACATCCTTCATTTGTGAATTACTAAACTTGGAATCTAACAAAGAAGCTTTAGATGAAAAACTTAAACTGAGTTAATTCTACTCATAGGCGTACATGTACAATATCACATGTTGAAAGTGTGAAGTGAAGTATAAGTTACGGGAAGATGTAATCATGTGACACAATTGTACATGTACAGGCATGTGCAAGACTCTGCATACAATATGTTTTATCAAACCCTATCAGATATAAAAAATTTTAAATCTCAAGTGACTCTCTTATGATTAGTGTTTTATATAGTGGACAGTTGTATAATGTAGGTTGCACTGATCTCAAGTAGTGGATTGATAATTTTTTCTCTCTATAAATCTATGCATATCTTGACAGTTGATAAACTATGATATCAGATATTACACTGGTTCTAAGAAACTAAACATATACTAAGTAGTGGTTGTTGTATCATGTAGGTCTATCTATACACTATTTTAAGGTGTATACACGTCTTCAATCATAACTGAAAATTTGTCATAAACTCAGAATGATTAAAATAATGATGATAGAACAATGTACAAGTTTGTCATTCTAATTCTCTATATCAGGTAGTGTAATTTTGTCTTCAGCTCCAAATTGGTACAGGTGTTAATATTCATTTATTCTTTGCACTAATATTCTTTTCAATGGGGCATTTTCTTAAGCTTTTGCATGTCATCTAACTATTTTACATATTATGGCAGTAAGTATGCATGCAGTTGCGTTTGTGGGTCTTATCAAAGGCCCACTTACAAACCACCCATGCAACAGCAAACCTTTGTAGATGACATGCCGTTATATTGAGGTTATCTTCTTATAGAAAATTCATGGTAGTCATCTATACAATTATGCCTCTCAAGTTTTTATTTTATTTTTGCAATGTGCTTTATGTTTTGTTATTTATATATATGTATGCACCCTCTGTGGTTGGGAGGGAGTAAGAGATGTACTGCACAGCACTGGGAAGGAGGAAACTGACAGCACTGTTCTTTCCTATGGCTGAGATCCATCATAGAGGCACAGTGACTCAGGACGTGACAATCTTTTTTGACTTGAACATTTAGTTGCATGCTTGAAGCAATAGAGAAGCTCAGCATAACCAGCAGTGAATTGGTGGTGGGGAATGGACACAGTGAACCCTGCCTTGGGTGCAGTGGCTCAGAGCAGTTCATAGGTTGAAACCTAGCTTCCTGGTGGTGGTATAGTTATTCTCTGACTCCACAGACCTCCCAGCATTATAATGCCATTTTAATGACATTGGGTCAAAGGGCATCAGCCCATGGACCGCTGAATCAGCAACCAACCAACCAACCATGGCTGTAAGTGTAAATTCCATGAATTGGACAGTATTTAATTTTGAGGACTGTGCCATGACTATCCTACAATCTCAAGGCATTCTGCATATTATATGTCTACATATCTACCTATAAGCCTGTAACTTGTCAGGGTTGTATGGGTACCATATTGAATGCACCAATACACAGAGTCATCCAATGATTTCTTAAATCAATGCCATGGGAGAGTGAGGAAAACATTTTATCCTTTTAGTTCTTGATGTTGTCTATCCTCCTCTGCTTCTGCCACCTTTGACCATTTCCTGTAGTATAATTTTATGACAAGGAATCATGTCAATATACATGTCCCAATCATGCAAATTTTTGTTGTTCACTATTGAAGTCAATGGTTCTTGTGGACCTGTATACATGTGTATTTTATTTCTTATATACACATTGGTCTCAGCCTATACTCTCTTTAGGAGATTCATAGAATTCATCTGTTACATTTGTATTTGAAGGCTTGTAATCATCTCTCCATGTCCAAAGTAGTGTCCAACTCTCACAACGATTTTCACACACTTTATATAACACTAATGTTGTTTTTCCAGATTAAGTTTAACCTTGATGTAGATGCTAAACCCATCTCCAGCCTTATCTTTAATTCTTCTTTGCATTTTCAATCACTGCATATACTAGAATCTGAGGTATTTGAAAGTATTCCCTTCCTCAAGTTTATATCCATTCATCATGATGTTGGTCTGTTCTTCTGTGTCTCTGCTGCAAGAACTTGCTCTTTCAGTGTTGATTTCCATTATGTACTTGCTGGTAACTTTTTCTAGCTATGTTGTTAACTTGTAATTCTTGTCCTGACCCAGTTATAAGATCAATATCATCAGCAAAGAGTAATTTTTGGATTGATTATTTAGAAGCCAGCATCATGACACACAGAACATTACAGTAATTGTTTTACTCTTAGTTCAAGAAGCTAGAGTATGCATAATCAAATCCTTACTCAGAAGTTAATATGTGACCTTCAGATCTTTACAGAGAAGATAAAAGGATTGATTCCCTCAAGCAGTCCATCCTTGGATCTTCAGTAGATTTTATTTATTGGAGATCATGGGATGGGGTACCCAACACTCCACCAAACCTCCTCATTCACTTGTTATAAAATATATTGGGCTGCCCATAAATTATGTCAGCACTCTTTTGCCAATATTTTTATGGCTTCTTCCCCCTGTCTCTCTTGTCAACAACTGTACAAAATTCAGGGACACTTCCTGCTTAATTATGTATCAGAAAAATACCTTTTCAAACCCCCTCCCCTCTAATTGTTGACATCATTTTTGGACTGTCCCTATGACATGAAAAATTAAATTTAAAAAAAAGTATTATCAAAAAACTGCTAGCTGGGGCAATAATTATTCCATTACTAACTACATACATATTATTTTTATAATTTTGTAGAAACACAATCAGGAAAGCCAGTTGCACCTCCAAGAGTAAGGTCTGGGAACAAACAACATGAAGAGATTTTGGAAATAGCTCATGATGGTGATGACTTTACAGCATCTAAATGTAAGTGAATCATTAGGAAGTTTTTCGATGCATAAAGTAATGATACATATAATGTTAATGGTCAACACTTGATGAATATTAATGAGTGCTGTGACTTGCAGGGGTTACATTTGACCAGTCTTTATTATTTAGTTTGTTTTTAAATGTATAAGTCATCAATTTTCATTTTACAGTTTTGCTGCTTTCAACATGAACATCCATACAATGTGAACATAACCATTTAGAGGGTGTTAAGCAATGGGAGCTGTAAGCAACATTTGTAACTGTGACATAAATTTACATGTGCCTGACTGCTACATTTGGTGATGAGTACTATACTGTTGAGTCAGTGTTAATTTAAAACCACATGTTTCCTATAAATACTTAACACTCTTCTAAAAGGTGACATCCATGTATGATGGGTGTCCCCATTGCAACCAACTCCTTGACATAAAGATGGAACTTAGTTCATCCAACAGTCAATAAGAGGATACTAAGAGTTGTTGGGCTATTCCTTACATCAAGCAGGACCAGTCATGTTCAAGCAAGCACAACTACTGAAGTCAGAGATATCAAGCCAAGAGGTGCACTAGCGACCATAGTACCGTGCAACCCACTATAATAACATGTTTACTGTGGGTGTTAATGTGGAAAGCACCCAGATTTTATATGACCTGATCAGTCTTTTCTGTGTCCAGTTAATCTATCTATACGCTGTGTCCCTTGTTTGCCTTGCAGCGTCAGGGGTGAAAGAGTTCTCTGGAGATGGCCTTCTTGTGCGCTGTTTGTAAGCTTGTTCCTGTGGCTTCTTTGATTTCTGTGATCCATCTTTTACATGGTCTGCCTCTGGCTTTATAACCGTTATGTCTATGTGTCATGGCCATCTGTGGCATGCTATATGTCGGTAGTCTGGAAGCGTGTGAAAACCACTTGATCTGCTGTCTTTTGATGTGTTCCAATACTGGTATTGTTTTGGTTATCTGTCTGATGTTATCGTTTCTAATTCTATCTCTTAATGACACTCCGAGTATTCTTCGTAGACATGTCATTTCTGTTGTCACTATTTTTCTTTTGTCTTGTGCTGTCATTGTCCAGGTTTGGCACTGGTAGCATAGTGATGGAATAATAATAGTCTTGTATAATGCAACTTTAGTGTCTATGTTTACATTTTTGTTCTTGAAAATGCGTGTCATCTGTCCTAGGATCTGGTATGTTTTGTTGCATCTATTTTGTATCTCTTTACTGGTTTTCCCTTCACTCGATATAATGCTTCCTAAGTAAGTGAACTCATTTACTTGTTTAAGGTGTTTATCATCGATGGAGATGGTGATATTTCTTTCTTTCTTTGCTATTGCCATTATTTCGGTCTTTTCAATATTGATCTTCATGTTGAATTTTTTACATGTTGTGTGGAGTCTGTTCATATGGTCTTGCAATTGTTCTTCTGATGCCGCTATTAGTACTTGGTCGTCTGCAAAGAGTAGTTCGTTCAATTTGTCTTTTATGTTATCTTCTTCGTTGGTACTTGTTAGTTTACAGATGTGGTCGATATATGTTATAAAAAGTAGAGGGGATAGGACACACCCCTGGCGAACTCCTGATTGGATTTGGAACTTATTGGACACACCTGCATTTGTTCTTACTGCACATTGGCTATTTGCATAAATGCCCTTGCATATGTTGATTAAATGTTCTGGTACTCCGTATATTGATAGTGTTTTCCATAGTTGTTGTCTGTCTACTCTGTCGAATGCCTTTTCTTGGTCTACGAATGCGATATATAATTCTTTGTTGTTTTCTGTGGCTCTTTCTGTTAGTTGTCTAAGTGTAAAGATAGCATCCGTACAGCTTTTGTTCTTACGGAAGCCCATTTGGGTGTTTTGAAGTTGTGGTTCAATATATGTTCGTAGTCGTTGCTCTAATATTTTGTTAAAAATTTTTCCTGTGTGGCTTAGTAAAGATATCCCTCTGTATTTTGTGCAGTCTCTCTTACTGCCTTTTTTCTTCCATATGGGAATAATTATCGCGTTCCTCCAGTCTTCTGGTGTCTCTTGTTTTTTCCACATTACATTAAAAAGTCTGTGTAGCCATTTTTTACCGCTCTCTGCTGCTGCTTTGATAAGTTCTGTTTGTATGTTATCAGAGCCTGCTGCCTTGTTCATTGGTGCTTTGTTTATTGCATTTTCTATTTCCGATAGTAGTATATATGGTTCTAGTTTCGCTGCTGTAGTGTTTCTTGTTGTGTCTTCCTCTCCTTCTTTTAGATTTAGTAGTTGCTTGAAATATTGTTGCCATCTTTCCATTATTTGCTTCGGTTCTTTTAGTGCATTACCGTTTTCATCATTTATTATTTCTGTCGGTTCATATATATCTTCTTTGTTTCTCATGTTCTTGATTTTCTTGTAGAACCTCTTTTGTGCATTTTTATAATCTGCGTTGAGCATGTCTCCATATTCTTTCCATGAGTTGATTTTGGCAGTTTTAATTACTTTCTTGGCATTTGTTTTTGCTGTCTTGTATTCTATGTAATCTACTTGGTTTTTGCTTTTGACCCATTTCTTATATTGTTGTTTCTTTTCTTTAGTGGCTTTTTGGACTTCTTCATTCCACCATGCTGTTATTTTTGGTTTCTTTACACTATTGTTCTTGAATCCGCATGCTTCCCCTGCTGCTTGTGTTATAGCTTCTTTGAATAGTTTCCATTCTTCTTCTGCTGTTGTAGTATCTACTGGTAATTTTTCTAATTTTTCTGTGATTTTTTGTGCGTATTGCTCACGTACCGTGTCGTCCTTTAGCTTGTGGATTTTAATTGTTGTTGGTTTGCTTTCTTTGTTGTTATCTTTCTTCTTTCTCTTTCTGTTTGCTTTTACAGATATTATTACTGTCCAGTTAATATCATAACTAAATTGTAGATTTAGTTACAATGACATTTATGTGTAGTTTTTGTCAGCAAAACATATAGCCTTAGTCACACTGATACGTAGTTATTGTTATACTGATATGTAGCTTTTGCCGTACTGATATATAACTTTAGTCATAGTTGTGATGCTCCTGTCAAATAAATGTGCAGCTTTAGTCATGGCTGTTGGGCTGTGATGCCCTCATGAAATACATTTGTAGTCTTAGTCACACATGTGTTTCATTTGTCAGACTAGTGCCTAATTTTAGTCACACAGTGAATCATGGTCGCTCTCAAGACTTGAGATTATTGTAAAAATAATAACAGCCCGTAAAGAGAATTATAATAGATATACGAAGAGACTGGTGAATCAGCATCGAATTTAAACTGTCGGACACTACACTCTGATGGATTTATTGAGGTGGTGATCAGAGTATCTATGGATGTGTTCGGAGTGCACTGATGGTAACCTGCAGTCATAACCCATAACCTAGTCATCACACAAATGTGTTTCATTGTTAGATTAATGTTTAATCTGTGTCACACAGATGTGTTACTTTAGTAACAATGATATGTAACTTTAGTAACAGTAGCTTGTAGCCCTAATCTCAATAGTGTGTAGTCTTAACATTGTGTAGCATTAATAATACCCCTTTGTTACAATATTCATACTAATCTTTACCATTACCTCTATGTTTGGTAGATACAGAGCATGTCTACAAGCCTCATTGTCTTGGATGGCTAACTAGTTTCACCTTAGTCATGATGTGTCACACTTCTTTAGGATGTCATATTCTAGTATAGGCCTAGCCTAACATAGATGTTTATGTTAAACTATGTGTCTTGTGTTCGCAAAGTGGCAAGTTTAATACCTGGCCATGATGTTTTGTTTACAAGTGCATTTTTGAAGATCTCTTGGGATTATTTCTTGAAGTTACAGAGATGTGCTATATGAGTTACTATTGGAAGGGTACATGCTGCTCTATTGAGATTGGTTGAATCATATAGGAAAATTTGAGCATAATGAAGTCAATCCTCTATGCCTTTTGAACTTTTTTGTTTTGGTAAAATATATTAGTATAATCATATATTATATTTTTTGTACTCTAGTATCCACTGTTCAAGAACCCATCACATTTCAAATGGAGAACAGTCAAGTGGCAAAGGAGAGACAAAATAAGTTGCCATTTACAGACCAGGAATGGGAGGTTCAGAAAAGTATCTCAAAGGATGAATATCCAGCAGTTCGTGAAACACCATATATTACTCAAGGACAGCAACACCACATAACATCACTCTCAGACCAACCACTAGCACATCTAGGTCAAACACTACCATCGTCAACTCAAACTCTATCACTGCCAGGTCAAGCACCAATACTATCAAACCAAATAGAATCACTACTAGATGAAGCACCACCACTGCCAAATCAAATACCACCACTGTCAATTCAAATACCACCACTGTCTGATGAAATACCACCACAGACAGATCAAGCACCACCACTTCTTGATAATACATCACAAGATCAAACATTGTTACTGCCAGATCATGCTCCACCACAGCCACATCAAACATCATTGCCACTGGCAGAACACGCATCTCTCTTGCCGGTAATTAAAACAGAATCAGCACAACTGCAACAAGACAAGACACAGACTTTGCCAAAGAAAGTTCTACAACCATCACATGAAAAAGCAATGGTCTTAGAGAATTTAGATCTTGTTTCAAATACAGACAGTGACACAACAAATTATAAATTTAATGCTCCAATGCTAACAAATGCTGATATTCAAGTTGAACCATTACCAACAAACTTTACACAACAAAAAGAAAATTTACCAGCTGAAAGCAGTAGAAATTCTGTTGATTCACCAAGTCAATTTAGACCAGCTATCCAGAATGTTATCATGATAAAGGGTGCTACAGGAATTGGCTTCTGTCTAGAAGGTGGTATTTCTTCACCAAAAGGAGATTTGCCAATTATTATCAAAAGGATTTTCAAAGGTGAGATTAAATAAACATTATAACATATGTGACACCGATTTTATTCACATAATGATAATCAATTAGAAAAGCATATGTAGAAAAATGAAAACTCTTTATAAGAGAGAATGGAAGAAATATATTCTACACATATAAATTAGTTTTAGTACTTAAAATGTTGGTACCATATCCTATTTTGGACTAGTGATAAACACAGGTCTGTAGTAATTTCTAGGAAATGTTTGTGTTTAACTAATTGCCATTGCTGTATGAATAGTCCAGCTGCACAGCTCCTGTGACTAAAATTGAATCAAGCACTTTGTCCTTCCTATACAATCTCTTTACCTTTCAGTCACAGAGTGGTATAGGTTTAGTATTTATCAAACTTAAATGGCTGTTCATTTTATTACTTGGTGCATGAAAGTTATATTGACAGTGATTTTTTTCTGGTATTATGCAAAGATACGCTGTATACCCACCTTTATTTCTTTGGTTATTTTTATTCTGAGTATCAATCTACAGAAAATTTCCTGTCCATGAAAACAAATATTCTACCATGAAACACTTGAATGGTCATCACATCTATTTTTTGTCAGTTATTGCTGAAAGATCAAGAACTTATGGTATAGGCCTACCCTGCTAAAATATCTGGTTCTAGATATATAGCTGACATCACCAACTTTTTCCCTGGTAGTAAAATTGATAATAAAGCTAGTCTGCCATTTAGAAATATCGGATTTCACCTCTAAAACACTGGACAATTTCACCTTGTTTTTTCATCTTTATACAGTCTTCTAATCGATATTCATCCTTCAAGTGATGCATTTGACTTATCCAGTGATTTTCATCAGTCATTTTGTGTCTGCTATATGTCTTCAGCCAATGAAGACCACAATAAAATTCAAATGCATCACATTAGAATGATAAACTCCAATTTATAATTACATTAGTTAATGGAATACTAAAGGTATTTTCATATGTGAACATGGTACACTGAAGATATATTTAGATTTTAACACAGTAAAATGAAGCTATATGGGAATTATAACATAGCATGCAGACATTATTAGATTAGTATCCAGTTAACTTAAATTATAATGAGATTAGTACATGAAACTTGCCATGTGTTTTCAGAGTCTAAAAGGGAAGTAAAGAATACCAACAATGTGTCCTACATTGCATGTCATAACTGGTGACTAAAGATGTTTGGAGATGATGTTGGTCACCCTATCCCATAGAAGGTCACAGTGACCCAAAGTCTGAATTCAGGTTTCAGACCAAAAAGCACACATATTACAGCCATGCTGTAAACCATGATACAGTGCATTTCATTCTTTTCACAATTGGTAGTTTGATATGCAGTAATATTGTGATATTAAGAATGTTGGTAACTTCTTCAGTCCACTTTCTTCTTGGTATTCCACTGTATCTTGCTGTTTCTATTTTCATATTGTATGCTCTTGCCACTAGCCAATAAGGGTTCATTCTCATTAAATGGCTGAAACATTTCAGTCTCTATTTTTCAATATATTTGACTACAGACATTGTCACAATAGTTCTTGTAATCTCTTCAATCCTCACATGATCTCTTCTTTTTCTGCTCTTCTTGGACATCTAATTTCACAAATAATAAGTTTTCTCTCTTGTTCTTTTGTTAGTGTCCATTTCTGACATTGATAGCACAATGTTGGTATGAAGATTGAATTTATGTTTTTCCTTTTGGTTCCCTTCGGAATAGATTTGTGTTTCAAAGTTTGTGTAAGCTCATAATCTACGTAGTTGGCTCTTTGAATTCTTGTATCCCTGCCGAAGACGGATGTGCCGGATCATTGGCACAAATAAAACTGCAACAATGCATTTCCATTCTCTGGACTACATCTGCTGGAAATATAGTAAGACCATGGTCCTGCTACAAAGGAGATCCAGCAGGAGTATGAGAATGAATGCTGAATAAGAAGAATTCTTGTATTGAGCTCTTTGATCATTACTCTGTCATCTGTAAAAATTCTCCAAAGATATTTAAAATTTCTGCACTTGTTTCAGTAATTGGTCATTTATCTTTACCGGTATGTTGATTGTATTCATTGGGTTCTCTGCCTACATACATTGCTTATGTTTTTT
Organism: Meghimatium bilineatum; assembly: GCA_034231615.1. Classification (NCBI taxonomy): domain Eukaryota; kingdom Metazoa; phylum Mollusca; class Gastropoda; order Stylommatophora; family Philomycidae; genus Meghimatium; species Meghimatium bilineatum. The sequence continues at coordinate 33,512,806 of CM067298.1, forward strand.
TTGTATTGATCTTCATGTTGTGATTGAGACAGCTTTCATTGCGTAGGTTTATATGATCTTACAGCTCTTATGATCGAGGGGGGGGGGTGGCCCCCTCTCCATGCATAGCATGTAGATCAATTCATCTGGAAGCAGTCATGGAAACTTTTTAATCTCTGATTAAATTAACCAATTTGACAACAAGGTTTAATAGTGACGTGGTTACAGTGACATCACTAAATCTGCACATACTGTGACAAAGTTTGAATTAAAATGCGTGGAATATTTAACAAGTTGGAATGTAGGTACTTTTTCCGATATTGAACTCATAATAATATTAGAAAATGAGTCCTGTCTCATTATATGTTCAAACCAAACAAGTTTATGACATTTCTTCATTGCCAAAAGTGATTCTTGATAAGATTATTTATTTCCTGCTGGATGAATATATTTGTCATGTGTTCTATATAACTAATTCTTAACAAATGTTTGTAGCACTTGTATTCAAATGTATTAATCCTTTCAATGTCTGCATTGAGTATCCAGTTTCCACATCCACATAAAAGTGTATTTAGCAATAAATATCTGAATTATGATAGAGTTCATTCATTTTCCTTTTGCGCTGAAGTTAGCGCATAGGGCAGAGGTCAGATCTCTCCAACTCTGTCTGTTCAAAGCTATTCTGTGCAGTTCTTGAATAGTATGGATATTGATTGTTTTACTTTCTCTAAGTTTTGTTCTTCTGAGTGTTTCTTTTGGTCTACCCCTGGCTCTTTTGCCTGTAGGTATCCATTCAAGAGATTGGTGGTGTATCCTGTTGATGTCTGCGTGTAGGACATGCCCGATGTAGGAACAACGGCGTTTTCTGATAACATCTGTGATGAAATTTTGATGTGTCTCTTCACTGATTTTATCATTCGATTTGAATTCACTCCTATGATAGAGTAGCATCCTATAAAAGTCATCATCATAAGGTAACACATAATGAACTAGGGAATCTCTGTTGCATAGTGGTTGAATTATTTACCTTGTTTTCAAGGGGTCATGGTTTGATCCTAAGTTGAAAAGTTGTATTTACAAGTGCATTTATTCAAAGATCCATCTGGAATTGTCACTTGAAGCTACAGAAATATCTGCTACGGGTGGGTTTTTTTTTAAGATGTCATGCTCTTTATTGAGAGGGACACAATATATATGAGGAACCTAAGTTTATTTGTCACAACTTTATACTATTGAGCTCCTTTTCTTAAACAGAGTGCAACAATCTCCATATTAAAATATATCTACACTGGTGCATAATACAGAAAAGTTATATTTGGATTATTACATGATACTCTAAAGTTGCATTTATATTGAAATAAGGAAGTGATACAATTAAGTGACATTAAAATTATTTTGTGATATGCAGATTAACAGCACTGGTTTGTTTTCTTCGTGATATAACTATGTTTGTGTGTCTTATTTGTAATGATTTAAATGTTTCTCTTGTGTTTTTACTTTATTACTCACCTGCTCATATTCACTTACAGGTGGACCAGCTGATAAGTGTGGAAAGCTGAAAGTTGGAGATGAGATTTTAGAAGTGAATGGAGTAAAATTTGATTCCATGCGACATTATGAGGCTTGGAACCATCTCAAGTTCCTGAATGATGGAGAAGTTTGCATCACAATCCGTCGACCCTGACATGATACACTAAATATTTTATCCACCTCTTACATATATACTAGTATTTCTGCTAATCAGACGATATCTACAGCATTACAAATAAATTAAAGAATGTTATCACATGAATTTAACAGTTGTTTTATTACCTCTTCATAAAAAAGTTGATCTTTCTTCTTGTGAATAGTACAGATATTGTTATGTGAAGGGTTTATATATACCATTAGATCATATTGATTTTCTTATTGGTGTAAATAACCATTTTTCATACCTTTGTTTGTAATATTCTATATTTGATTGTACTAATATGATTTTTAGTCATTTATTGGATCTTCAGTGGCATTTTTGTTATTATATATATATACAAGTAAAAAATACCTCTTAGGGTGAGGTATGCTCTTATCAACAGCAGTTGTGAGTCCAAATGTATTGCCTATGGTGATAAACATAGGAGTATCTCACCACAAATAGAAACCAAGTTTAATAATCTCAAGCTGACTGCTAGCCAGCCAGAAAATGTGCACACATTTTCAAACATAAACAATATATAGTGTTAACATTGCCATTTAAAGTTTTTTCCAGAATAATTCTTCGCGCAGATTTCCAAACATCATTTATCTTTGCTGAGTCACCATTTCCCATGCTTTTCACAGGCTGATGAATCAAAATATATATAAATCGGCTAATGATCCAAGGCACAAGCAAACGTAAATCTGTTTAGGTATTTACTCCTTACATGATTTCAAGAACACTAAAGTAATATGTCCACATTGCTGCTTACATGATTTCAAGAACACTAAAGTAATATGTCCACATTACTCCTTACATGATTTCAAGAACACTAAAGTAATATGTCCACATTACTCCTTACATGATTTCAAGAACACTAAAGTAATATGTCCACATTACTTCTTACATGATTTCAAGAATACTAAAGTAATATGTTCACATTACTCCTTACATGATTTCAAGAACACTAAAGTAAAATGTGCCACATTGCTTCTTACATGATTTCAAGAACACTAATGTAATGTCCACATTACTCCTTACATGATTTCAAGAACACTAAAGTAATATGTTCACATTACTCCTTACATGATTTTCATGTTATTATATAATTTTCTAAGTTATTGATAAGTTAACATGTGTGGTATGTGACATCATTTTCCTTATATATATTTACATATATAACCTTATGTATATCATATATATATATTTGAATGAACTTATGCTTCATGAAAGTATAACTTTTATTTACCCTGGTCATATTAATTGTTGAAATCCAACCTGGCGATATACCTAAGCAGAATTAGACAAATTTGTAAGACACAAAATCTGACAAACATGTCAGATTGAAGTCTTAAATCTACTTTCAAATCTCAGAACTGATAAGATTATTTGAGAATAACAAACATAATTGATGCACTATGCCTATATACTATACATTTTTGTATTCATAATTGGATTATCTACAAAACTGATACAGTTTGAGCTAAAGTTATTCATTTGAAAATGTAGTAAGTTTACAATTTATGTCCAAAATGTTTTACATTTTTTATTTCTAATTTATTTTGTATTATTAAAATTAATTTTTCAATAATAAAAGCTATTGCTATATATATATATATGGTTCATGTTTGACTAATGGGTTTGCAATTCCAACTATTTTAAGAATTTGTGCTGATCCAAAATTGTGTTATGTCATTATCAGCTCAGATCTATATACAAAATGACTACCACAAGTTTCCTAAGACTACTACCTACGACCAATAAAAATGCATGTTATAGGCATGAGGACTGCTCCTGGATGCAAAGATATTAACGGAGGCAGGGTCTTCCTCTATGATCTTATATCTCCTATACAACCCTAACAAAATTCAGTCTTTAAATAAACAACCCTATTTTGATCCACTGATGGATAAATATAGCCAATATATCAATTGGTCTATATATATATATATAATCTTTATACGACATTGTATATTGCACATACATATAGACCTACTGATATATCATTGAACAGATTCATGTTAGTTGGTGCATGTGACTTAATTTGTGTGCAGACTGTGAGAAACTTTGTTTAATTAATTATTCAGATTTCTATATTGTATCATGTGATATGATAATACTGGATCAAAATTGTCAGTAATTGTATATATAACTATAGTATAAAGTAATATACTCATGAATGTAGGAATATACTTTTATCAAGATTGATATACCATATCATGTATCCCGGGGTCATGTAAACAATTATACACTACTTAACTTTTTTTAATGTAATAATGATGATGTGTAGTGATACCTAAATAAAATATAGAGAAATTTGTAGCATATCCTATTTAGGGTGTAGTCAACAACCCAGTCTTTTTTTGGCGGTAGTGATTTTCTAGGCAATATAAATATGTTCAGCAGTATGCTATTGCTTTCTGGTGGTCCAGATGCACAATTATCTGTGGTGGAATTCGAACCCAGTACCTTGACTATTACAACGTGTTCTATTCCATGCCAACACATAGCCAGACTAGTGATGCCTACATAGACATTATTAGCATTTCCTATTCAGGAAGTAACAACTAAACCAGCAATTTTTGGCTGTAGTGATTTTATATCCAATATTTACATTCAGATGGTTACCATTGCTTTATGAACAGTTTGGATGCACAATTATTTGCAGCTTAGTTAAACCTGAAACTCACTGTCTGAGACGTGCGCTATACCTCTCAGTTTAAGTACAAACATAGGATGTACATAATTATACTAACAAGATAATGGTGATGTTATGATTTTAAGTATATATTGTACCAGGGTATTTGTATGTTTACTATAGTTATTTTTGGTTTGTGAGAAATATCAAAACACTAGCAGGTTGTCATTGCTATCTGAATGGCCTAGATGAATTATTGTCTGTGACAGGATTTGAACATTGTACTTTGGCCATCAAAGACTTGCTCTGTAGCACTCTGCCACAGATCTGAACATTGGCTCCACAGTTTATTATAAAGAGCATAGGGGTTTAAATGTCTGCTTTGTTAACAATAATTCTCCCATATTAATTACATTAAAACAGTCTCCTTCTGAGATGTTAATCCAAAACTGGAAACAAAACACAATGGACCTTTGTTAAAAAATACAGTCAAGTTTATAGAAGAGATATAGGAACATTTTTGGAGAACAAAAAAGGATTTAAATATTTGATAAACATTGCATGCAAACAGTTCAGCATTATCCCATGTACCTTTACCCTGGCCAGTAACCACCAATGGAATCAGGAAGAATATGTCCCTCCTTTAAGTAGAAGATCACATTTCTGGATATTAGTGTCTCCAGCAACTTGCCATTCTGCAGAGTGATATTGTTGTAATTGATCAGAAACCTAAATTTGTTTTCTCATTTATGGAGTTGCCTAAAATAACAATGGAACCAACAATCCTCTGATTAAAAGCATCTCTCATGATGACATTGATAACTATGATGATCACTTAATACCTACTCTAGCTGCTGAATGTGAGGATTAATACCTACTCTATCTAGCTGCTGAATGTGAGGACTTCGGGCATCATTGAGAACAGTGACAATGCTTCGATTGGATTTTATTTCTTGGATGACATGACTTTTGTGCTAAACCAGCAAAATGTCTATCAATTTTGATAATATCATAAAATAATATTCAAATTTAATTGTGGTCATCCTTAGGCCTATCACTTGTGTAAGGATGTTTATAATGTAAAACATCATGTAAATGTTACCTAAACATCTCAAATGATATGATTAAATTATAACCAAAAATGCTTCATCTCTGATATGATATATTTAGCCTGCCATTATAGGTCCTATGTACCATTATATGTACAATTGGTGTTACTCTTTATTTATTAAAAATTTTACTGACAATTACATACTGTTTATCTCCTATATGCCACCAAACAGCCACCTATACCACTTGTTGTGCTGGTAACATGATAAAATTCTCCATTGTCTCCCTATAGACTCGAATAGGGCTGCCTATAATTTACAGCAAGACTGGAAACTTCTTCTTGTGATAAAAAGTAACTAACGATTAAGATGGAATAATAAAAATAGTCATGAGCACTTATAATATAAAGTTATCAATACTTTATTTAATATTTTACAAAATTATTCAATTTCGAATAAGTAAGATCACACTATTTCCATGGTGACTTCTTACAGAAAACTTTTGATTTTTAATTCGACCTAGTATTTCTTATTCAAACTGTGCTTTATCTTTAAGAAAGATAATAAATAATTGCATACGTTTAGTTAATAAGTTTAAAACAAAATTTATCTCTGACTGATTGTTACTCATCCTATTTTATAACAGGAATAACTCTTTTCTAGACGATATTAACTTAAAGTAATTTAGTAAATGGGGAATATTTTAAGAATATGTGGCCTATATAAGTGAACGAAAGAAGAAGAAGAATTTGAAGAATGTCAAATTATTACTATTAAATCCTAGTTCACATTTCTTGAATGTTGTGTGCTACCATCAAAAACAACACTAAAAGAGAATTTTTGTTTTATTTTTTCACTCTAGAAATAATGTTTACTGCCGATCTCTGGTCAAGTCAATAGATACCCAGTCTGCAGCAAAAGATCAAGCAAATGTTACAGTAGATACAATTCTGGTGGATGACATAAAAGGTTAACATATTAATGGAGCTAACAATGAGGTCCAAGTGATTGAATTAGCAGAACCATGACCTCTACTATTTTTATGGTTGTAAAGTTTTTATATAACCAAAATTGGCTTAGTCCACGGTTTTTAAAGAACGAATTTCACATAAGAGATACATTTACCAATCAACTAAAGGAGCTGATATAATCACAGGAGGTAGTGGTGACTAGCAATAGACTTCCTCCATTCAGAAGAATTGGTAAAACAGTGAATTTATAAGCACCCAACATACCATTGCCAAGATTGTATGTGTTGGGCCATTGGCATAAAACTGTTACACAAAGAAATTCTGTTCTTAGACTGCATCTTACTGGAAACCTAGTAGGGTGAATATCTTCTACAAGAGAGATCCTTTGGTCGTTCGAAAATTAGAATTAGCATAAATAGGCCCTTAATGTTTACAAAATTTGTATTTACCAGTACACAAAAGAAATACATTAAATGTGATATCATAACTAATAATTATTGAAATACCCTTCTTCTGTGTGCGTTCTCAGAATCTTGCTGATTAGCAAGATGTAGTCCAGAGAGCAGAATGTCTTGTGTCATGGCTTACAGCTTGACTGCGATATTGTGCTTTTCGGCCAGACATTTTCAACTTCAACATGGACTCAGAGTCACTTCACCCTCTATGGGGTGGAACAGCCAACTCCCGCTCCAACTTTCTTAGGTGCTTCTTACAAGGAACATACCAGGCAATAGTATCACTATTCTTTACTCCTTTTGGGGTCGTCTTCAGCACACGGGTGATGATTGAAATATAACCCAGCACTTAAAAACTGAAATAGATCTATTCAAGTGTAGGCCCCCAAAAAAATATGTTTAATCATGGTAAGTAACGACCAATTAGCCAGTCTCGTCACAATAACAGATAGTCAGCCTATGGCAGTGGCGTACAGAGGGTAGTGCGGGGGTGCGGTCGCACCAGCATCAAGGCTTGAGGGGCATCAAAATGACCCTCAAAATAATGAAAACTTTGAAATGGGGTTTAAGTGCCTTTGCCGTGCCAAAGTAAATGCACAGCACCGTTAAAAAATCTTTCTTTTTATTAAGTACAATTATTTGGCGATTAGGTAATAGCACATTTTTGGCACATTATTATGAAACATATTAAAATTAATTAATAAGTAGAACTAGTTCCTCTCGAAGGAAGACACTCACAATTTACTTCAAAATTCTATTTTTCGCTTGTAAGAACTATAAAGAAACAGTCATTAATCACTTTGCGGATCAAAAAGCTCGTAAAGTGAATTTGTAATTTTTAAAATGTATTTCTATCTTTGTTAAATGTGGATAAAATCGATAATAATAATAATAAACTTGTAAAATTTTACTCAGAATTTTTTTAATCAATTTCGGGAAATGGTGAGGGGGGGGGGGCATCAAAATCTTCACCGCACCGGGCAGCAGTTACCCTAGGTATGCCTATGGACCAGGCAGACATAGTCCTACTCATTGCCCTTCGAGAGTCCGCACGATCAAATGATTTTGAGATAAATGAGCATGAATCAATATTGAGAATGCGCGAATTTGGAATGAGGATAGTCGTGGCCTGTAGAGAACACCAAACAAAGATTTCAAAAAGAGCAATGAACTAACATATAGGCCTAACCGGAATCATCAACCGTTATACCCTGAGAGATTTACTGAAGCGAAGATCTGAGCACCTATAGACATGCCCGGTGTGCGAAGAGGATAACCAACATGTCTAATACCTAATACTAATACTTAAAATAAAACATACCTAAGTCAAAACTCTACGCTCAGACACTGGTAAAAAATAGCAAAGAAATATACGGCATGTCAATAACGTCCTTTTCTGTCTTGCTGCAATTATCCGTGTCTGTATAGCCACATACTTACCGCTGTCCTTGTTTGCCCCCATTGTCAATATGGCAAAAGAAAAAGAGGGAGACCAAGAGAGACTCTACGCAGAATAAACATCAAAGAGTTATTGCCTATTGGTCTCAACAACATACAAGCATTAAACACAGTAGCATCACATAGCTCGAACTGAGGTGTTCTGGTTTCTGCCCTATTCGTCTGCGTTCGGCGCTGAAGGAACATAGACAGACAGATAAGACCAGACAATCATACATAATAATTAGATTAGGTTAGATTTAGATTAGATTAGATTAGATTATATTATATTTTCCTACAGTTGAAATAACTCATTTCAACGGGGGCGGGGGTTTACATTTTCACCTATCATTTATGCTATTCATGATATCATTATAAAATGCTACATCTATTCTATATTAATGTATGGCTCAGAAACATGGACACTAAATAAACAATTAGAAGACAGAATTGATGCCTTTGAGATATGGGTATTTAGAAGAATAGGGAGAATATCATGGAAAGAGAAGAAAACAAATAAAGAGGTGCTAAAGACACTCAATATGAAGAAAGAACTACTAAGAGAAATAAATATCAGGCAAATAAAATATTTTGGACACATTAAAAGACATGACACCTTATTTAAGACCGTACTTGAAGGTAAAGTCAAAGGGAGGCGAGCAAGAGGTAGGCAGAGATACAAGTGAGAGAGTAACATCACACGATGGACTACGGTCTAGCAGAATGCACCACCAAGAAAAGAGACACAGGATGTTGGAGATCCGTTGCAGCCAACCTTCGTTGCGGAGACGGCACTTAATGATGATGATCATCCATGCCATACAGGATGAGTACGTATGGTTGTGTATCAGAATGATGATATGAAAGATTTCAGAACATTGATGTTCTATGCCAAAAAGCGCAACCATCTCATTTTTGTTGTAAACTAGAAATATAATGATGAAGTTTTACTTATCTTCAAACAGACCAAATCATAGAAAGATATATCAAACAATGATTATACTGGAGTACACATAGAAAAAGTAGAATATGTATTCTGTTCATATGTGTATGATGCTCCGGCGTTTGAAATAGGGACTTGTATCCACTGACTTTGATTACAAATGTCTCTCCCATTATATAGTCTTTTATTCACAAGCTTATTATTTAAATTATTTTAGCTGATGATGATGTTCCTCCTTCATAAGCGAAGATGAGCATGACATGAACAACAATAAATCTGATGTACAAGTAGAAAAACAACAAAACATTTATGATTGTATAAATTTTTTTGTGCGTTTGTAAATGCCTGGTGAGTCCGATTCGTGCTAGGAAAGTTCTTTTGCGGTGCATGCAGGAGTGCAGATGGTTTGGAATAGGAGAATTTTCGGATTTGTCCTTCCGTTTTCGTCGCTTGTAATGTGCCCGCAGTGTTCTTTCTTTTTCAAATTTAGTGACATCAGCAGTGATCTGGGTGTGCCAAGTTGAGCGAACAAGGGCTGTAGTCTACCAGGAACTAGGATCGATGCTGCAGTGCTTGAGAGAGTTTTTTATGTGATCCTTGAAGCAGAGCATGGATGCTTTGCATACGTAACTTTTGAAGGATTTCCGTGTCTGGTACACGATGCTGCCAACATACTTCCATGAGGTTTCTTAGGAACCGAAGGTGAAAAGAGGTATGCTATCGAGCGTGTTTTGCATAGACAGTACAGGATGACGCACCATAAAGCTGTGTTGGTATAACCACAGCGCGGTACACGTCCAACTTTTTTAAAAATTTTAGCTACATCAGCCTTCGTGGCAACATCACCAATATTTCTCTATTCATCTATTGTGTTTTCTCTGCGTTTGCTGCAAAGCGTCACATGATTCTTGAATCAAGAATTAAAGTGTCACATGATTGAATGAAGATCGGTTTTCTGGCAATAAATATAATGCAATACTGCATGAAACGGAACAACAATAGTACTTACGTAGAACACAGGTTTGTGAAAGGTTCACTTGAATACAACGGACTATCCCTAAGGGGTTATGAGGTGTTAAACACGAAAACATACAAATTACAATACACAAGACACTTTCAATGTTTCGAACCGTCAGGCCTTTCTCAAGAATATATAAAACAAACAGTAAAAAACAATGAAAACTGTAAAAACAATGTTGCCACCACAGAGGCACTAGATATACTATTGAGATGTAAACAATACGATGTTCAAGGTGACAATGATGTACATGGAAACATGTAGTCATGGAAGCGGGTTTTATTGAAAATTGGACGGGATATGATAAAAGATATAACAAATTATTACCCAAAATCATTTTGGTAAGCTTAGGCCCTATATATAAATATTTTATACATTTATATTCCTGAACGTGTCAACTACATGAAGCTTGTATGGAACCAAGTACATTGATAGTTCAATAATCACTCACTGGATCTCAACCATAATCTTAGTAACAATGTCATGCTTTATGCTATTTCGCGACACTGTGAGAGGTTAGTCCGTGCTTTCCATTGAAAGTCGGCACAAAGTGTTGCGAAATCGACCAATAGAAAGCCAGAGTAGCCTCTCGTATTGAAGCACCATTACATAGTATGAAGGCATGTTACTATCTAAAAGGCACGCTGACAACCATATATCCGAACATTCATTTTAGAACCTAATAAATATCAGCTTCAAATTTCCTGTTTCGTAATAATCTGCTGATGTAAACGCGCTATAGTTTGCAGTAAGAAAACTGTGGGTAGGCATACAACAAATATGACGAAGGTTTGGAAGTTAAAGCTTGTAAATGAGGTATTCTATGAAGTCTCTCGCCAATTATAGTCTTGTGTCTTCCTGTATATCGTGTTTAAGCTAAAGATCGGAGTGTTAATTCTCACCCAATTATGGATACTGATTATGCATTAGTCGAAGTATCATGAAGCATCATATTGGTCAGTGCGGCTCTTGTCACTGACTTGCAAAGCTCAATGCACATACTTCTCTGTGCCCCAGCTTCCCTTTCAAAGTACTGCAGATTATGGAACCACTTAAAGTAAAACAATAAATAGTGTTATAATTTCTCATTTCAGAGTGTAAAGTGTTTAACACAAATAGTTATGAAGTTAAGTTTCAACTTCTCGTTTAAACACATTGTTACCCTTACAAATGTGTCCGTGCCACGCATAGACATGTACTACCTCAATGTGTCCTCCCGAATAACTAGCGGATAATCCCTATAATCCACTCCATTCCATGTGTTCTCCTCGCCCGATGGTATTTCACAATGTTTGCCCAGACTGTTGGGCATCTATGCTGTAAAATCGCCTCTCCCACCATTCCTTTCTTTGTTTGACCTCCGCAGCTTGCATCTACCTGTGGAGTGCCGGCTTACCATAAGCTAACCACAGTAAAGATTGTTTAAACAGCATAACAAAGTTATCCTAACGATGTTCCTTAATCTTCTTTGTTGGTAGTGTATAAAATAATTCACACGTCAGTCCATTTTCTCATTTTGCTGCTAAATATAATGGTTAATGGATATAGCAGTGAGAGGTATTGATATAGTTGACTTTGTTCATTTGCTGCACATGTGTATAAATTTTATTTTAAAAAAACATGAATATATGTATTAGTTAACGTTCACTATGGCATTAACTTGCAGTTCGTGTGAAGTATAATTGCGGAAATATTAAAATACAAAGGCAATTTTCACAGTACGATCTTCACCTTTGACATTACTTTTAAACATGTCAAGACAGTAGGGCATTTACTCCAGCAAAGTGTGAAAAAGTCAACATGTATGAAGAGTGTTATACTATGATACATTAAGTCAATGTGTCTTTTTGTAGGAATGTGTTATAAGCTTTTACACTTTCAGTTACTATAGTATCACAAATTTATTCAACGAAACATTGAAGTTTCACGCTAAACGGTGCCTATTTAAGTATTAATGGTTGTCATACAAAATTGAAGGTATAGAAACATTAATAATTTTTACATAAAGTTGAAGGTATAGAAATATTAATAATTGCTACATACATCTTAATGTATAGAAACATTGCTATTTGGCATGCAAAACTTAACTTATCATGTCCATTAAAAAATTCCCCACAGAACTATCAGCCTTACAAAATTATAGTCATTTTTTAGCAGTTAAGGTATCGTAAGTAAATATCTCCAATATGGAGTATATATTCATGTTGAATACGACCTTCACGTTAAACGCTTTTTACTAACCAAACGCTCAAAAAAAAAGGAATTAAAATATGAGATTGTATTGTATGTAACAATAATCACTTGCGATAACAATGCAATGTTTTTTTCGCTTCCATACATTTTTTCTCAAATCAATTCCCGTAGACAGTGTGATCACCTACATTTGTCTGATGGAGGCAGACATAGAAACATGTGTAGTCCCGTGTATATTGTATATTATATTATTATAGATATCGTCTAAGAGTCCGTGAGATAAAGGTAAAGATAATCTGCGAATACATCAACTTTATAGCTGTAGTTTTCCTTAAGATTTTGGCGGCCTAGTAATGCTTTCTCCTAAATGATCAGCTGTTTAGTCATGGTTTTCACTAAGTGCTTAGCTGTCTGGTCATGTTTTCACTTAAGTGCTCAGCCGATTATTCCTGTTTTAGGTGTTCAGATGTCCAGCCATTACTTTAACAGAAACGTTTAGAATAGTGTCGCCTTTGGCCGGTATCTCGTAGCAATTAAACTTTCTTAGAAACTATTAATCTTTCCAGATTTTAAGTCCTGTTATCTACATCTTAACGGTTATGTCAACCATCGGGGTTTCTATGCACACAGCGATGACTTTACATTTACCGGTGGAAATTTAACCAGTCTTCTGGTCAGAGGCACTAATCAAACGGAAGGTTATTACGTGTAAATGATCAATAGAAAATTTTGGTTTAATAGCTGTTCTAGGGTGGGCCATATGACTGCCTTGAATTACAATGTTCTCTGGGGGGGGGGGTAGATAATGAAGGGCCATGACCCACCTATGGACACACTCCAGGGAGTCGGCTGCCCCTATGAAACTGTTCACCACCACCTTTTTAGGCCAGATAAATGGAACGCATTATATGAAACAAAACAACATCTCAAAAACACATGCATATATCACACAATGATATTTCGTAAATGTGCATGAGCCCATGGACCGCTGGATCAGTAACAAATCAACCATCTATGAAGACCACCTGAAAGTAACTATTTTGGTGATATTTAATCATATATGTAAAGATTGTCATGAATAATTCGTCTCTTTCGTGTTGCTTTAATTAAATAATAAATATTAAAGAAAGTTTATAAGTCGTTGTTCAATGAACCAAGGAAAATAATTTTTCCTGAAAAGAACGATACGAGAAAAGGGATTGAGACCCACTGGTTTAGACCGTTATATTGCTATAGAAATTGTCCACAAATCCAATGCAGTAAAGTTGAAACTGATTGATGTTTAATATAGTTAAGACATTACTACTATTAATTAATGAAATTGATATTTCATCCTAAATATAAGGTGACTAGTCGCTGTCCACTGACGTCATATAGAACCACATTATATACAATTCATATGACATATTGCTACCACCAATGTTAATGAGTACACATTGACATTATAGACACCTTGCATGTCTGAGCTTTTGTATTGCAGTTCGAAGTGGTGTAAAACCATCCGACAGTTTACACGCAAAATGTATATAGGCTCAGTTATTAAGTAAACAAAACCGTCAAACATAAATGTATTTGTCTTTCTCGGTTAATTTTGAAGTATAAGGCGTACATGATTGTTTTAAATAATATAACACACAAACTTCAAGCATATGATTATACAAATTGTAAGCAATATATGATTGTCAATTACTTTTCATGAAAGAATGTCATGGAAGGTGCGTTTCTCTTGTGTTGCTCTAATTCTACTAACTTGGGAAGTGAATATTTTAAACTGCCAGCACCAAAGTTGTTCACAGCACACATGTCGTCCACCATCGTGCAGATGTCCTGCACATAGTGTGCCTGGAAACTTGCAACCAGAGAGCATACCACAGATGATACTAATTGCATTTGATGACGCCGTCAACTGGGACAACTGGCATTATTATTTAAGGTTAGTAATTATATTTGATATTTAGTATTAAAACTACCATTTGTTTCATCTGATGTCCCTGCCATTTTTTTAAATTTTTTTTTTTTAAATGCCGTGACTGTGTGAACAGTATATTAATTTTGGTGGCATGTAGAAACAATCAACTGTGATGGAAATGGAATCATTATTATGATTTCCTTTGCTCGTCATACTCTATATACCGTATTCTTGATGTTACATGCATTGTGGTAAAAACTTCGACTTGAAAAAGGTTGAAAAAGTGTAGAGGATTGATTTCGATACATGGAGGTTACACATATGTATTCCTTCTCAACGAAGAAGCATGGCCCCTACCGAGAGTACCACTCATAGCAGGCAAGACCGTAGCGTCAAGCGATATGCCTAATCCCCACGGAACTCTGAAAAGATCCACTGTGTAAACAAGACGTCTTGTTTTGGATTCGAACCCGGGATTCCTGAGTATAATGGGAAGAGCTAAACAACTAGGCATGGGAAAGCCATAAATACGACTTTGTTAAGGGATGTGATGGGGAGTGTTATTTAGATAGTCAATGTTTTTGAAACGTAGTTTGTTTTGGTTGATGTCGTTAGTGTGGTTTCTATTTTGCACCACACCACTCCTTGCGTATCTCTCTATTTTCCCTTCTGTGGATTTTTCTTTCTAACATTATTATATGTGTATTCATGGTATTCAAAACTGATAGATTAAAATTCATCGCAGGACAAATAGGTCTCCAAATCAATGGATACCTACAGGCAAAAGAGCCAGGGGTAGACCTTAAGAAACACTCAGAATAACAATACTTAGAGAATGTAAAACAATCAATATTCATACTATTCAAGAACTGCGCAGAATAGCCTTGAACAGACAGAATTGGAGAGATCTGACCTCCGTCCTATGCGCTAACTTCAGCGCAAAAGGAAAATGAATGAATGAATTCATGGTACATATATGGGTATTCATATTCCCAAAATGATCCACGTTTGTTTTTTAAAGATCTTACTGTCGTCTGTTGCTGAGGCCTGAAAGGTTAGAAGGAATAGCAACATTGTGAATTGCCATGTATGACACAAAATACGACTAAGGAGGTTTGATAATGCATAGGTCAAAATGACCCAACAGTCATACTTGAGTCGGGTGTCTCAGACCGAAAGGTGCAGTAATAGCATCCAAACTGTAAACCATGAAATAACGTATTTCGTTCTCTAGACTATATTATAATAATCAAGAGACGTTTAGAACGAGCTCGGAAGAAGAAGAACGCTCATATTGATGCATTTGTAATAAAGGAAAATGTGTGTATGACTTATATATATATATATATATACAAACATATTTCACATGCTGGAAGATGTAACTAGAAACAGAACCTATAGCTGCAACATCGTTAATAACAACGCTGTTATACAAACGTCACATGCCCAATAATGAACATATTATTCTCGCAGACTGTTTCCACCAGACGGTCGGAGAAAAAACCCAAACGGTTGTCCTATCTCTGCCTCTTTCTTTGTATCCAACAACTTCACCGATTATTGTATGGTAAGTAAGCTTCACGCCAGAGGGATGGAGATTGGAGATCATAGTGTCACACATAAACTGCCCAGAATGTGGTGGACGGAAGCCGACAGGGCAGCTATGGAATATGAGGTAGGGCATACACATTATGCATAGTTAGATCTCATGATTTCTTGTAATAATATCCTGTAAATATATGAATATTAATGAAATGTTGCAGGAGCTCCTGAGCACTGTTTTTGAAACACTTTCGATTTATTTCAGTTATGATTTCGTTAAATACCTGCGTCTGTTAGATAATTATAGGATTAAACCTTGAATTTGAATAAGTCAAGGATCTGAATAAACCAATGTTTATTTTGGTTAAATGAAGACATACAAGTAGGCTATATCTCGTTGATTGATAATCATCTTTCTGAGACAATGTGTGCGAAAGTGATTTATTTTATCGGCGTGACTGCTGTACTGTCTGATTTCAACACCATGCAAAAGCACTAAAAGAGTACCAGTGATATGTAAACGTTTAGCTTTGTAACATTTCTATGGTACATGTTTACTTTTTGCTTAAGAGATCCTGGTACACACATTTTTTTTCAAACGGTGGAATTGTGTGATAGTGTATTACCTACGTACTTTAACTGTGGACATCTACTCTCTTTACTTTAGATATCTCTACTCAAAGCATTGCACACTGCTGAGAGTTTGAGCCTTCTGGGAATGAAACATCTCTAGAGAAAACACTCCATTGCACATTCTTGATTAGAAAACTGGCCTCACAGCACGTGGGGCATTTATATAAGTGCTCTTCCCTCTGTTCCAGCAGCCATTCGACTCGATGGCGTCTCGAGGCCAATGCCGCTGAAATAGACGTCGACATCAGGGCACAACTCTAGCCCTTGCGACAGGTTTATTTGTTGTTCCGCTCACGCACGCCGTGCCCGTAACTAGTTCAAGCACAACGTCGGCCTGTCAGAACAACATGGTAACTGTTATCGAAGGTTACGACAACGACTACCATTGCACATATTGCGTACGAGCTAATTAATCGTAATTTATGTGGATTGATACAACATAAAAAAAACCGTAGATGTTAATCGAATTTGATTATATCAAAGCTTTTACCGTAAAACATAATGCAAGTTCTGATTCAACAAAACACCTACGAGTGTCATGAAATATTATTTGTATTTTCTCGGTATTTATATTCAGTCCAAAATTTTTTAATGTTTCGGAGAATCTGTCTACGATAGTCATATCTCTCATAGTTTAGCCTTATAGTTATAATAAGGACACAACCATTGACAAATGAAAAATCTCTATTGATGTGCAGTTTTATCCCATGATAGTTGAGATACAAGAGGAAGATAAAGACACAGACAAGTATGTAACATTATTACTACTCAGGATTATGATTGTCCACATTCATACAAACGGTTGAGAACAGACTCATTTTGAAATTTTTGAAGTGATGTTTCCAAAGTTGCTGTTTTTGTATGACTATGGGATTGTTTAGTTTTTGAATGCTGCTTTCAGATTTTCACATTTTTTATTGTAGTTGTCTTTCGTCAAACAATTCATACTTCCTCTTCTTTTCGCAATCCACACTGGCATTACAATAAATGTATATTGATGTGAGCTATAAGAAATATCAAAATTACTTTGACAAATATGCCTATCTTCCCTGTGACAGAAAGTATGGAGTTGCCTCAATGGTTAATACATAAATGATGATTTCTTTTACATTTGTTAAAATAATCATTGTTTCATTGAAAAATGGTTAAACTTTTCCATGACTGTTGAAAAGCATATCGAATTGTTCAATCAGTTTCTGTCACCATATCTATAAATCTCAACTGAGAAGTTGACCTATGGTGACAAGTTGACATCTGACACAATAATTTTTTCCATTGGAAAGCTGAGGAATCTCTTATTATAATGCGTCGTGTAACTGTTTACAGCTGGCTGAAATATCTGTGCATTCAGTGACGCAACTAGCAGGGGGAGGGGGCGGGCGGGAAGGGCGTCCTTTGTATCTTTTTAAGGGCGATAAAATCGTAGAAATTCATCTGCGTGTGCAGACAGAGACGCCACATTGTTATGAAACCACATGCACAATATGTAGTAACAAAACCACTGTGCGTATTTCAGGCAGCCACATCCGTCTTTAGCATTCCTTTTGATTCACTTTAACTCAAGGAATGCGACACCTCAGCCTGCTCATTCGCTTCTCGCGACATCCATGGTAGGTCAAATTGTTGCTTTTCTGCATCCGTTTTCAAACTCCCGCCGGATCTCTGTTAGTATGACATTTGTACTACTAGATGTCCAGCAGAATGTAGGACAGTGAGCGAAAAGTGCTGTGTCCTCGTTTTATTTGCATCAATGGCCCCACACATCGCGTTGGTAACTAATAAATTTAGTATTTTAACACTTCCACTGAACCATATCGTTAGTAATCATAATCCGTAACCATATTGCTAGTATAGTACGAGGGGGAGTCAATAAGTAAGTCACAAATTGATGTTGGATGGCAGGAAAATGCAGTAGGTGGTTTCTAAAGCTGTTTATAGTTGATATCATCATAGAACTTTATGTTTATGTTCGCTAGATGGCGCTAGCTGTACCTTGCGCATGCGCAGCACAAAAAACAAAATGGCTACTGTACTTACAGAGTGTACAATCAATGAACAACGTGCTGTTGTGCGTTTTTTATGGGCAAAAGGACTGCCTGCAAAAGACATTCATAAAGAAATGCTTCCTGTTTATGCTGACAATTGTTTGTCCCGTAAAGCGGTGCACAGCTGGGTAAAAAAATTTTCTCAAGGACGCTCTAAAATTGTTGACGAAATCAGATCTGGTCGTGCTGTTGAAATTGCAACAGACGCATCTGTGCAGCGGGTTGAGGAGATGATTCGAGGTGACAGACGAGTAACGATAGACGCTGTAGCAGCTGCAATAGGGTGCTCACATGGTTCAGCATACAGCATCATGCATGACCGATTGAAATTTAAGAAAGTGTGTTCAAGGTGGGTGCCCAGACAATTGACGGACGAACACAAAATGAACCGATTAAGCTTGTCATTGGAGCATCTCTGTCAATACGCAAATGAAGGAGAAGACATGATGAACAGGATTATTACTGGGGACGAATCATGGGTGCATCACTACCAGCCTGAATCAAAGCGTGCTTCAATGCAATGGAAACATCCTTCTTCGCCTTGTGTCCAAAAATTCAAGGTTACACCATCAGCAGGGAAGGTTATGCTGACAGTGTTCTGGGATTGTCAAGGAGTGCTTTTAACCAATTTCAAAAAGAAAGGTGACAATGTGAATTCTGAATCATACTGTGAAGTTCTATCAGTGCTTCGGGATGCAATTCGAAGAAAACGTCCAGGGCTGCTGACTAGAGGAGTGCTACTCCTTCATGACAATGCTAGACCACTTACGGCTCGATTAACTCAGGAGAAAATAAAAAATCTTGGTTGGAAAATTCTGGAACATCCTCCTTACAGCCCCGATTTAGCCCCTAGTGATTTTCACCTTTTTGGTCCACTAAAAACCCACCTTGGCGGGAAGCATTTCGCGACTGACGCAGAAGTTGAATGTGAAGTGAAAATGTCGCTTAAAAAGAAGAGCACGCAGTTCTACGCAGCAGGTTTGGGAGGACTCATAAAACGATGGGATAAATGCATCAATGTTGGTGGAAATTATGTTGAGAAGTAAAGGGATAATGTATGTGTAAAAATAAACAGTTTTCAGGTTTTTATCGTCTTCAGTTTTTTTCTAAAGAGCCATTTGTGACTTACTTATTGACTCCCCCTCGTAAGTCAGCCGTACGAGAGAAGCTGGTTCTGGTACTCACTCGCTGGTCACTAACAGTACAGGATTTACCTATAAGCTAAACAAGCTATAGCTATTGGCCCCCACTAATGTGGGGGCAACAAAAAAATCATATTTGGTACTGACATATAATATCTGGACTTATAAAGGGCCCCATCAAAACTAACCACTGCCACGCATACTTAAAATTATTATCGCTTCCCTGCGTCGCTATCGGTATGGTCACAGACGTTCTCTCACTGTGTTGCTATTCTTTGCTCATTTTTAAGCTGCTTGCAATAATTGAATACGGTATTGAACTAATCATACTACTGCTAGTTATTAAATTGCTACTTTTTAAAATCTCTTCTAATTATCTTTGTCTATCATGTTTTTATTTCTCTTGTATGTATTTTTATATACTCACAAACATACAACCAATAAGAAAAATAAATTCACTTTGCAAATTGTATTCCTCTTTTAATCATAAATTACCTAGCTCATATCATCGTCATCAGGTGCCGCCCCTACTGGCATAGGCGATCATGGATCTCCACAATTATCTTTGTACAGGATCGCTACGATGACTGCTATGCCACGAAATCAGACTATCTAATATTTTTCACCCTATCGTCATTGATCTCTCTTGCCTTCTTATATTTCTAGATGTAACTATACTTTCCAGAGCACCCTGTCTCATAACGTGTGTAAAAAGAAAACTATAATTAAATTGCAACTTACTTTAATCACATATTATTTTCTCTAAAATCATCCTTATAGGTTCTGCATCAAAGAAATAATCTTGCTGAGAAAGCGAACATTCCTATTGAAGAGATCCGCGGCTGGAGAAGCCCTTTCCTACAACCCGCTGGAGACGATCTCTTCTCTGTACTGTATGACAACAACTTTACGTAGGTTATACATGGTTTTTATTCTAAAATTATTGTTCATATTGGAGTCAGATAATGCAGTTCAGATAAGTATTTTTTTAACGCTTGAAATACATTCACCATTATTTGCAATTCTGTCTTCTATATATTTCACTGTCCTTTAATGTTCATGCAGAGATTAGACTTTCTTTCTCTATAAAATATATAATAACTTCGTCTGTGAAATCCTGTCAGACGAATGGGAATACCGGGCTTTATATCTCGAAGGAGTCCACCCTCGGTGATTGGTAATACATCTGTCTCAATTTGTGAAGCCAGGAAAATAGACCAGAAGAAAAGAATGACTTTTTCTGAAAACTATCCTACAGATACAGACCCCAAAACCAAGAATATGCACTTTAAAATACTGCAGTGGAATGCAGATGTCTACAACATTACTGAACTCGCAAACAGAAAGAGGAAATTGACATAGCACACATACTGGAAACACACCTCACAAATAACAGATTCAACATCCGAGGATGTTAAACATTTCGGAACTACCGAAAAAGGGACATAAAGGAGGCAGTGGCGTAGCGTCAATAGACGCCAAAACGCCTAGTCCCCTGTGAATAACGTAAGTAGCCGACACAAATTAGTATCTATTTGTGAATTAGTATGTATCTTCAGTATTTTAAAGTGCATATTCTTGGTTTTGGGGTCTATATAACGATCTGTAAGATTGTTTTCTGAAACATTATTTTCTTCTGGTCTATTTTCCTGGCTTCACAAATTAAGACAGAGGTACCACCAGTGGCTGAGGGTGGACTCCTTCGAGATTTAAAGCCCAGCACTCACATCGCCTGAATTCTCGTTTTTTGTATTTTTATCTTCTGTCATCTTGCAGCCAAAGTAGGAAACGTTATCAACTGTCTGAATTGCTACTCTGTTGAGGGAGGGTGATATTGAAAGTTAGTAGAATGCATTATCTTAGTCTTGGAAGTATTAACTAGAAGGCCAATTTGTTTTGAAAGATGACCAAGTCGATTCAACATGCTTTGTTCCTAGGAGCTGGACTTAATAACGCCACAATATCAGAAAAATCTAGGTCACTAAGAGTTCCATCATCTGTTCATTTTACATCAATATTTTAAATTTGCTGCGTACTTTTTTCCTCATATAATCCAGCCTATAAGTCATGCTAAAAAGTTTAAGGAACATAATACAGCATTGTTTTACTCTTCTTCCTATGTAAAACCATTTAGTTTTTCTCTCATTTGTTCTAACACAGCATCTTGAGTAGTCATATAAAGCCCTGATTAAATTTCATGTGCCTTCTCTCTTGTATATATCATGTGCTGTAAATAGAATACAGAGTTACAGGTATATAAAGTATGGAAGCCGCGTCGCGCAGTCTTTAGCGCACTGGCTACACATATGACTGGTCCTGAGTTCATTTCCCAGTTGAGGTGGAAATGTTTTTCGGATCACAAAGGCTCCCGGGTCGACCCATTGGGTACCGAATTAATCAGGGAAGTAAAGATTGCGATGGAGAGGATATGGTTACTGCTCTCATATAGCAGAGCCACTGAAATGTGAGAAAGCTAACATCTCACACCCCTACGGTATTAATAAATGCTATGGGTTAACTTTACTTTACTTTTTATATAAAGTAAGACATCCGCCTTTTACATAACGTGTGCACACATAATCTTTACCAAAACGTAATTTTGTCATTTTCGCTTTATATTTTGTAACTATAGGTATGACGCAACAATGACCTATTCATTCCCAAAGAATTTATTCTCCCCTGTGTTGTGGCCCTTTACACTGGACTACGGTTACACATTGGTGTGTAATATTGCCCGCTGTCCTCTTAACCGATATCCAGGTCTGTGGATTTTGCCAGTGGTCGTCTTGATGGACCACAGAGATCAGAAGCCATGTGCTTACGTTGATGACTGCGCCAATATGCCCAGAGACAAAAAGGAAGCTTACCAGGTATGCGATTGTGTTCGTGGGTTTATGATTTACCACTGAATTATCTGTTTACTGCAAAATAATGTTTTAACCAAATAAATAAGCAGATGGCAGTGGGTCCTCTGATAGAAGGCTCGTTATAGAATATCCATTCTCTGAATTATTAATATTATTACACATTTAAACCTTCTACTTCTTCATCGTTCAATCTCAAACTCCAGCTGGACCTCGCTTGTAACAGGACCAAAGTCTATATTAGATTTCCAGCCGGATATATTCCAGAGAAGAGAAATGCGTTATGTCGCCATTGTATTTACATCCATCTTCAGCGGAAGCGAATACTTACCCGTCAGGATTGTAAGAGTACTGCAGTACATCATACACAAAGCCCATGAACAATGTATATCCTTGGCGACATAAAACAATGCGGAATAATCGTGACTTGGTCTGTCCATGTTCATGTGATCAGTATTATCATGTGACTTTCTTTGTCTCATCTTTTCCACTCTCCGCTGCTTCACACGTCGCTTTTTTTTAATATGTAGGCTCCAGATCGCGACCAAACGATAACAATATTTGCCAAAAGTCACAGCTTGATCCTATAAGCTTGTTTTATGGACTTTCATCGAATCACAAGTGTCATTCATCGTCTACACAGAAACGGAGTCAAAACTCAACATTCTGGTTTGCTGATAATATTCTGACCTTACTGACTGATTCAGAAGATTATTATTGTGTCACAAGACGAGAGACATCATCTAAATATTAATACATATAAATAATATAAGGTACGTAAAGATAAGCTACGTTTGTGAGCTATCGTAATAACACACGGGTTTTTTTTCATAAGGCCAATCTGCCTAGCCTATCTCTCCCAGAACCGCCTGACTAGAGTCGCCAACCTCACTTGCTTAGGAGCGATATTTCTCTCTCTTCCCAGATCATAAGCCCTGGTACCCTACTTCCTCGTCGCTGTGTGAACCACGGGAATAAATTTTATTTTGAACCATGAAAGACAACGAATTGAAACGAGATATGAGTCTGCTGGCCATGTGTGAGCGATTTAACACTACACTATCGCGTCTCCAATATTTATATTAAACTCCCATATATATATATATAATACGAGCTATAATATAATATATATAATATATATATATTAATAAGAATAACGATCAACTCGACTCAAATACACGAGAATTAAACCTGCATCGCCCGTGTGTTGCCGAGGCCCGAAATGGGAACAAAGAACAGCAACACTGTTTACCTTCCACGCATGTCGTAAAAGGCGACTAAGGAGATTATGGGATGGAGTTGGCTGTCCCATCCCATATATGGCCAGTGACCCAAAGTCATGGTGATGTCGGATGTGTCCGGCCGAAAGGCGCAGATATCGCAGCAATGCTGTAAACCATGACACAACGCATTCCGTTCTCCGGACTACATCCTGCTAATCTGCAGGAGTTTGAGGACGAACGCAGAAGAAGAAGAAACCTGCATGTCGTGGATAAAGCACGCTGACAAATGAAACGGTTTTCGCGACTCTTATCAAGTGGCGAACAATCACATCAGATTGATGAGACCATGGTAAGCTTTGACAAAGTTAAATTTACTCTTGGTCGCCAAAGTGGCATCTCCGCCCCATCCCTTGTGGCTTTCTGCAGAGACAGAAACCTACGGGATACCCTGGTGCACTCTCACCTCCGTCCTGCTGAACCTCCCACCGACATCTTCTCCTACCACCGCCTGTGTCTCACGTGTCCGTTTTTCTTCCGTATCTCATCCATCCAGTTTCCCAAGTCTGTATTGCACATCAATCACTCTTTTTCCGGAGTCTCCCGCAACGTCGTGTACGCTATTACTTGCAAACGATGCAACCTGGTGCACATCGGCGAGATCTCTAGCCGCTAGGTTTGCTGAACACTTGCGGGACATGCGTAACCATGACTCTTCTCCGGATGCCCTCCACTTTAACTCTCATTGAGGTGCACATGACATTCTGGTCACTGGCTTGGTCTCCAGCTATTCTGGTGACCGGCAGCGTTTCTTGTTAGAGAACCGATTGATTCTTAATCTCGGTACTCTTAAGCCCATGGAATCAACGACAAGCTATACTTCCAATAACCTCCTACCTCCTTCCGTCTACCTACTCTTTTTCTTCTCTGTGCCCCTCCATTCTTTCTTACTGACCTTCCCCTATTCATCTTTCTTCTCGTCCCTTTCTTATTACCTATACACTGTTGCACTCCATTGTGACAGTTCGGCCTGGGCTGCCATTAAGGGGCTGGGGTTACGGCGACCCGCCACGTGTGGTTGGTGTGCCGGTGGATGATCACACCTAGGGTTTTTGCGAAGCGCGGCTGGATCTGGTGTGGGAATGTTGCGGTTTGGCGCGACGTTTGGTTGGTTCATCTTCATCCCATGCCATCATACTCATTCACTCTCTTCCTATGGGTTGATCCACCCATGCCTCCCTCACCTTTTCTTCGTCCTACTTTCTCTTGATTCGAAACTGGCTTCACAGCACGTGGGGCATTCCCATAAGCGCTCCGCCCTCCGTTCCAGCAGCTATCCCAGTGTATGTAGACTCAGTGTCCCGGTCAGGTGTTGCTATTGTGATCTTCGGTACTTTGGGACTTTCCAAAAAATTTACTTTATCTGTTCTCACCACCAATGCCTTTCACTGATCTTTTCCCTGTGCCACTCAGAGTGGCCCATGAGTGCCTCTTCAAGCCACACTATCACTTTTGAGACCACCATCGCTCTGTGCTACTTTCTGGCTTGTCTTCCTTGGCCTTGTTGGGTCAGCTACCTCTACAGCAACGGAGCATGTAAAGACTGTATGACTCCCCCTTTTTACGACTATGCTATGGCTGCAGCGCCAACAGGTGGTCTGCTACATATGACAAGGATGGCTCAGAGGCAGTGGTCCCACCTATGTCTTTCTATGGTGCTAGGGTGCAGTACGAGTAATGCCTACAAACGGGTTGCGACGCACGGTTGGTCTCACATAGATATGAAACTCGTTTCATCTGACATTTTCCTCCCCACTGTACATGGTCCGTCCGCATTAAGGGATCGTGTATTGGTGATTCGAAGTTCTGTCCATTGATACGTGTTCCTTATAGATGGGCCAGTGCACAATGCGAGCTGTACGCACATAGGGGTTGCAATGTGCGGCTGGTCCATCATGCGACGGGATGGGGGAGGGGGGAAGTGTGTTAGTTCTCAAAATAAACCTTGTTCCCTTTTTTATATACATTGAGTGGGGATGTCGAACAAAAATTTGTTTTATAGTGGGGAATGACATGTTAAATTTTCATAAGGGATGAGAATTTGAACCATACAATTACATTTCTCTCTCTCTCTGGAACTCAACAATATAACATATTCTGCTAAATGTCTCTGATATGTTCAACATTTTATTCTATGATGCATTTCTTTATTTTAGATGTTGTGGAAAAATTTTCTTCGAAACTATCATAGCAACAGAGCGCCCCTTTACCTGAACCTGCATTCACCATGGCTCAATACACAGTATCAGCTTGATGCGATGGATGAATTTATTGAAAAGATGGTTTCCATGCATGACGTGTATGTTGTTACAGTCAATCAAGCATTGCAATGGCAAATGAACCCAACTTCATTGGATCAGATCAGTAACTTTAAACCGTGGCAGTGTCCAAACTTCGAACCGTTTGTCGAAGATAAGAAAGTCTGTACTTTTACCTTCAAACACAAAACAGCCCCTGGAGGAGTGAATGGTACGGAAGAGAATGGGAATATGTCACAAACTTTAAATTTTAATCAGAATACGGACAACACAGAAACAACAAAGGCGCCTGACTCTACAGACCACAAGGCGACTTATCCTATAAATCCCGAAAACAATATAAACAAAACGCCTCGTAGATTTATTAGTCAAGAGCGGGATAATTCCAACAACAAGCAGGAAAATAGTCACAGTATACATCACGATAACCAGGCTGACGAGAAAGGTCATATCCACCACAACCATAACCACAAAACACACAAGCCTTGGTTTCTAAAGGGCAGAGCATCTACATCAATGCTACATTTACCTTTATTATATCTGGTACTTTTGCATTTTAGTTTTTTCTTACATAAATACTCAATAATGTATCATTTACTTATTGGTTAGAAATGTAGAGGTTTAAGAGAAAATACCTGACAGACAATATGTGTGTTCTGACGTCAAGAAACATTTGCACATTCCAATAATTTCAGATACTTGCATGGTATCATCATCAGGTTCCGTGCCGTCTGGCGTAGGTGATCATAGACCTTCACAGCTCTCTATTTCCATAACTCTTTTATTAGAATTGTTGTTGAAATTTTGCCGTACCATGATGTAGGATTATCTAATATTTATTTTATGGTATACTAAATTTAGAGCTCAAGATAAGCTGGAGGTAACTGAGATATGGATTTGAGAATAATGATGCGATTCCATACAAGGTCAAGAAAACTAATGTAGAAGTTCTCAGAGACAACTGTGTAAAAAACAAATTATGGCAAAAATTATAAGCAGACAGTCAAGATTTTTTTGGGTGTGTGATGAGAAAAGCACAACTTGAACATTTAATAACAGCTAGAAAGATCAAGAGAAGAGACAGAGGAAGACAAAGAGAGAAATTTATAGATGGGTTGTCACTGTGGTGCAAAAAAAAATTAGACTTACGTAAAACACAGGTTTATATTTCGTATCAATGGGACACGATAGACTATATCTAAAACTAGTAGGTAATGATGAGCACACAAGAAATCATAAAAATTACAATACACAAATCATATTCAACGTTTCAACCAAAAGGTCTTTATCAAGACACAAACAAAACATTAAAAGACGGCGAATAGAAAAATTATCACAACGTCCAACGGAAATGATATGCCGGAAGGTCAGAAAGTACATACATTCGCACAAAAAAAAGATGTCACCAACTGAACTTATTAACAACACAAGAGACAGAGAGTTGCGGAGAAACATGATCGTCTATACCACTTGGCCTGGTACTTTATTAGTTATTGTCAAAACTTGCTGATGCCAGGATCATCAACTCTGTGATCTTAGTAAATATGAAGTCTCAAACTCGTGTAACTTCAGTGACACACAAATACCACAAGACTTTGGCCATATATGCCAGGACACATTAGGTCTTATTTCAACAATTAGGGAGGGGAGGGTCTCAAAAAGATAGGCAGTTGTTGACAAGTGGGGGAAGGGTGTGTGACAAACGTTGATGTCAACAAATCTGTTTTTATATATTAATTACATTGTTTGAATATGTGAAACATTTTTTGAAAAATCTGAAAAATTCAAAAAAATTACCTGGTATGTAGTTTTTTTTAATGCTTTATAAATTGGGGGAGGGGGAAGAGAACATTTTAAAACACAATTACGCAGATGTGGTCTCTGAACTTTTGAGTTTGTTGACACGGGAGGAAGTAAAAACTGGAAACATTTTTAACAAGAGTTTATGTGCTGTGTCCTGTAACATATTATGGGTACTGTAGAAGATGTCAGCACTATCTCCATTTTAATATGTGAACTGCTATCCGGGCATGTATGTACAATTCAAGTTCTTTGTCACTTCATGATTTTTGGAACCCCCCCCCCCCCTCCAACTTTATCTGTTATCCTTTGTTCTTCCATGATTGTTTTATAAAGTCTGGTGTGATATGCTTGAATTGCATTCTTTTCATCCTGTAACATTTCATCTAAGTGTCTCTTGAACTCGTGCAAACTTCAGAGACTATCCAAAAATTACTTCAACAACTTCATATGGGGGGGGGGGGGAGAGAAAGAGCAGATAAAAAAAAGTGTGGCTTGTTGACAAGAGGAGAGGAAGGCATTGACAAAAGTTAATCTCATCAGTACGGTTTCTTTATACAAAAGTTAATCTCAACAGTACTGTTTCTTATACAAAAGTTAATCTCAACAGTACTGTTTCTTATACACAAATTAAATAGTTTGAATTTGAAAAAAAAATTGTATTTTACTGTTAATAAATCATGTATGGTTTTTTGTAATTTTTATGCTAAAATTTTTTTTAATAAATTTGTTTTGACATAATTAAACAGGGTAAGGGTCCCTTGTAGCAGGACAATGGTCCCACTAGATTTCCAGAAAGATGTAGTCCAGAGAATGGAAATGCATTGTGTCGCTGTTTCATTTGTGACAATGACCCGATACATCTATCTTTAGTTGTATTTCTACTCTATTCACCTAAAAAATAAACTTTCATATCTACAGCTCTTATACATACAATGACATTATTATATGATGGCAAACATACCCATTGACATCTGGATGGACTGAGCACATATAGGTATTGCTTCTGCTTGCACCTTGCCATCTTTTCAGACAATCTTATTGTTGTGCAGTGTGCAATGGTAACAGTTCATACACAATAATATCAATACAAGATGAGCTTAATCTCTTATCACTGTGATCGCTGGATTATGCAAAATGATATAGCTCAATTGACTGCACTGAAATTAATGTGAAACTGATATTAATGTATTATAAATATTTATGTTATCTATGGTACCACTTATTACTCTTGTATATATCAATATTATGATTGCACTGTAATATTTACCAGTAGAGTGTTCTCCATAATTGTTTCAGTGTCATTATTGTAGTCTGCCTAAGCATCGTTTGTTCTATCCACATACAGTAAACACATATATATTTGTTTTTGGGATCTACCGGGTCTAGTTAAGCTGCTTGCTTTGTGCTCAAGAGGTCTCGGGTTCGAATCCCACTTGCGGTGTCTTGATTAGTCTCATATATTTCTGAGATCCCTGGGAATTATTGCTTGACACTACTGAGTTATGTGCTATGAGTGGTATTTTCTGCAGGCAGCTTTCCGTTTCATTGATAAGGGATAACCCAGTATAATTAAGTCAATCCTCTACTCCTTTATATTTATTTTGTCTTATATTTTAGACATGTAAGCTTATGTACTTTGTCTTATGGCCTTTTGCAAGATGGTTTTGTGTATGTGGCCTATTGTGAAACATTTCCAGTGTCTGCTGCTTATAGCCAGATGTTTCTAAAGGTTGGGGGGGGGGGGTCTGCCCAGTATAGCAGCTAAACCATTCATTTTGTGCTAAGAGGTTGCGGGTTTGAATCCCATTTATTTATAAAGTGTTTTTTTGCAGGGAGATTCCTGTGGCTTATTGCTTGAAGCTACAGTTACGTGCTATGAGTGATACTCTTGTCAGGCAGCATGTCACTTTGTTGAGAGAGGTAGAGTACACCAGAAGAAAACCTGAGTGCAAAAAAGTTAATGCTGTATGCCACTGGAGCCATTTTATACTTATTTCATATACTATAATAGATGAAATATGCTAATAGAAACTGACAATAGATTCAAGATGCTAATAGAAACACAATAGTTTTAAGATTATAATAGAAACAGGCAGACAATAGAATAGATTCAAGTTCCTACTAGTAACAGACAGACAATAGATTCTTACATTAAACATGATATGAAAAATATGCAGACAATAGATTTAACATGTTAATAGAATTGATAGAAATGTGATTTAAATTAATCTGACAAAACAAACTACGGATTAGTGATAGTGAATAGGCAAAGTGATACCTACACTAAATACACAGAGATGCAGTTTTATAGAGAATTTATTATAGTCTACCGGTAATTGTCAGATATTTTGAATATAGTATGTAGACTATTTCTTCTCCTTCTTCTTTCGTTCACTTGAAACATATCTTCTTCTTCTTCATCGTTCTTCAGTCAGATATCAGGTTACAGCACCAATAGCTTCAATGAATTGTGTGATTCGCTTCAGGTCATCCATGGAACCCCTCAAGTCTGGAAGTAGTGCTGTCTCAGTAGGCCATATTTATTCCCTCTCTTCTTGGTAGAGTTGACAGGAATGAAGAATGTGTTCTGAAGTCTCTGGGCTCAGTCCACAGTTGCACAGGTCTGTCTCGCCAATCTTCAGCTTTTGGAACATGTGACTTCTCAGTCTGTTGTGGCTAGTTCGTAGTCTGAAGATGATGGTTTGTTCCTTGCGTGACATTTGATGGTAGGGGTCATTTGGTTCTGCAGTTGGGTGCATCTGCTTCCACTTTTTCTTATATTCTGCTTTTAACATGGTCTTACATTCATAGTACTTATTTTCACTTTCTATTTGTTCCAGTGATCTCCCTTTCCTTGCCAAGAGCTTTTCATTTCCAGGTAACCACAGTGACCAGGGATCCACTGCAGTACTGTTTCGAAACATACCTATATCTGTAATTCTGTCTCATGAATAAAAAACACTGCCTTTTGTAGTTTATACAGTGGCCATTAGAGCTTTGATTCCATTGTTGTTTGCTCTGGCCAATAGTCTGCCTCAGCGTTTCATACTCAGAATGCCCTTGAAGTATATGTTTGGCACTCTGTGCTGCCTGTCCGCATGGCTTTGCTGCAAATCTTGAACTTTGTGTACATTTGACTCCAGAGTCGGTTGTGTCCCATTCTGAGGCGTAGAATTACAACTTGTTCTAATCTGTTTATAATGTGATAGTCATCTTGTGTTTGGCTTTCTTATTGATTTGATCATGTTTTTCCATCGTTATCATCTACATAGTCTATAAAATATATAAATGTATGTGTTGAAGAGTATTTTTATATGTACCCTGCAAAATAAAATTGATGTAAAAGGACAAGGACAAAAAGATTGATAGTTTAAATTTAAAAAAATTGGTAGCATGTTCTATTCAGGATGATGCCATCAACCCAGTATTTTTTGGTTTTCGTAATTGTCTAGCAATATAAATACATTCAGTAGTTTACCATAGCTTTCCTAAAAGTTCAGACGCACAATTGTCTGTAGCTGTATTTGAATCCGGTACCTTGGCCATCCCAGACGCACACTGCCAGAGAACCAGACTTAGTTTTATTTACCAGGCACAATACCCAGAAATATGACTCTTGGTAACTACAAGTTTTTTTTGTAAGTGTAATTGTAATACACTGTCACTGTACATTTCAAGTTGGTACATATCAGTCAAAATATTTTTGACAGGTCAGATGCAGTAATTGGGAAAAGTAGAAAGGAAAGAGGGAACTATAGTGTGGACAAATCTGACTTATAAAACCAACATGATCAGGTCTGAATGAAACACCTGCTACAATTCTGCCAGAACTGCAGAAACAAAGTAGTCAACAAAGTATGGGAACCCAAAGTTTGCAGTGAGATAAATATTTGCACAAATTAAAGAATTATAAATGGCTGATACAGTGATACTATGGCAAAATTTCCTTATTTAACAAAGCTTCTCAAAATCCCCAATTATTTTTTATTCTGTATGGTATACTGTATATATAGAATTTATGTTATTACATTAAATATTTCATCCGTCTGGACCAAGTTGTTATAATGGAATTTAAGTATACATGTCTGAAAAACTGCAATTTAAAAGTAGTAGGAACAAACAAGAAAAAAACTAACTATAATTACTACCGGTACCCACTGAGCTCTAGTTTCAAATAGGTATTTCTTAGAAAAAATCCAGAAAAAATTCAGAGAAGTAAATATAAATGAATGTTTAATCTACAAATCATATCCATGTCACAGTTCATGAATAACACATTCACTTATCTGTACATTACATACTAAAATAAAATATACTTATTATGTTTCATCAGAACCAACACCAGCTTAAACACAAAGTGATAAATTCAATGAATACCTTATGAATGTAACTTACCCAACTTGCTAGTATCATTTAATTACAAAGCAAAAAAAGTTTATAGGAAGAACTTATATCTGAACTGAGAATATCCCAGTTTTATTTGAAGGATATTAGTCAATATATTATGCCCTCAAACTTGAACAATTGGGTTCAAATCCTAGTTAATATATGATTAGTTTCTATTTGATAAAATAAGAAATTCAATCTGTACAACACAGGTGGGCAAATTTGTTTGGTCTTTAGACTGGATTGAGTTTTGTGTGTGTGTGTGTTGTTAGAGGCCATAAAGCATTTTCCTTCAGTCTTTTGGAGCTCCAAGTAATGTTTTCTGAGCTCATCCTGGAGGTTGAGAAAACATAGTTTAGCAGGCTGAAATTGACTCGTTGGTCATATTTTGTCCACCACTGCTGTACAAGGAACATGGAGAAGAAATATATATTCTGCATTATCATTATCATTAGGTAAATTGATGGCACAGACAACTTTAATCTACTCTATTTGTTGAAAACCTAACATTCCACATATCAAGCAATCCAGCATCTATATTCAAATCCTAAAAATTAAATTGCATACAGCCTTTAGATGAGTTTTATCTGCATCAACTGATAACCCAGGAGAGGCATATCATCAGATACAAAATTCATGGGGAGCTATAATCAAAATCATTTTAAAAATCTTCACGTCTAAGTATCGTCTTACTCCATGCAAAAATTTCAAAACAAATTACATATATCAGACTTCAATCAAAAGTTAGAATAACACAAATAATAGTTCATACAGCATGGTTTATTGAAAAGAATAACAGAAGTTATACATAATAAACTCAAAATATAATATTGAACATAGCAGAATAATAGCAAAAGATAATACGTTTCTAACAGAACAAAAGAATAGTCACAATAAGTTACTGTACCGTGATTATTACTTCTATATATTTATGTATGGTTCAATAGACACAAACACAAAATATAAACTTTACAAAGAGTTTCTTACTGTGTTATCAAACTATTACGTAGTTTTCTTAATGTTTAATTTTTAATTCAATTCACCAATCCTTTATCTATTCTCTCTACAACTGAATTGCATCCTGAGACTTACATCAGAAAAGAACAGAATAGTTGAAAAAAAAAATGTACTGATTCTATAATAAACTGAAGCATATTCAGTGTAGGTTATTGTTTTTAAACTATTATGAATTTCTAGGTCCTACTTGTACGTTTCATTCACCCTGCCAGAGATGTTAATGGTAATGACTTGATCTATAAATAACTGTCAAAAGTTCAAACCAAATTCATTGCCTCTCTAGTTCCTCTGACCGTATAATAAATGGAATATCTGATACAAGTTTACATCTCATGATAACACATACAATGGAATTAACCACAAGAAAATTGTGATTTAAAAATAATTTTCTCCTTTTTATCATTTTATTGTCTTTTTCACAAATGGTATGGGGAGTTGAGGTTTTCTGTCTTCTGCCATCTTGTTGTGCTTGCCATGGTTAAGCCGTGGTTTTTGACAATCTCTCTGAGTGAATCTTCTCATCTTGTTCTTAGTTTTCCTCTTGCTTTGCAGCTGTTCTTTCTGCTGGTGTACACAAGGATGGCTGGTTGTGATGGTTCGCATAAGGTGTCTGAACCAGTCAATCTGTTGTTTCTCCATATATCATTTGCATGATGTGGTCTTTACTATCTCTCTGATGTCTTTTTTCTCATTTAGTCTTTTCTGGTGACATTTACAGCCTTTCTCAGGCATTTCATCTTTTTCATGAGTGTTTTGTCAGGAGCCATGTCTGGCACTGGTAACATAATGTAGGAATAAAGATGGTATTTATTATTAGTCATTTGGTAGCTATGTCGATCACTCGGTTTTTAAGCAGCTGTGTCAGTTGGTAAGTTACAGTATTTGATTTTGGCCCCTCATCTTAATTTCTCTATCAATTTTGAAATCATATGTTCATTAAATAATATTAATATACCTTTATCTGCTTAGTTCATTCTCAAACTTTCTTCTGGTTATCAGGATGATGTCAGAAGAACAGAATGTGTCAGTAAATCTGAGATTGCCAAACTTATTTCATGCATCTGATATTTTTTTTATAGTTGCAACAATTTTTAATAACAAAATACTAGGTTCATTATAGGAATAAGTGGCCACATTACATGTCCATATTCCAACATTTTAATATTATGCGTAATTTCATACAGACTCCATGACTCAGAGATTAAAAAGGAGCAACGTCTGCTGTGAATGAATCAATCAGCGCAACGCACTGCAAAAGTTTGCAGGGAAGGAGGCTCTCAGTGCGTTGCGCACAAAATGATGTTTGCAGCGGTTTATTCATCTTTAGTGAAAGTTTGTTTCGTTAAATAATATATGATTTGTTCCATTAAAATGTGGCCACTGATTCCCGTAATGAACCAAATATTGTGTCATAATATTGGGGATATTAGACTCAACATTGTGGTAATTCAAACTCTATGGTAGGTTGAAGTCTATAAAACAATCACAACATGTTGAAGAGGATAGCTATTTAGGATAGCTATTTGTTGAAGATATAACATGTTTCATGGCATGAACTATCGTCAGTCATGGATCCTTTTAGATAACTATTATCTATCATATTTTAACTACATAATTAAGGGCTCAAAAAGCATAGAGGATTGATTTCATTGTACTCAGGTGTCCCCATATGTATTCCATCCCACTAAATGAAACTATATCACACGATTGTAGGCAGTGTGTCAAGTATGTCATCTATGTCACTAACACATGACAGCTCTAACTGTCAGGGAACATTAACACTAAATAGGGTGGTGAATAATTGAAATAAATCACCAGAGTATCAGTGAACAAGTGACCCAAGACTGGACACAATTATTCTAGAGTGGATATTAAGATCAATCATGTACGCTTACAGCCACAAATACTTCTTTATAAAACATAAACCTGGGTCATAACTTGTGAAAACTGCCATAACAGACTGATGTAGTTGGAAGATAGCAATATAAAAGTAAACCTATACATTACATTCACAAACTTGAAACTTCAAATAAAGACACTAGATATGGTTCAATAAATTGAGGGAATGTATCAGGTCGCATACACTGCTATGTGCAATGTGGCTGTTCATCAGAAAATATTCATCAAACAGAATATATGTAGGGTGATAATACAGTCCACAAATGGAGGTTCGCTGAACTTGTGTAAAGAATAAGTCACTTTCTTTTTGTGTTTCTTGGTTCATGAGAATAAGTGTGAGCACACAATTCCTCCAAAAAGACTGGTGCTACTCTGACTTCACTATTTGTTTGAACTACTTTCTGTTTGGGTGCCTTACCTATGGAGAGATTGCCTTATGGGGGTAGTGTTTTATCTACATTTGGTTGCTACCACCTCATTTGCTTTCAAATTATGTCCAGTTTACAGCTTTGCAGTTGTCCACTGGAAGACATTATTCCCGTAACCAGCTGTGGATGGTGTGTATGTCAGCTATTATTGAGTCATGTTTGTACCAGCAAGATTGTTTTTTCATGCAAACTTGTGTTACCAAAGTAGTGAACAGTATAGTATGACAGCTCTACCAATTATCCTGGTCTGAGTGGTTGTGTTGTGACGTGGCATCTGGTCTAGGAAGGAGGCGGTTAATTGCAGCTCTACTAGGTCTCCCCCCCCACAAGCATTCTTTCTATCTCTGTGTACAGACCATAACTGGTTGCAGAGGTATTGCACTAGATAAGCTGCTATTTGCTGAGAATGATAAACCATTGTTTTTTTGTAATGTTGTGAAAGTTGACTCTACTGTTACACTATTATCAAAAGATTACTTAAATTTTGTCAGTCACTGCTTGAGTATTATTATTTTAATATTCAGTTTTTTAACTGGTTATTATATTTTAACTAACATTATTGTATTCCTGGCACTCATAGCTATGAGTTGTGAAGTTATTTTTAAGCTATGAAAAAGCACAATTTACTATCACTGATGACAAGTCAGTGAAATACAAAAATATCACTCCAAAATGGAGTAATAAAATAATGTGCCCATAATCACATAATTTTAGCGCAATAATCATAGTTCTACTGATTTTATTGCATTTTTAAAATGAAATATTCAATATGAGTGATGTAGTGTGTACTACCCAGGTCCAAAATAACTGATGTGGACTTTTTTTTAGAAAGAACTAGAGATGAAATGGACTAAGAATCAAATATGGAATTAGAATATAATTAAAGTAATGATGGTAATAGATTCACAGGAAATTGCTCTAGGCATCGAATAATAAACCCCCATCTTGGCAATGGGAGTATGGTACAGAAGCAAGGCACTATTAGACCAGACCAAATCAAGCTGAATTTAATTAAATACAATGAAAAGTTTTGGAGAAAAACATTTTGAGCTTAGTTGTGCCTGATTATCTTCTGAAAGTCTTAGTCCTAACTTTACTTGTTATTGCGTAACCTTTAGGACCCTAGATTAAAATTACGCAATATCCCCCCTGTGCCAGGATTTTTTTAACAATGTGCATTATTTGTGGTGAATGTTTGGTAAATGAGATAACATTTTTGTTTGTAAAAGATATCAAACTAATTTTTGCACATACAAATAAAGGAGTGATAATGAATATATTATGTTTTTTTGTTATTATATGTGTGATATGACAGTTGTAAGCAGGTTGTGAAGTTGAAATTTGAGGAAAAAATATATATCAAAATGATATTTTTTAAAAATCGCAAACATTTCTCGATGACCTTAATACTTGAAAAATGTGTGGCAACATTGATAAAATTCTCCTAAATACCCATTCCTGTTGTATATATGTTTCATATATTGGTTTGTTTCGTATCCAAGCTAATATAATATGGACTGAAAAAAACTAATAAAATGTGAAGAAATCACATACAGTCTCTATCCATCAAACACTAGGTTTTACAACATATGTATTTTCTATGCCGACACGTGGCACCCCTGATAAATATTCTTTTTTTATTTAATGAATAAGCGAATATTCTTATAATATAACAATTACTAAAACAATAATTAAAACATGTAGATATTACTTTTCATGATGATCACTTACCATGCCACACTGTAATACATTTGATTGTAAAAATGGCGTTGAAAATGAACAAAGTTGTTCTCGAAATTGTTTGATAGAATCAGCCAGCTTTATCCTTTTTACAATCATAATGTGTAAAGGAATTTGACCTTTCGGCTGTGAAGTACTCCTAGCTTTGTGTAATTCCGTAGTGGTGGATCGGGGCATAGTAACGGGGTTGACTGAAGATGCCTACCGGCGGCCCTAGTTACATAATGATGTCAGCGTCTGTAGATACCTATAGCACCCCTAGATTAATGATTTTGCAAACATTATCACCCTTAAAACTAATCATCCTCCCTCAAAAATAGTGACAGTGAGTAAGACTTCACTGAAAAAGATGTGGCAGCAGAAGTGTCATGACCGCTTGCATAACAAATGGCACTTTTTTTCAGCCAGGAGGAAACCTGGTTAGGTTTTCAACATGAAGATTAATATTAAAAAGACAGAAATAATGGCAATAACAAAGAAAGAAATATCATTATCTCCATCAACAACAAACACCTTAAACAGTTAAATGAATTCACTTACTTAGGAAGCATTATATCGAGCGAAGGGAAAAACAGTAAAGAGATACAAATAGATGCAACAAAACATACCAGATCCTAGGGCAGATGACACATTTTTTGAAGACCAAATGTGTAAACAGACACTGAAGTTGCATTATACAAGACTATTATTATTAAATCACTGTGCTACCAGTGCCAAACCTGGACAATGACAGCACAAGACATAAGACAAATAGTTACAGCAGAAATGCTATGTCTACGAAGAATACTCTGAGTATTATTAAGAGATAGAATTATAAACGATATCATATAGATAACCAAAACAATACCAGTATTGGGACACATCAGTAGACAACAGATCAAGTGGTTTTCACTAGTTTCCAGACTACCAACAGATATCATGCCACAAATGGCCATGACACATAGACATCACGGTTATAAAGCCAGAGGCAGACCATGTAAAAGATGGAGCACAGAAATCAGAGTTTACAAAACAAGCTTACAAACAGCACACAAGAAGGTCATCTCCAGAGAACATTTTCCTCCCTGATGCCGCAAGGCATACAAGGGTTACAGCATATAGAAAGATAGATAGGAAACTTGGTTGAAAAAGTTCCAACTTTTATGCAACCTGATTGTAATTATTACTATAGAGTAAATTGGATAACGTATAATAAATAAAGGATGGTGCACGCTGAGAAATAGATCCCAAAATGTGTCTGTAAAGAATAACTCAAGAATGAAACAGAAATAGTGGAGAAATGTATCCAACATAACATTCATGTGATGTGTTTTTTTTTTATTTATGTTATGCTTCACAAATTTAAGAATGTATTGATCAGAATAGACAAACTGATAAACCTAAGATATTTGTCAATTTTATATGACAATAGACACTTGAACTGCAGCTGTTTGCAACAATTTATATTGATTTATGTATATATTTTATGTACACGAGGGCTTCATAATGTCTAACAATTTAGTCACCTACAAAGAGAAGAGTAGCATGTCTACCATTTTT
Source organism: Meghimatium bilineatum (assembly GCA_034231615.1). Classification (NCBI taxonomy): domain Eukaryota; kingdom Metazoa; phylum Mollusca; class Gastropoda; order Stylommatophora; family Philomycidae; genus Meghimatium; species Meghimatium bilineatum. Next base: position 33,551,646 of record CM067298.1, read on the forward strand.
CTATATGATAGAGTAGGGTGGGCCCATACAATGTTCCCAAATCATGTTCAATGTTTTTGAAATGTGTTTATAAATACTCTGATTAGCATGCACTAAAAAAAGAAATACACTTCAATAGCCAGACATGAATCCAAGAAAATCATATAAGAGAGAGCATATATGAACCCACAAGATTATGGTAGAGCCCTGAAATAGATGGAATATGTGTATATACATTACCTACATGTAGGATATCAGAAAGAAATCACAGATAGTTTGAACAAAACACATCTTTCATGAACAAGATTCATTCACATGTTTAAACAACACATTTCTACATCAGTTATCAAAATCATAACTGCTAGTGAAGCTCATACGGTAGTCAACTACTAATATTTTCACACACAAATTATAAGACAAAAATTAATAAGCAACTAATATTTAAAATAAAGACTTGAGTTTTAAAAAACATTAGTGTAGAATTGCAATCTACATTTTACTGCAAATAAATTTTAAATATCCAATTAACAGATGATTTGGTGATTAAAAGTTAAATTTATGATGTGGATGGAATGAAAACATAAATTGTGTTCAAAGGTGGAGAACATCTTCAAAATATCTGAGGGATTTATTTCTAATCCTGACATCATAAGCATTTCAGTAAGCAAACTATATGTAGAACACACAAAATATTCATAATTCCATACAATTCAGGAAACACTCAAATTTCTTATAGCACTCCCCATATACACAATTCTCATGCTCAGAAAGCACTGAATCAACTCTTAATATTTCCCATGAAAATATAATGTAACCAATATTTAGAGCCATGACAGACATAAATGATGTATATCGCAGCATGTATTCAATGAGGAGTGTGGTAGTCTAGTTGATAGTGAGCTTGCTTACTATTACTGCGTTACAGCGCGCCACGTTCTAAACCACGCCCGGACACACACAAAATCCGGGTCGAGATTTCTCGCCTGACATGGCCGCTCCTTCAGTCAATCCACTTGTAAATGGGTACTGGCACATAAGTTAGGGGAAGGTAAAGACAGCAAGGAAGGGAACTGGCCACCCTATCTAATAGTGTTGCAGTTTAGCACATGAAAAGTTATCTTCGTTGCTGACAGTAGGTTGCTGCCATGGCACCTACTGTTACCTTTATTCAATGAGCATAAGTTCAAACTAAAAAGTTGTTTTAAATGCAACCTACAGTTAGTTAAATTTTCTCACAAAGTATTGATTTGATCAGTCTTGTGAGATTTTTGTTAGTGTATTCAGAAAAAATGTAAAATAAAGAAATTAAACGATTTATGTGTTTTTATTCTGTACTAATTTTAGCATATGTACTGTGTGAATAGTATGTATTTAAATTCGACGCTTTATTTGTTATGAATATATGAGTGGAATTAGCTCATCTGTTAGAGCAATGCATTATTATCTTCCTCTGCATTCATTCTCAAACTCATGCAAATTGTAGTCCTGTAAATGGAATTATTGTGTTACAGTTTACAGCGTGACTGAAATATCTATTTTGGTCTAAGATATACAACTTTAGCATGACTTCTGGGTCACTTTAACCCTGTATAGGATGGAACAGTCAACACCAACCTCAAAATGTCCTTAGTTGACAATTACAACTTGCATGTCAGGTCACAGTGTCATAAATGTGCTCCCCTTTTGGTCATATATAACACACAGGCGGGAATTATCATCTAATAGCTCTGGGTTATAGTTACTTGTTTGGCCACTCTCAAAAGGTAAGAAAAGCAACAGAGAGAGAGATAGAAAGGGGGGGGGGGGAACAGTCCACTGGTTTTTCTAGCTTCAATGAAATCTGAAATTTCACACATGATATACCATGGAATGAACTTTATACTTTACAATTCCATTTATGAAAATACAGAGAGAATCATTTGGTGGACACAACAAATAAAAAATGAAATATGTCACAGACACAATCTTGATAGTGACAGATTAAGGTCTCCAAAAATTATTTAGTAAAGTGGGCACTGAAGAATACAAAGAAATGGCAAAGAATGAATAGCAAGAAGATTAAAGTGATAGAAATAAAGGATATTTTACCAGATTGTTACCATCAAAGTAAATGGGACATTGTTAGAGCATATGCATCAATTTAAATGCCTTGCATCAGTGTTGACAGTGCCAAAAGGGAGGCAAAGTAGCAACACTTACCTGCCAGGCGTGTTGTCAGAAATGACTATGGACATTTTGGGAGTGTTGATTATCTCATCTCATAACAAGTCAAAGATACTCATAAATGATGCTATGTCAAAAATCTCAGCCCAAAAGGTGAAATTATAATAGCAAAGCTGTACAACCATGACACATTCTGTTCTCCTAACTATATCCTGATAACCAGCAGATGTTTGAGAATGAAAGTAGATACATTTATACTTACTTTGAAACTGTCATAACATTAGTCAGATGATAGAGATTGAAAATAAAGATTACAATAAGCAAGGCAAATGAAGCGCTCAAAGAAATGAAAGATCATATGCTACAAGCTGGTATCTAAACAACTTAAGCGTTCTTAGGTGCTAAAAGAGTCAGTACAACATGTGAAAGCAAGTCCAGGACCATACATAAACAAATAGCAAAACTTATGGAGACCATACAGATGTGTTTAAAAATAATAAAAGAGATACAAATGAGCTGATATGTAGAAAATGTTAATACACAGAGGAATATCTTTATCATCACCTGAAAGTAACGAGTATCATTTATCTGCCATGTTATGTGAGCTGCAGCATTATTGTTTAATGGAAAGCTAAAATGTCTTAAACTTTGTTAACCTTTAGCATGCTATGTTTACAATTATGTAATTTCTCTCCTGCCGCTGAATTAGTTTTTTGAAATGCTATGCAATTGTTGGTGGCTGTTTTGAAATCGTGATAACTTTTTTGTTGTTAGAGATATTTAAATAATATTTGCACATATAAATAAAGAATTAATTCTGCATATATTGGTGTACGTTTTGTTTGTGTGTGTGTGTGATACAAGACGTGTGAGAAAGTGATAAAGACAGATTTGCAGTAAAATATTTATGTAAAATTAGACCTATTGTATTTTGGGTCAATCCAAATCTGTTGAATATTATATATTTTAAATAACGAAAACCTCTTGGTCTATTTTATTTAATCTATTCAAAAAACTTACTCTCACGATTTCCACCTTAGAATCACAATCCATAATGATTTCACTGAATATAGTGATAAAACAAAAGTATATAAAACCCTATTCACTGTCATGTTGCTTCGCCTCTAAGCCAATGGCTATAGATTGTTCGGATTTAAATGTCATAATCACAAGACATCTATTGCCATTTTATTAACAGAAACAGGAAGTTAAATAATATAATAAAATATCTACTGAGAGTTGCCATAACATCCTCTCAAAAAAAATTACAAATCTGGCTTTTTTAAAAATTCACATTCCGAGCACTGGGTGCAGGATTTCGCCTTCAGGATTCAAGATATGGACATAATTCGGGCGAAACATATAGCCATGCACCTTTAAAGGTTAACACACAGCAAAAACTGTGAGTTTAACATGAATGTGTCTCAACAAATGTCCAAGAGCTTCTGTCTTGTAGAATAATTGAATAAAATGAATAAAAAACACTATAAAAGGGTTAATCTGATGCTAGTATGCATAAAAATGGATATACAAAGCTGTTAATAAGTTGTACCTATCCTTAACCATAGTGCAAAGAATATATATATATTCAAAGTGTTCAAGAATATATACATAAAAATAAAAATAAATTTGTTTATGTTTAGCCTTTTACATCTATACAGTTGTCATTAAGCAAATATGTGAGTGAATCACTGAACAGTGGCACTAACATATAAGCATCTCTAAAATTATGTATGCTCAAAAGACGTAGGATTGACTTCAATGTACTTGGGTTCCCCATATGTATTCTGCCTTTCTTAACATACATTGTCTGACGACAGTACCCCTCACAGCACATAACTCCACAGCTACAAGCAATAATCTAGTGGTCCAAACAATGCTCCTATAAATAAAATGTCATGACTGTATCAACCTCACAAACACAAGGCAAATGACTTAACCACTAAGCCATCAAAAAATGTGTATATGTTTATATTTTTACCTATTTATTAGCATGTGTGGTGAGGAACTAAGAGACCTGGACAATATCCAACCTGATTATTTTGTAAAACAGGACATGAAATACTTTAGCAGTTCAAGTCTTGAGAGACTAATACAACTATTATACCAAAAGGTTTTTTTTACAGTCTGCTGGTACAATTTGCATTTAATCTTATGTAATTATAACTGTTTTTTCTATCATTCGCCGCCCAACTAGTGATATGGTTATAGATGTCCATATTCAATAATATTGCACACAAAAAAACAATGAACATAATAATTACCATGCCACAGCCTGGAGCATTGTTTGACCATTTGTGCAAAAAAATAATGATACAGAGCATTTACATTCTCGGGGCTACATCATTCTGGAAAACTAGTAGGTTCAGCTATGAGAACTCCAGTGGGAGTTTGAGAACAAAAGAAAAATAAAACAAATTACCTGTTTCATTTATTCAATGTACACATTTGTTTGTGTTGCTGGTTTCAACAACATAAATATTCATGTTATATAAATTTAATTACAGTGCTACTTTGACTAAACTAAAAATCATAGAAACAAGAAAGATGTAGTTTTCTAATGAAAAACTGAAGTGTGCCAGACCCTGACTTACAATCTGTTTCATCCAACTCTAATATAATAAAAGTTAGTTATTAAGCAGGAAATTTGATACTATTTTTAGCTCAAAGTTACTGGGACCTCTACTATATTAGCCTCCAAAGACTGCACACATTATGGCCACAAATATAAATTATAACTGAAGATGCCACCATTTTTGACTGTCACAGCCTTAATATTTAAATATATGCCCAAACACCCAAAACTGAGCAAACAAACTCAGAATACACCCTCATAGGAAACAAGACCAAGTTAATATGTCAGGATCACTTGCTCATTGCACTAACAACAGCCCATAATAGTTCATTTGTACCTTCTTTCATACTCTCTGCATCAAAATCAAGATCCAACAACTCACGCACTCTTTTCATAGCAACCTCATAATCCTCATCTGATAGAGGAGCAAATGCATTTTCAAGGACATCAGATGAGTGAGCCAGATAAATTAGAGACAGCATCCGACGGTCCATTCTATGTGCGTCATTGGTCCAGCGGCTTAAAACAGAATCTTGTACACGTTTAATAAGCTTCTGTTTAACAACATTGTCCGTTAGTGGGTGAGTTGTCATGTCAAACAGCAGAAAATTTTGCTTCTCTGTGGTACAAACACCTTTTTCAACCAGGTTTTTGGCTAGCCTCTCTCGTACATTACGCAGCTGGTATCGTAGCTTCATGGGGTTCCAGGTTTCACCTGATCAGAATAAACAAAAATATGATTAAAAGTTTGTAAAAATATTTACAAAAATCAAAATATTATCACACTTTAATCAGAACCTATTTCATGATACCTCTCCATGTCCGTCCTCAAGTTCCTGCTGGTTAGATGAATGTACTCAAGAGAGCCAAATGTGATGTATTGTGATTTAAAACTTTGCTGCATTATCTGCATCTTTCTAACACATCCTACTTCAGCATGCTTGTACGATGCAATTTATGATAACTTTGGCCATGAATGTACAAACACAAGAAATTTACATTTTTTCCATCTCTAGCTACTTAATCTACTGCAGCTGTACTATTTAAAGTAAATATAAATCATTAATAAAAAAAAATGTGTCAAATAATGATTTACGCAAAAGCAAATACAAGATTCGACAAATCGACTACAAGATCTTTACCAAGATAGAGAAAACTAACAGAATAAACATAGAAGTGACAAAACAAGAGTGGTGCAGTGTAGTAAAATGGTCAAAAATTGAATGTATGGGAGACTGCAGTAAAATTGTGTGCCATATTGTACATTCTCCCATACATTCAATATTTAAAAGTGAAATTAGAACCAATGAAGATGGCATAGCTGGTAATAAATATGAATTATTTAGAAAAGTTGGATCACTAATAAATGTGGAATAAAGATTAAGCAAGATCAACATCATGAGAAACACCCAAAAGACTTCAGCATATAACATGCCCACAAAATAAAAAGTTGATGCCAGCAGATATATTTAAATACTTTAGGGTGGCACAAGTCATTTAACGAATCATTTGGAACAGTCAACAACTGTGCTGGCTTTCTACATAGCTGATAAAAAAATAAATCCAAATAACTTTCTTACTGTGCTGACTAATATAACCAGATATTCTCTGTGATTGTGATATTTTAGAGCTAAAAATGTTGCTGCTAATTCACAGAAAAGCTCCAATATATATATATATATGTATTTAATATATATATATATATGTATATATATATATATGTATATATATATATATATATGTATATATATATATATGTATATATATATATATGTATATATATATATATATATGTATATATATATATATATGTATATATATATATATATGTATATATATATATATATATATATATGTATATGTATATATATATATATATATATATATATATATAGATGTGCTTTCCGGCACAGCACATCCATTTTATTTTAAACCCGTGACTGTGGAAACATCCTTCACAGCGCCTATATTAACACCGGTCGGGAAAAAAATTGCGGCTCACGCCGTTGGCGACACACCCCATCCGACGAGATATCGTGAGATTTACACGTACCACAGCCCGTGCACATAGCTGGGGACATGCGCAATCAAGCCGGTATATCCCCCACTTCCGACATGATCGTTGTTGAGAATGGCTAGCTAGTCTTACACGTTTAAGAGCAATTAATCTGACCACCTCTGCACACCGGTACGATGCCATGATGGTGGATCGGTTTTATAGACCTTTCTTTCATCGTATTTTGAATAAAATAACATTGAATCGTGGCTTGAATCATGAATTATTAGGTTATTTAGTTTCAAAGCAGTGAATATACAGAATGCAGTGTTGGTTTACGGACTAGTACGTTTGATATCGAATATGTTGAAGTGGCACCAAAAAAGACTCTAGGCCTAAGCTCAAAGAACGATTTTACTGCAAATCTACATGTTTTATACACTTCCCCCGGCTATATTTTGATAATTTTGCAGTGAAAGAACATAAATACAACGGATTTGCGTGATTTAGTTTACAGTGTTGCCAAGGAATTCAATAAGTAAGGTAAGTTTTTTTTTACTAATTTTTTTCCTCTTTATTTGTTATAAAATATATGTTTTTTGTGAAAAACGTCTTTACCACTTTCTCATACGTCTGGTATCACACACACGTACATAAATAACACCAATATGTGCATAATTCAATTCTTTATTTATATGTGCAAATATTATTTAAATATCTCTAACAACCAAAAAATTATCACATTTTCAAAACAGTCACCATCAATAACGCAAATTTTCAAAAAAGAATCCGGTGGCAGGAAGACATTTCGTATTTTAATCTGGCTTGCTAAAAGGTTAAGGTTTCAATGAAAAGTTACCTCTATTGTATGGACATCTCCATATGGAGAGATGGTCCATGTATTTGTATAATTTATCCTTGAAAGCCCCTCAAATTGTTCAAATACTCTGACTGACTAGTTCAAGTTGTATACGGGTCATCTAACAATTGAGATTCTGTATTTGCACAAGTTTCTAAGCATAATTTCTCATTTTTATGTGTTGACACAGCTGGCCTTTCTTTGTGTATTCATTTTACCTTGACCTACAACTATGGTGAAGCATAGACTGAATGAATCTGAAATGTATAAACATTTGAAAGTTTCTCTGATAATTCTAGCATTCATTATCTGATTTAAGAAGTGATTTTGAAAGTGTTAATTTGCATTGTGATACTAGTACTGATTTGGAGAATATAGTATAATTCAGATGATATTTGAAGTGCATGTGTTACAATTTCATGGTCAGACATGTGATACGGTACGGTCCACATTTTCATTTTCTGGCAATAATGGTGTAATAATTCAGAACACTGAACATGCAAATATTTTAAGAATCTTTGAATGTGTATCACATGATACTATTATACAACATATTTGTGATGATACAAATAGATATGCTGACAAGCATATTACTGATAGGAAAAATTTTGCGTCTGGAACAAAACGGATCATTATGATTATTTGTTTGAAATAATGTTTCTTTTTGCTAGACTAATGTATATAAAGGTTTTTATGTTTCCTCCATAATATAAAGAAGCATTATGCTTGTAAATTCATAAAGTAAAGTATACAGCAATAATATAATCAAATTCTTAAATGCAAGAATGCAGTGGGAAAATTGTTTGGGGCAAAAAGATCAACAACCCGTAAAATGTTCCTTCTCTGCATTTACGATTGGACCTTATTACCCTGTTAACCTTCACCAAGCCTATATCAACCCCGGCCGCCGAGAAACAAAATGGCTGCCCGCGCTTTTGGCGGCCCGGCCCACCCAACGATAATATCGTGAGATTTACACGTACCACAGTCCCTGCACATAGCTGGGGACATGCGCAATCGAAGCCGGTACATCCCCCACTTCCGAAATGATCGTTTTTGAGAATGGCTAGCTATTCGTAAACGTTTAAGAGCAATTAATCTGACCACATCTGTACACCTGTACGATGCCATGATGATGGATCGGTTTTATAGACCTTTATTTCATCGTATTTCGAATAAAATAACATTGAATCGTGGCTTGAATCATGGATTATTAGGTTATTTAGTTTCACAGCAGTGAATATACAGAATGCAGTGTTGGTTTGGGGACTTGTACGTTTGATATCGAATATTTTGAAGTGGCAGAAAAAATAACTCTAGGCCTAAGTTCAAAGAACGATTTTACTGCAAATCTACATGTTTTATACAGTTCCCCCGGCTATATTTTGATAATTTCTCAGTGAAAGAACATAAATACAACAGATTTGCGTGATATAGTTTACAGTGTTGCCAAGGAATTCGATATGTAAGGTAAGTTATTTTTTTTTCTTATTTTTTTCCTCTTTATTTGTTATAAAATATATGTTTTTGTGAAAAATGTCTTTACCACTTTCTCATACGTCTGGTATCACACACACACGTACATAAATTACACCAATATATGCATAATTCAATTCTTTATTTATATGTGCAAATATTATTTAAATATCTCTAACAACCAAAAAATTATCACATTTTCAAAACAGTCACCATCAATAACGCAAATTTTCAAAAAAGAATCCGGTGGCAGGGAGACGTTTCGTATTTTTTAATCTGGCTTGCTAAAGGTTAAGCAAATTTTCTTCAATATATGTCTTGCAGGAAAGGATAAGTATCTCATCTCCCAATCTCTGCTTGGTCACCACTTATTACATATGCTTCTATTTGCTTTACCTTTAGCCTTGGTAACAAATAGATAGAGCACTCTTCAAACATGGATGTTATATAGCAAATGTTTAGAAAATTCTTCTTCTTCCTCCTTGTTTTCCTATTGAAGCCATATACTGATATGGATTTCTTCAATGAACTGTACTGTGGTCACCAGCATCGAATCAGGGCCATAGAACTTATCTATCAAAGCGGTTTCAGGTGGCCATAGTTTTCTTCTTATGGTGTGGTACAGTGAGCAGTTTTGTAAAATATGCTATTGAGTCTAACAGGAATTGAACCAGTCCGTTCAACGGCACCAATTCGCCTAGCAACTCTCGTACACCAGATTCTCTGTACTTGACCAACAGCATCTCCAAAAAAAGATGAAATTTTATCAAGATATATTTAAACTGTGTACTCAAATCACTGAGAACGGACCAACCAAGACAAGGACTATTACAACAACAACAAACATCCTGCACAGGTATTGAAGTATCCTCAGTAACAACAAACATATAACATCCATATTAGTTCTACAAAGGCCAATAGGTCTTCTTGTAAACATGGATAACATATATAGACAGTAAAATTTACATACTATCTGTCACCTGGTGGCGAGTGTGTCAGCTCTACGCCATGACAGTCTATCATCCATTGTGATGATTATTAAAATCCCTTTCACTGTGAGCAGGCAGCTCTTGATAGCCCATAGTCTTCTGGTGAATCCACAGGTTCTCCTCAGCTGTGGTACAGTAGTGTAGAGTGTGTTGTGTATAGTTGGAAACTGTGGTTGTAGTTCTTGTCGGATGTCTGTTAGTTTTGGGCACTGCAGTAGTAGGCATTTGATAATCTCCGCTTGTGCGTTATTTGCAGTGTCTGCAATTTGGTTTGTGTAATGGATTTATTCTGCTCACCCATTGAGAACTTAGACTTTGCAGACCAAAACATATCCCTGGGTAGTAGTCTCTGAGAATGTAAGCAGGGATTTATACTTGGGTCAACTATGTCTATCTCATACAAGATGTTCCACTGCAAGTGAACTGGCCGCATGCAATTAGACAGTCAATTGCCCCGTGCCTTATGGCACTGGCCCTAGTGACTGTGAGCTGGTTCCGGTATAGGAAAATGCTGAACAATAAAGTTGGACAAAGGTTTGCTCACCCTCTTAGCCAAGGTTTCGTTCACTGACATCATGAAAACCTCACCCAATTTTGAGCTTCTTGACACATTTTTATGTGTGCCTGGACGATATGGTATCCTGCATGTTCTTTTCCACACCACCTGTTACCAAAAGAGGGTTGAAAGCTTGTTCTAAATCATGAACATTGCTTGCATTATGGTTTCCTTGTTATCACTCATTCTTGCACTGTGCTACCTTCACATGTATTTAATAGGAGAGACTTACTTTTCAAGACTTGCTCATTATACCCTCCATTCATGAGCTATTGGACATGACAACCCAGCAATCTAGGTCAGTCACTGTTTTACATTTTGCTGCATCAGTGTTATGGCTAAGGGGGCTGAGAGGTGCAATTCTAAGATAGTTTGTCAGGTGCAATCAACTCTCATTTCACCTCAGTCTACATTGTCCAGGCATAAAGTGTTAGCTAGACTGCTTCGCGTGAATTTCTATTGCACCCCAATTTCCCACTTAATAAAGAAAGGAAACATCATAACAGATGAGACACAAAAACATCTGCCAACAAAAATTAACACCATGCCTACCACTGAGATATTCTATCCATGACTGTACTGTTTCTGGGGGTTGTGTTTCTTTTACATATCTCAATGCTTCATCCAGTAATACATCTCCTGTTGGCTGATCGTTCTTGCATATGACTTTCCGATTAGCAAGGCTACGCCGTCTCATCCCTGCTTTTTCTAGCTCTATTCTACCTCTTAATGACAGCTCAATAAGAATACAGCCACGCAATCCAGATGATATGCAGTCATTCCAAAATGATGTGTAGCCCTGGTGACAAAATGAGTTAAAAACAAATCATTTAATTATATTTATTGATGATACAGCTAAATGACTACAATTCTCTGCAAAAAATTAGAAAATGGAGGTGCCCCAAGATAAAATCAATATTGCATTTTCACTTTACCGGTACTTTTAAAAATAGAAAACTGAAATTATATGATGATGATATAATCCTTTTAGTTGTGAGTAAATAGCTCTTAGCAGCCCATACTTTTACTGACAAATGTTCAGGTCTTCTTCATTGAATAACCAAAATAATATCTGAACTAGCACAAGGTTTTCTCAAAGGCATGGTTGTTTAAGGAGTTTATGGATGCTTGTTTGGTCCCCAAATGGAGGCACTAGTGTTTCAGGATCATTACATCCTGTCAGCAATGCAGCACACAGTTGGGCTATCTAGCTTATCATTCTTCTGTCAGATCTGTTGACCCATCCTCAATGATGGCACATCTAGCATTCCCCTCCACCTAGGAGTCTGCCACAAAAGGACAAAGGTGCAATATCCCGCATCACTTCGTCATCCATGGGATTCATTTGATAGAAGACAAAAGTAAGAAATTAAGACAAGACATGCAGTAATTATGATTTTTTCAATGGTGACAGATTGTCAGCCTATCCCTTAACTTTCCTTAGTCATTTCCTGCAACATGCCTGGACAACAGACAGTGGCCATCTTCTTTGCAACATGAACTAGAAGTCCAGGCCCCAGATGCCACAGAGGTGTAGAAAATATATATGAAATCGAAAACTCTTACATCAATTTAATAGATGTAGGCTTGAGAGATAATGACCAATGGTGTATTAGGAAACAATACTTTTGCATTATTGGATCTCAACACAGATTACTAAAATATGTACATTTCATCAAAACTATATTTAGCTAGTCTGACTCTCTGGTGGAGAGTACATGGCACATCTGTAACAGCCAAGCTACAGGTTTAAAATAATGTAACAGACAATTGTATATGCAAACATTCAAAAAGTATTGGAAAACTATTGAAAGTAAACACTGACCAAAAAAAAAAATAACTAGTTTAAAAATGCTAGGTTGATGACTACATCCTGAATAGGAGAAGTTATTAAATTTTAAATACATTTTCTTTATACTTCTACAGGACATTAAAAGTGCAGGGAACTTACAACTATGAGGGCTGTTCACTAAGTTTCAGGACAATTTCACATTGGAAAATAGTAATATGTAACATAATGGTATTGACCAAATGTGTGTTAGAACCATGTGCCAATGTATGTACCAAAAAGGAAGTCTGTAATTTCACACATGAGCAATGCACATGAAAGGTGAAGGTGACCTAGTAGTATTATGTCACATTTCACAAATGAACACTAATATTCAACAACGTGTGTGCATTGATGTCTACTCTTGTATTGGAAAGATTTGTTCCAAAACATTTAACCTTTAGGGCCCTGAATTAAAAATTAAGAAACATCCCCTGGGGCCTGAATTATTTTTTGGGTAATTTGCGTTATTGATGGTGGGTGTTTTGAAAACATGATAACTATTTTGTTTTAAAAGATATCAAAATAATATTTGCATATCTAAATAAAGGAGTGAATAGTGAATATAGTCATGTTGTTTTTTTGTGTATGTATGATATGACAGTTGTGAAGTTGAAAATTCATGGGAAAAAAAATCTCAAAACGCCATTTTCAAATCACACATATAACTTCTTGACGACCCTAATACTTGAGCAATGTGTGTAAACATTGATAAAATCCTAATAAATACCTATACTTATTGTATATATATTGTTTTATATCAAAACTAATATAATATGAACTAAAAAACTAATAAAATGTGAAGAAGTCGCATATAACGTCCGTCCGGTCAACACTAGGTCTAGGCTGACACGCAGCGTAATTATTGTCTATGCACACACGTGGCACCCCTGATACATATTATTTTTGTGTTTTTCAACAACTACACAAACATTCTTATCAAATAACAACATATTAAACACAAAAAACAACAATTAAAACATGTAGTCACGATCACTTAGCCATGCCACGCTGTACTCAATTTGATAGTAAAATATAGCTACAAAATGGCCAACGTCACTTTAGAAATTCATTGACAAAACCAACCGGCTTTCTCTCTTCTTGCAATCGTAATGTGTAAAGGAATATGACCTTTAAACTGTGACGTATTCCTAGCTTCGCTTGGCAGGTTTTATACGTCACGGGATCATTACTTTGTGAAGTTCCGTACTCGGGAATCGGGTGATGTTGTATGTAGCGGGATTGCGCCCGCAGGCACAATGGAGCTGTGCTCATAGGCACAATATTGTGACCGCAGAGTCGTAAAGGTTAAAATGATGCAATCAGCTTTTGGAGAGTCAAGTCTAAATTGATCTAAAATATTTGAGTGGCAAAACATCAACACATGACTGAAGAAGGCACAATAAATCAAGTCAACTGTCAAGACCATTGTGATTGCATTCCTCGACATTGATGGGATGACCCATCATGACTATATACATAAACAATGGAATGTCAATGCAGAATTCTACATAAAAGTCCTGTAATGCCTCCACATTGCTGTGCACAGACATTGCCCTGAAAAGTGGAGCACAGGCAAGAGAATTGTTCATCATGACAATGCCCTAGCACACTGGTCTATCAACAGAAATGCATTTTTGACAAACGAACATTCTCCCCACAACCTCCATAGTCATATGATCTTGCTCTATGTGACTTTCTTGTTCCCACAACTTAAGAAGACAATGAGAGTTGCTGATTTAATTCATTCATTCATTTTCCTTTTGCGCTGAAGTAAGCTCAGTAAAACAATCAACATCCATACTATTCCCGAATTGCACAGAATAGCTTTGAACAGACAGAATTGGAGAGATCTGACCTCTGTGTTAACTTCAGCGCAAAAGGAAAATGAATGAATGAATTAATTAATTAAATCAGCAACTCTCATTATCCTCTTAAGTTGTGGGAAAAAGAAAGTCACATGGAGCAAGATCAGATGACTATGGAGGTTGTGGGGAGAATGTTCGTTGGTCAAAAATGTATTTCTGTTGACAGACCCGTGTGTTAGGCACACAACACATGTTTCTAACACACATGGTTCTAACCTGTGTGCTGATTTAATTAAACTGGCAATATTCAAGCTAACACAATAAGACAAATGACAGCTATTATAAAAAGGATCTACCAGGTGCTTTTTTTTTAGTGGCAGGAGTGCTAGAAATAGTGGTATATAATTACAAGGCAACTACTTTGACGATGATAATGAAATAAACCATTTAGCTGTGAGCATGTAGTTCTTAACAGCCCACTGCCTTTCTGACAAAAACATAAATCCTTCTGTTGAGTAAAAGATGACAAATGCATAAACTTTGCTGTCTCAAAGGCAAGTTTGTGCTGATGGGGGTTTATGGATGCATGTTTAGTTTTTGAAAGGAGGCTTTCAAGCTGGCAGTATCCCAGGATAATAATGTCCTACCAGGAGTGCAGTATATATGTCTGGGCCAACTAGTTCATCATTCTTCCTTCAGATCTATCGATTCATCTGCAGTAATGGTACACCAAGCATTCCCCATCACATAGATATCTGACACAAAAGAACACAGGTGCAATGTTCATTGTCCTGCATCTCTCTGTCATCCATGGAGACCCTTTGACAGAAGACAAATGTAAGATGCTACGGCAAGACATGCAGTGACATTGACTTTTTTCACTGAAGTTGACACTTATGTCCTAATCTAAAAAAAGACCTTACCCATTCATAAATTATTCCACTAGTTCTACTCTTGGTTATAATTTTATAGGCCACTATTATGTTTACATTAAATTTTCCTAGAGGCTAGGCAATGAGTGTGCTGATATATTGGCGAGTATGGTTGCAATGTCAATAGATAAATCAATAGGTCAATCTGATATGATTAATCAAGTTAATACAATAGGGCAGAGGGTCCTCGTCCGCTGAGATTGTCAAGTAAAAAGTGTGAATCATGATTGCTCTCAAGACTGAGATATTTAGATATTTGTGTAAAGATTGGAACAGTCCATAAAGAGAAACATAACAGGCCCAGATATACGACGAGAACTGTTGGACGCTATGCTGAAGAATTTATTGAGTTTGAGATGAGGGGATCGGACTAATCAGCGCCGATACCCCATCATAACGCAGTCACATAGGGGCCTACAAAACTTGGTTAGAATAGATAGGTAATACTAGTAATAGGCCTAGGCGACTATGTTAAAAAAAACAGGACTACTGGCTCTGGCAATGTATAATTGATCGAGGGCCATAGATCGATTACTTTAAGGAGGGGGTTTTACCTGATTTTGAAGACCTATTTGGGGGAAATATCAAAGGGAGTGGGCATTTTTATACCTTTTGGTTAAATTCCTAACTAAAAGTAAATTCAATCATGTTCAAATTTGCTAAGGCTTCTAATAACTATAATATTAATAACTATAGATAGTACTATAACTATAATTAGGTACTTGGACATCTGGGATTAGCGTGTTTTGAAAACTTTTCTTAGGCTATAAATTTCTTGTAACAGAGTTTAAAATAGTGATGGCATCGTTTGACATGTTTGAAATTAGATTTATTAAGTTCTCTAACATTTTTCTTTTTATATATGTAACATTTAAGAATGTCGGACACTGTTCAAACCAGCAATTAATATTTTAAAATATCAACATTTATTTAAATTATGCAAATTAGCCAACATTTTGAATATTAATTAGTTGTACTAAAATCTGAGAATCACAGCAATGTGATCAACAGATGCGTCTTTTTTTGCGAATACAAAAATATATAGTTTCTGTAGTATTTTATTATGTTTAATAGATATATAATTTATTTTCATTATAATAATGCAAATTAGCCACCATTTTGAATATCAATTTTAGTTCTGTGTCCATCTGAAAATTGTAGAAATGTGATCAACATAAGTGTCTTGTCTCTGCAAACACTACAAAAATGTATAGTTTGTGTATTGTATTATTGAAAATAACAAAGATAATTTAGAAATTGTCAGCTTGACTACATTTTGTGGTCATGAGTTTTATTTATATTTTCCTATATTTCATGCAAATTATTTTGATGTCAAATTCATTAGAAAAAAAATTCATAACTTTTTTCAGGCTTGATGTACAGACTTGGCTGAAGTATCGCTGAATTGAAATTTTTAAGGGCTATCTTATATCTAACTATATTATTTGCAATTATGTAGCACTAGTGTGGAAATTTTGCCCAAATACCTAACTAACTTACTAAGACTAAGGGGAGGGGGAAGTTTGACTAGTTTGAACACCCTACTAAAGAGCCAAACCCCTCCCTTATCTACGGACCTGATTGTAACTCAAATATAGTAGTCATTTGCAACAAATTAGGCTAATAAAAATTCACCTCCCGATCCTTCAGTCCCAACAACAAAACTTCTTCCATTAGAGTTAGCCTTGTTTCTTTAGAATCATGGTCCTCATCTGCTTCTCTGTCGTCATTTAATTTGTCTTCCTTTTCGTCATTTGTTCCCTCTGACGTGCTATTAGCAACAGCAGCACTACGTCTCTGAATAAGACCGCTTGATCTTGAATAAGCGCCTGACATTGCAGGGAACAATGTGTATAATCAACAAATAAAAACGTATAATTCAATAATCAGTCTATTTATTAAGAATGTGGCTCCGAGCCCAAACACCAAAGATGGCCGCGGAATATTTATCCCTTATACGTCAAGTCTAACGAGATTTTACGAGATCATCACGAAGAAACTGCACAATATTAGTAAGAGTTTGATTTGCTAATTTATATCTTTAGAATGAATCCCGATATTTAATTATGTATTTCGTATTGAATACGTATTTTAATACCGGAAAATGTTTAATTACATAGAAATTACACAGGCCTATGTCATCATAAAATACCGTCTCCGCAACGACGGTTGGCTACAACAGATCTCCAACATCTGTCTCTTGTTTTGGTGGAGCACTCTGCTAAACTAACCTGTCCAGCTTGTGATGTTACTTTCCAACTTGTATCTTGCTTGCTTCCCTTCGACTTTACCCTCAAGTAAGGGCTTCAACTAGGTGGCATGTCTTTAATGTATTCAAAATATTTTATTTGCTTGATCTTCATTTTCTTTAACAAGTATTTCTTCATAGGC
This sequence comes from Meghimatium bilineatum, assembly GCA_034231615.1. NCBI lineage: Eukaryota > Metazoa > Mollusca > Gastropoda > Stylommatophora > Philomycidae > Meghimatium > Meghimatium bilineatum. Next base: position 33,569,198 of record CM067298.1, read on the forward strand.
TCTTTTAAGTGTCTTCCCTTTCCATGATGTTCTCCCTATTCTTCTATATATCCACATCTCAAAGACACCAATTATATCTTCTACTTGTTTGTTCATTGTACATTTGTGAGCCATACGTTAATATAGAATACATGTCAGCTCGTTTCTCTCTTGCCAAGTTTGGCACATAGGGCGGATGTCATAGTTCTCCATGCCTGTCGGTCAGATGCCAAGGATTGCAGGTCATGTGCATTTATGCCTGCTCAAAAATTTGAGTCTTTCTGTTTTTTCTTGGAGATCTTCGTGTGTTGAACTCTGGAGAGCAATATCATCTGCGAAGGTTAGATCTTCCATGGTCTTGTTATTTACTCATTTGATTCCTAACTGTTTTTGGTCTGTGCATTTTCTCATCACCCTATAATGTAGCATATATGGAGCATTTTATAATTCTTATTTTGAACTTATTTGTAATTTGTTTAGGTGTTAATATTTTCCTCATGTCATTGAAAGTACTTTTGGCCATTCATATCCTCCTTTTAACATCAGTTTTACATATGTGATTATGTGACCAAGATATTGATAGTATTCTACGTGTTGTAGTTTCTCTCCATGAGAGACACATAAGGGGTTCCTATGCCTTCACGGCTCAAAGGGGGTGGGGGGGAGAGACCATCAGAGAGAAAAGTAGTGCATACGCTCGGACGACAAGCAGCATGACAATGGAGATTTTGGCAGTAACCAAAGCTTTGAAATGGGTGTGCTCACAGGCTGTCTGTGAGCATGCCTGTATACTCAGTGACTCCATGAGCATGATTGTGAAAGTTCAGGCGGGTACGTTCGGGAACAGTGGCTGGATGCAGTGAATAATTCCTGTGTGCGTAGAGTGAAGTTTATTTTTGTGCCGGGACGTGCGGGAGTCCGGGGTAATGAGAGAGCGGATAGGTTGGCCGCCCACGTTGCTACTACGGCTGTTGGTGGAGCGATGAATCGGGCAGACATTTGGAATGCCCTACGGGACAACGCACGAACAAATTACTGTACAAGTGACGATGACTCTTGTTCCATGGCTAGAATAAGGGAGCTTGGTTTGAAATGTGGTGTCGTTAGAAAGGAGCGCGAGAAAGAATGATGGTCAATCAACGACGTACTGGGACCGTCAGTCAACGTGTAATGGCGGATACACTCAAGGAGAGATCTGAACACTATGGACTTGTCCAGAGTGCAATGACGATGATCCAACGACTAACTAACATCTCTCCATGTAGGCCCTATGTTCATGTTTAGCACCTGTTCTTCTGTGACTTTGCTGATTATTATGTTTTAAAAAAATATTTATATCCAGTCCATAGTCTTTACTCGATTTATCGACTTTATTAGTCTTTGTAGCTCCTGTTCACTTTCTGCTAAAAGAACAGTGCCATCTGCACATCTCAGGTTGTTTATTATTTTCCCATTTATCTTGAGTCCTGGCATTCCTTCTATAGACATATGTTTAAATGTATTCTCTGTGTAGGCATTCAATAGGCTGGGTGATAAAACGCATCCTTGTCTTTCCCTTCTTTTAATTTCTATGCACGGAGAGTAGTTGTTTTACACCTTATTGATGCAGTCTGTTCCCAATATATAGGCATATTTTTCATCAGTCTGATGTCTTTTGTATCTATGCCTATTTCTTGAAGACATTTGATTAATCATGTTGGACTGTCATAGACCTTGCTGTAGTCTATGAAGAAAATATCGATACTTTTGTGGATTTCTATATATTTATCTATCAACAATCGAATACTAAGTATAGCTTCTCTTGTTCCTTTGTTTTTTCTAAACCGAAAAGCTCTTCACCGAGCTGTGTCTATTTTGTTTTTAAGTCTTTCGTGTATTATCTTAAGTAGTATTTTGGTTATGTGACGAGCCTGCGGTCTTTCTTCAATTTTATTGATTTTATTGCGTTTTCTACTTTTGCTTTCTGTATTCCTGGTCCATTATTGTTGTCTATTGTAGGCTTTTGTTCCATTGGTCATCAAACAGTTCTGTCACATAATCTATCCATCTTGTAAATACTTCTGTTTTATCAAATATAATTTTTCCGCCTTTTTCTTTAATGCAGTCACCCCCCCTTTATATGATTTTTATTCTTCTTCTTCTTTCGTTCACTTGAAACATGTCTATATCTGTAATTCTGTCTCCTTAATAAAAATCACTGTCTTTTGTAGCTCATACAGTGTCCCATAGAGCTTTGATTCCAGTGTTGTTTCCTCTGGCCAATATGTCTGCCTCAGCGTTTCATGCTCAGAACACTCTTGAAGTATATGTTTGGCACTCTGTGCTGCCTGTCCACATGTACACATGGCCGTGTTGCCAATCTTGAACTTTGTATACATGTGACTGCGGAGTCGGTTGTGTCCTGTTCTGAGACGTAGAATTATAACTTGTTCTGATCTGTTCATAATGTGATAGTCATCTTGTGTTGGTGTTTGTGGCTTTCTTATTGACTTGATCATCTGTTTTTTCTGATGGTAGGTGATTGGTATATCTGGTTGGTCTTCGGCAGCACCTTCCTTAGCCAGTTGGTCTGCTTTTTCATTTCCTGGTATTCCACAGTGAGAGGGTATCCACTGCATGGTTACCCTATACTGGTAAGACAATTCGCTAAGTAGTTTTTTCAAGTCTGTTAGTTTTCCAGACTGGTGAGCTTGAAGCACTGACCTTGCATCTGTCAGGAATGCCACAGGCTGTAGGCCAGAGTTGGAGTTCAGCAGTTTGTTTTAGCTGCCACACTAATTGCCTGGATTTCTGCATCATAATTATTGCAGAATTTTCCTGTCGGTGTTCTGATTGTGTCTCTAGGCTTGTGTGGATATTCTATATATACACCTGTACCTCCATTGCTCACAGCATTCTGTGCTGACCCATCTGTGTACACTCTGACCCATATATCTTGTGGATTTTTCTTATTTGTGATCTGCCTTATCTCCTTATGCATTACTTTTGTCTTCTGTTGTACTGACATCTCTATTTCATATAATTTTGTCTCAAGCTATTGTTTTTTCGTTGTTCTGCACATGTCATTGTTATCTCATCGCATATAATTAAATATTTTAGGGTAGTTTTAGCTTTCTTTCTTTCTGACATTTTATCTATTTCATCTGTCATCAATGTTTGTTTGTTCTTGGCCTTTCTTATTCGCAAATTTTGATGTCTCATTGTTTGAATACTTTTCCTTAGGTTAGGCCATTTATTGTCTATTTTCTCTTCTGGAGTTTCCCTTCTGTATTGTTCAATACATTCTATCTTTAGATGTTCATATCTATTTCTTACATATACTAGGAATTTTTGTTTTATTATATAGGTATGCAATCAACTTTCAATGCCTACGCATCTATTTCTTACTTTAGGCGTATCTTTTATTAGTCCAATTAGTTTATTATGATCATTCGGATCATAATGAAAAATGGAGACGATCAACACCACTTTCAAAGAGGGCAATTAGAAACTATGCATAAATTATAGAACAATTGCACTGATCAGTAATTCGAGCAGGATACTTCTCAAGATAATCCTGAAAAAAGTAGAACAACATATGAACAGAGAAATAAATATAGTTCAGGCAGGTTTTAGATAGAACATACGTAGGCATAATAGGGATCACATCTTCAACAACGCTACTGCGCAATGTGAGCAGACGCTATTTCTTTTGTACCAAGGTTTGGTGGTGGCTGTGATGGAATATGCACTTTCAATTCTACACTCAATCAAACTCAGATCGAAAGACTGGATATAATCCAGAATTCAGCAATGCGTATCATTCTTGGGTGCACAAAAGACACATCGACTAGAGCTATGCGCTACGTACTTGACTGTCCAACATCAGAGCACAAATTACAGTATTGCCGTGCACGGGTTACCTTCAAATACATGCAGATAAGGAAAACTCAATGCATTCTTAAAATACAGAAATCAGGGAGGAGAGTGGAGCCTTTGCTGTTACAAGGAGTAGCATGATGATGATGATGATAACTAACTAGAGAGGCTTACAGAGTAGCAGTGATGATAACGTTCTGTAAAGCACACGTAGCAGAGAGAGAGAGAGAGAGAGAGAGAGAGAGATCATAATCATTGCACCCCAGAAACATCCATATGCGCTCCAATCTACACTTGAGTATGTCCATAAATTATGTCAACAAATAAGTGTGAGGGTCTAAAAAGGCTTGAAAGTTGGGAGAGGGGGGTTGTTTGACAAAAAGCTGACGTCATCAGTTCTATTTTTATAGGCCTAAATCGATTGTTACAAAATGTGACATTTTGCGTCTTGTGGTCGGCCATTAAGAAAAAAAAGGAATCAATCCATTGAGCCTTTTCTCAGAAATGGGGACTGTTCAAGCAATCATGTCACAGTAACAGAAGAATTTTGTTTGTGTCTTTTTAATCTTTCTTCCATATCTTTAACAATATTGTTTCTGAACAATGTTGCTCACACACGTAAGTTTATTTTATCAGACATCTCCAGTTTCGGCCGTGTTTTTTCTGACTTTGAGATCTATGAAGAAACATTTCATTGGGGATTTACAGATGTCTTTATACCGCGGCATTTGTCTGCCGCAGCCCTTCAGACAGTCTCCGAACACTACTTATTTTGGGATGCGTCAGTTTGGCCTTCTGCGAATGTGACTCTGCCAACACAATCTATTTCTATTAACTGTTTCCATGGCAGCTGGTAGCTGAATGTGGCGCAGCATTTCCATGTTGGTGATTTTGTCGTGCTATTTAATGTTTAAGATTTTGCCGAGACATCTCAGGTATATCTATTGTCCATCTCCAGATGGTGTTGTCGTAGCTTCCAGACTTGCCATTGAGCGTATGGGTTTATGAAGGAGATACGGCCTAGGACCAGATGTGTTGCTCTGGTTGAGGTGTAATCATGTTTATTCAGGATGGCTTGGTGTTGTTTATCCAACTTTTCCTAGGTCTGCCCTTAGCACTGAATTCTGATGCCATCTTATTATACGCTCTTATGGGAAGTTGATCGTTCATCCTCATAAGATGTCCAAATCATTTTGTCTGTTATTTCTTTATATATTCGATGTATGATGTGATACCTATTATCTTTCTGATATTCACACTGCACATTTTATCGAGTCTGGTGACTCCAATAGCCTTCCTTGGACATTTAGTTCGAGAGTCTTGATCTTTATTTATGTGTAGATGTTAGTTGCCAAGTCTATCATTGGTAGCATAGTGATGATGTAAAGATGATCTTAATCATTTGTTTCTTTACTTCCATGTTGATTTTTTGGTGCAAAAGCAAAGGTGACAGTTGGTATGCCACAACATTTGCCTTTTGATATCTTATTCTATCACTATATTTACATCTTAGGTGAAAGGTGTTTAGTCTGCTCTCGTGTTTTGTGTAGGTAGACCTAGTTCATATTTCTAATCCATAATATAGTGTGCTCAGTATGCATGCTTTATAAATCTGTATCTTTGTTTTCAGTTTTAGCTTTCGGTTTTTCCAAGTTTGTTTTGACCACCGCCAAAAATGGTAGCATCTTTCCATATGAGAGCGTTTATTTCATTGTCTAGGGAAAGGGTGGATGTAATTGTGGATCATATATAACAGATATTGGTTCTTGTCCGGGTACGTACGTTTACGTCGACCCACTACGATCTAGTATATACAATTTATGAAAATTGAATTCACGTTCCAATTGTTTTTCTTTCAATTTGGACTTTCTGGCTTCTTTGACAAATAATTATTTCAGAACAGCAGTCAAAAATTTGCTCCGCATCTATCATCTGTTGTTAAGGAAAACAACTCCTTGCTGTAAATAAAAATATAGGCCTACGCCAATTGTCCAATTACTAAGTTGATTATTACTCATAAACTAATTTCTTTTACATTAGCGAACACTATATGATATGGCACATTGTTTGAAATACAATCCGTCAGTTCGTGTGGGAAACTGGAACGAAGACATTCAACTGGAGGAGGTAAGTGAATCAAGTGGAGCAGGAGTGGTTAATTAAAATTAGGGGTAAAGACACGACATCGGATAGAAAACATCAAGATAGCCGTGAACAAACATGGACTAAATGCAACCACAGTGACACATCTGGCCTTGGAACAACAGCTCAGGCTCCACCCCTATGTTTAACGGCAAGTGTGAATGTGACCAACCATCATTCACCTGGGAACAGACAATAGACACTTGGAATGTGAAACCTATGCCTCATCATGAATTGATATAGTCTTTTTTATTATATTCTGTTTTTAATAGTTCAAAGAACACACTGGTATTTTGAAAACAAAACAAAGAAAAGGGGAATTGGTAAAATCTGAATATAGTATAGGTCCCTATAACATTTTTGATTTGTCTACTGTCTTTATTATCAGGATATTCTGAAAGACTTCCTCACTAGGAGAGCTAATGGCCAACTACTCATTCAGAAATCAAGTGGTATTATGGGCAAGATGTCAAATCTGGTAAGACAAAGGTTTTTGTTTGATTTTGTAAAGAAATGTTAACTCATTAATAATGAACAATGCTCCTATCATTCCTACAAAATGGTGGCTTGGGACAGAGGAATGATACAGGTGCTCCTATTTAAAAAAAATATTTGTTTACTTTATGTTTTGCATTTTTGTGTTGCAAATAGCTTCAAAATGTAGAGTGATAGTCCTTTAATTCTATACTACTAATTTATTGTTCTGATGTGTAGTTAACTTAAAATTTAAATAAAAAACATGAATGAAATTTTGTCCTAGTTCTTTCACATGAATTAGGATATGATCGTGAAGTCCTGCTGGTGATACAAAACTTAAAACACTGTTTAATAAGTAATACATTTATTAAATATTGGATGCTGCAGAAACAATCAGTGATTATATAAATGATAATGTATATATATATATATATATATATGAATGTTTGTGTATATGCCTATGTGCTAGTATGGGCCTATATTGTATGTGATCAAATATTAATAGACAATTGATTTTAATACATATATTACCTATCTGTCATGATTTCTTGGCAGTTACATTTAGTAGTTTGCCATTACTTTCTGATTGGTTCTGGCTGCTTACCAACTTGTTTTTGGTGCACCCTTGGCCAGATATTATATCAAGAGTAGCAAGAAGTTGTGAGAGTAGATAGTGAAACATCTGATTGTTCAGCATGGAAAATGGAGTCAGACAAGGATGTGTCGTATCATCATATCTCTTCAATATTTATGAAGAGAACATAATGAGGAATGTAAGAAATGACAAACAAAGAAATAAATTTTATCCACTCAACATCGGAGGTCACTAGATACCAGAACTAAGATATGCTGATGATACAACACTATTGGTACATAGTCATCCAGACTCAAACACCTCACAAACTCCATTAAAGAACATAGTGGAAAAACAAAACCTATTTCTGAATGATAGAAACAAAGCCAAAATGACAAGCAACACAACCACTAGCAAGTTCTCAATCAGTATCAACAACAGCGAATTAGAAAGAGTCAACAGTTTTGAATACCTTGGTTCACTTATCAATAGTAATGGTGATTGCTATGAAGTCAGGAGATTGGCTAGCAAATCAAAGAAGCTGATACAAATGAAGAGCATATGGGTGAGCTGATACAGAACAAGAAAACGATATTACCAGTGGCAATGTATGGGTGTGAATCCTGGAAAATCACCAACAAAGTTAGAAAACCATTTAAAACAAAATGTTATAGAAAGATCCTCAGAATACCATGGACCAAAAAGGTCCTGAGAGAAAGGAATGTAAAAGAAAGCAGGCTAAACAGCATGGTTCTTTTAAGAAAACTGGGGATCATGCCTGGGAGACAAACAAGAGGCAGACCAAGAAAAAGATGGACACAAGACATCAAAGACCACCTAAACATGACAGAAACAGGAAGACTGGCTCTTCCAGTTGCCTGTTGCATCCTGTTCAGGATATGCTACTTGATGATGATTTGCTATCTTTATTTTCAAAGTACACTGTGTGTCAGTATCTGAAGATTTTGACTATTGTTTTAGAATTTCTACACACGTTAATCATCTAGTAAAAGTAAATGGGCATTAGCCTATACATTGTTGTCAAATACAATTGGAGGGCTTTTGATATCATGACTACCGGTATTACTATTTGAGCAGAAATACATTTCTTGGTTAATAACTTTGTAATTGTTTTGCTCTCTTTTTTACCATAAATTCGTTACCTCTTTTCTTTTCTTAGTTCCATATGTAACTAATCTTATGTGTAACTAAAATTTTTTATCATATTTTACAATTATAATACTTTAATTTGATGCATAATACAATAATTTTTATTTAGAAGCATAATAGCATTGAGCTTTGAACTTGTTGGCAGTTAAAGTTTTTAAAATTCAAAGAAAGATAATTCCATCCAAATGAGGAAAATAAATCATGAGCTAGAGAGTGAATGAACTGTTTATTAAAATTTACTTTATGTTAATACTTAGCAAGATTTTTACATGAATTGTTATGTATATATGTCCTGGTCAATACGCATGTGTTTAAAGTATGGGAGATGAAGAAAAGGAAAGCTTGTTAGACAGTAAATGGCATTAGCATTCATTATAAATCTTTCTAACCCCTTAGGCTCAGCTGAGTACCACTTCCGATGGTGTTGTCAGATTTGGAGATACAGTCATGGTTGTCAACAAGGGTAATGATAAAGTAATGAAACCTCAAAATATTATTTGAGATAGTTAGTCATTGGATCATCATCACTGCAAACTGGACACATCCATAGATGCTCTAATCTCTCCCTGAGTGTATCTCCCATTACACTTCTGCTGACAGTAGCTGCTTGACCATCATTCTTCTGTGCCCTCCAAAATGTTCACTTTTAGCAACACTGGATTTCAAACCCTGATCTTTAATTCTGACAATTGAAAAGGAATTATCATCTACACTAGCCTCACTCTCACATGCTGTATCTCTTATGGAGTTCAATTCGATCCATTGCCCTATTGTTCTGTGCCACAGTCACACATGGCGCCAATTTATCAGTTCTTTCATTGTCACGAAAACCCTCATGTCCCAGCAAAAAAATAAATGTAACTATTTTAAATCTCGCCTCTATCAAGACCTCAATCCACTGTTCATGAACGAGACACACTTGTACCTTCATAATCATACTCATAGAGTCACTCAAGATGCAGACCTGTGTTACCTTTTTTGTGCCTATCCACTCAAATGCCCTGGTCACTGCCATAATCTCCATGGTCATGTTATTCATAGTCACAGCAAAGACCCCACTTTCCTCCCTGATTGTTTTACCTGCGCACTGAGCTGTAAAGGCCCAAGCACTGCAAACATGTCTAACCACAGATCAATCAATGTATATAACCTCCACCTCTTGCTCCACAGCCATGGGACACTATTCTCTGAATTCCCTGCTAAGTATTATTACTACTCTCAAACAAGTTTCTAAATTTGTGGGTAGACCTATCCATTTGCTCATGCCGCCACATCTTGCAATCTCTACACTCTTTGTATGACATTCTCAGCACGTCACATCCACGACTTCCCTCTCTTAAGTCTGCTACCTTTAACTTTCTGTATTTCAGAATGCAATGGGTGTTTCTTATCTGCATATATCTGAAGGTACACCCATGCATGGCAATACTGTAACCTATGTTCTGCCGTAGAACAGTTGAGTAGGTACTGCATAGCTCTTGTTGATGTTTCTATTGTGCACTCGAGAATGATGTGTGTTGCTACATTCTGGATTCTATCAAGTCTTTCTATCTGAGTTTGGCTAAGAGTCAGAATTGCCAGTGCATATTCCACCACAGCCACCACCAAACATTGGTACAAAAGAAATAACAACCTCTGCTCACACTTCGCAGCAGCCATAACCTTGTGCTGGCAGAATGATGTCGTACGCCGATGACATCCTGGTGTATAGAGAGGGCAGAATTTGAGAATAGTGTGTCATGGAACTACAGTGGGAGATGGACAGACTGACGATATGGTATAGTAGTAAATCCTTCTTCTATGATATGTTAAAAAAAATGAAATTAAGCATTAACTTTGCCATCTTCTTTTGCATTCATTCTCAACCTGCTGTAGGTTAGTATTATGTAGTAAAGAGAATGGAATGTGTTGTGGGATGAATCCCAATTTAAGACTTCTCTGTGATATCTGTGCCTTTTGGCCTAACAAATCTGACTTCAGCATGGCTTTTAACCCTATTTTGTATATGATGGCCAACCCCACCACTGAAATCTTCCTTGGTCACCTCTTACGACACTCATAGTAGGTAACAGCATGGCTATTCTTTGCTTCCCTCTTTAGGACCCTGGCAATATACAGATGATAACTTTTTCTAATATTATTGCAGTTTTAGAAATGATAAAAATACTTTTTTGGTTCAGACATATGTTATGATTATCTGGTTAAAGTTGAAATAGTGATAAATTTATCTGACCATGCCTCCCCTCTGCCCTGTTATCTGTTGAAAATTAGACAGTCCACACTATTGATGAGCTGTCTGATGATAGTTCTCCTATATATCATGTTCTCTCTGGGTCTGTTTAGGACAACTAAATTTATTTCCAAAAATGTTTAGTAAAAATCATTATATCAGAGGTTGTGAGGATCTGTGCACTGAAGGTAGAGATAACATGTAGCCAACATATTGTTACCATGTATTGTGCAAATGGATTTTAAAAGTTTTACTCTTGAAAATAAAAGCTCTTTCAATAACTTATCTGGATCTTACGTTGGAGTTTTCTATAATACTTTAGGCATCTGAAAACAAATGTGAAAGAGGAAGTATTTGTTTTAGAATGTCAATTTTCTTTGATTAATATTAAATATTAATCTCTCTATATATATGACTATTTCCATAGCTCTGTACTTTTGGTGTTATGCCTAAAAGCTAGAGGCTCCTCGAATACAGTATGCATACGAGCCATATTTGGATTCTTTATAGTTTGGCTCATTTGTCAGTCTGTGGTGCATGTAGAAAATCTTGAAAGTTCTCCTGTTCTCCTGCAAAGCTGAATATTGATATGATTGGGTGATCTTTTTTACCTCTGACCTATAGCGCAATGGTCTAATGAGTCAAATGTAAACATTTATCGCTTTCGGCTAGGTCTACTGAGTAATATCAAATTAGTATTACTGCATTATAATCAGCATTTGTTGTGTTAAAATAGAAGTTGACAATGTATTTCCATGTTAACTATAATTCCTACTATGCTTTTTTGTTTGGTAATTGATTCAATAAAAGGAAACATTTCGCATCAAGGAATCAGTTATTTGCATAGAAATTAAACAATGTTCATAAGTATGAAATTTTAATTCCTTCAATATGGAGCCGGGTTAGAGTACGCATAGTTTCAGACTAGGACACTGGCATTTGCAGTTCGTTTTCCATGGTCTTTGTTTTTTTTTCTCATTTATTTAGGTGGCCTCTAGTTAATGTTTTCTGTTAGGCCTATTAATTATAAATTGTCTTTTTTTTTGGTTTGATTTTGTTTGCAAGGAGAGAAATGTTCTCAATTGCATTCTGAAATTTATCTATTCCATTTTCTTTTATATTTTATTCTCACTTCTAGTTTCTTGTATTTGTATATCTGTTTTGATAGTAAGTTCATGAATAAGACTTTATTATTAGGTGTACACAGTGAAAGCAATAATTGTAGTATACTGCTAATAGGCAATACACATGTGTGACACTAGTCTTATTGTTTATGACACTGTCATGAAAAGAGCATCCTTGTTATACATAATCTATGTATAACATTTATAACATAATTTTAAACATAATCTCTAACACTTCAAGATCATTTGTGTGTGGTAATAAGCAATATCTTTACAGAATAACCTTATAAAACTGAACTGCATGAGACTCGATGCTAAAATGCAAGATTTAAACAGATAATCTTGACAATAAATACATACTATATTTCTCACTTTATCAGGGTATAGAGCACATCTGTGATGGCCAATGTACCAAGTTTTAATTCTGCTGCAGGCAATTGTGCATCCAAACTTTTCAGAAAGCAAAGTCAAACTACTGAATGTATTATGTTGCCTAGAAAATCACTACAGCCAAAAAAAGGCTGGGTTGATGGCTGCATCCTGAATAGGATATGCTAACAATTTTTTAAAGTTTTTCACTAGAGATGAGAGATGATAAGTTTGTCAGATTTAGACAAGACCACATTGACTGCAGTAACACATGATAACAGTGGAATCTGTGTTAGCGAAATAATGGATGGAGATGCACAAAAGCACGCAAACACCCAATAGCCATAAAAACAGCCTGCAATTATGAAGCAAATAAAACTAGTAGGAATTATGCAAGTAATAAATGTTACCTACCTTAGCCAACTTATTCTAAATGCTCTCTAGTGGTTCCTTAGCCTTGAGGGGCCTAGTGGTTAAGCCATTTGACTGTCTACTAGAATTTAATTTCCATTAGTAATGGGGTGGTACTTATCGTTGCCACATAATACTTCCATGGTTGACCTTGTCACAAAGAAATTATTACCAATTCTCATGCTCTGGAAAACTTAAAGAATGACATCATCAGCCGAGCGTAACAATAGTCAGGTATTTTCTGATCAACCACTGATAAAATTGATTACTAATGGCTTAAACCATGTGTTGTGATGCTGATTCGTAGCTCAATTTACCGTTACCATATACAAGAAAGTGTCCTACTAGAGATGATGAAATTGATACTAAAATAATTATGATCCAAGATATTGTTCTGTATATATTGTTACAGAGTGGTTAATGCTCTGGTTGCGTAACTGTGGTACAGAATTAACTTTCTGATGAGGGGATGGGTGAACCAAGTTTTAATAATTAGAGAACACATTTTGAAAGTGAAAATTACCAGCACTTGTTTTATTTGTCATAGAAAAATACAATTTTACTTCACAAAATATAAATTGTCATATTATTGCATACCTAAAAAAAAATGTTTATTTCAGGCAACCCAGACCGCACTGTTTATTGTATTGGTCAGTACCCTCGAGATGATAGTGCTTTGGCTATTCATGTTAAAGACGTGATCGCTTCTGGTTCTGATAATCCAGCACCTCTAGCTGTAACAGGCACAAAAAAGCTAATACCATCATTCCGCACTGCATTCAAAATCATGCCGTATGTTGTAATTTACATTTTTTTCAGTTTGATGAATTTAAATACTGTTTCATGCTCTTTTGTGTCATATTTTTGTGTTAAGCTTAAAAAATAATGCATTTTATCAAGTTAGTGCTCAAAGTGTTAAAAGTAATGTTTTAAATTATTCAAAATTTGAAGTATTTAGTGTCATAAAGTATTTAATATAATATTGAACTAAGTTATTAGTCATAGAGCCTACTTATTCTGACTTCTTTATGCAAATTAACTAAAATACTTGAGAACTATATCTTCTCACTATAATAATTCATTATAGTATCTGATTAACTGTGTTAATTTAAAAAAAAAAAATTCATTATATTTTTGCCTTGTTCATTTAAGAAAAATTTAACATCATAATTTTTTTACGTATGCTTACTGGAATACCAGTGTCATAGTTATATCATTTTTCTTACCTTGACATATTTGAAGATAGACTTCTACATTATAAATATATATATATATTATTGATCATATTATTGACCTCCAATTATTTATCTTATAAATATTATTTTAAAATAGTTTATATATTATTACTGCACCTCTTAACAAGTCATCATATTGTTGTGGTCACTGATGGATCTGTGCATCATGATGAGAAGTATGGCTGGTGTTTTCCTTCTAGTTCTTATGGTACTGTTGTTGCCAAAAACACTGGAGCATACATAGCAATTACATACAGTGTGAGGATGGAAAACAATGCTATTAATGCTTCCCTCAAATGACTCTCTGTGACCTCATTCACTAAAGCAGTTATTGTGTCAGAAATCTAGTCCATGTTAAAAATATCAAAATTAGCTGATGGAGATATGAGTGCACAGCATCTGTAGATGTATACAACCTCCTAGGTGTAACATGGGTCTACTGCCTAGGACACTTCAGTGTTAAGAGTAATCAGAGAGCAGACATGCTTGCATCCATGTTACTAGTAGATGGGGAGATGACAATGGTTAAAAGGAGTTTGCTGAGATTACTTCATGAGCAACTGCAGCATATGGACACCAAGATTTATGAAACATCAAGGCTGAGATTTGAGGAATTCTGTAATAATTGTGGAACTAGTAGAACTGGATGCCTGTGCCACAGAGTGAGAGGCATGGCTAATAAGCAAGCTACAGGAACCATCATTATGCATACTCTTTGCCATTTGCTTTGGGAAACTGAGCACTAATGGGTCTTTCCAAAGTGCAATGTTGTTGATTTATAATCAATAACTACTAGTAGGTAAACATGCAGTGACAAAATAATTTCATAACTTTTATAACTTCAGCTGTACGGTAATGGCACTTGATGATGATGACTTATGCTAAAGTTGCCATTATTCCTAAATTATTGAATAGTAAGAATATATAACTATAGGAAATTGTAGAATTATCCTAAAGCTACTGTCTGTCTCACTCCTTGTCTCTCTCCTAAATTACAAGAAATAGTGCTATTCTATCATTTTTCCATATCATGGAAAGAGAAGAAAACAAATAAAGAGGTGCTAAAAACACTTAATATGAAGAAAGAACTACTAAGAGAAATAAAGATCAGGCAAATAAAATACTTTGGACACATTAAAAGACATGACACCCTATTGAAGACCTTACTTGAGGGTAAAGTCAAAGGGAAGCGAGCAAGAGGTAGGCAGAGATACAAGTGGGAGAGTAACATTACACGATGGACAGGTTACAGTCTAGCAGAGTGCACCACCAAGACAAGAGACAGGAGATGTTGGAGATACGTTGCAGCCAACCTTCGTTGCGGAGATGGCACTTGATGATGATGATCATTTTGTGCAATGGGGTAGTTTCTCTAGAGCTTTATTTCATACACAGCAGACTCAAACTCTCATCAGTGGGAAATGCATTGAGAAGTCTCCTACTTAGAGGGAATAGAAAGTTACTGTTAAAATAGTTTAAAAGTATACAAATTCATACCTGTCAACTAGAACATATTTTCTGTATTTTGTACAGACAATATGCTGGTTCATGAATATGACCATGTTGACCATTAGTTGTCCATGTGTTACCAGGATCCGAAAGTGGAGAAAAAACAAAGCAATACCATTTATCTTTCAACCTCAATGATGCACAAGAGGTGGCTAAGGAAGTTTTTGGCTGTCCCATCCCATATAGGGGCAAAGTTGCCCATAAGCCATGCTCAAATTGGATGTGTCAGGCTGATAGGTACAGATATCATAGCAAAGTTGTAAACCATGACATAACACATTTCTCTCTCTGGACTATATCCAGCTAATCTGCAGAAGTTTGAGAATGAATGCAGAAGAAGAAGATGACCATTAGAATTTCTATTTAGCTTTAGTGAATTAGGCCTGCCCCTTAATGCAGAACATGGACATAATTTTAGGAGTATTTTTGGCTGAAAAACAGAATTATCTTTCTGGAAGTTGACAGGAATGAAATTAAAAACAGGATGTAATACAAACAAATTTTATTATACATGAGTGATATTATTTAACAAATGTTTATTGTGTGAATTTTTATAATCTAAATGGAATGGTTTTTTTAAAAAGTGGTGATGAATTTGCAAAGATTGGTGACAAGCTACGCTATGGTCAACCATTTATGTTGATGACAGCTGCTCCAGACTCTGGCAATGTGAGTTCATGACACATCATTATCTACTATTTATTTGTGGCAAGGTATTATACATATTTTTATAACCAGGAGGAAGTAGATAGGATTTACACCAGGTTCATTTGATTGACACCTATTCACCTCACAACATAAGCAACACGTTTTCCAAATTTGACCACACCATATAGGTATCTAAAAAGGATGTGATTTTAGTCAAAACTTCCAATGTGCATATTTTCAAGGTACTGTGAAAATATAGACCAGTCGATTGAAACACAGACAACAATGTACAAACCATCCGTCATTATAAAAACTTCCACATAAAATCAGTAAATGTATCATTTGTCAGTAGACACAGAATTTGTTGTTAATCATTCCACAGGGATGAAAGGTCACTAGTTATGTCACAGTTACCTAAATATACATCATATTGTTACTAGACAAGATTATTGAAAAAGTTATATCCCTCTAAATGGGCAAATCCATACTCTGTGGTGGATGTCCAGAAAAGAATCCTGACTTCATTTTTTGGGCGAAAAAATTATCCTCCTCTCTCACGTCTCAAAGACATAGTGTTAGGAAATTGGCAACATAGGCCTAACCATAAAACAATAATATATAACTTTTGTAATTTAAAAAAAAACATATTATGTTATACTTGAATCTAATACACCTGAACCTAATAAATTTGAAATATTCGGTAAAAAAAATGTTTTATCAAGAATACACGTTTTGTAATAAAGGGTTTAAAACAACTTGAGACTTCTTTCTTACTTCCTATGTTCCCTAAGAGTGAAATCATCTGTTTATCTAAAGAGGCTTAAACATAGCCCTTAAACATAGCCTATTAAACCCCACCTTATAAGTTCTTACAAATACTAATTGATCCTAAACATGATAATTTGGGTACAATAAGGGAAGATTAGCCCAAATTCCAATTATTTAATAGCATGCTCAGCTTCATTCGGACTTTCTTATAGTATGAGCAACTTTTGTGTTGTCACTGAAATCATGTGACTTGCAAACTATGTTGTCACAAAAACAATGTCTACTTACTGAACTTGCCAGCTACAGATAAAGATACTGTACCTTTGTTATGAACATGAGGAGTGCTACAAAATGTTAAAGTGTGCAACAAGGGTCATCCAATGACCACAATGGACGACAACCAATGTGGGAAAGTGCAAAGTGGTGAAACAAGAAACACTGTGGAACAGCACAACACAACTTAAACAGCTACCTAACCGAGTTCATGTGGCAACCTAGGCTCCAGAACAATGTGAACCTGTTTTATGCCATACTCGAGGAGATGAGCAGATACCTGTGTAATAAGATGCAAACCACAGTTGATACAGCAGCAAATGATTGACTTCCACATAAATCAATCTGTGCCCTTACCCACCCCAGCCCAAAATATGCCTTTTCCAAAAATCGGTACCCACACCCATCCATTTCTCTCTCTCTCCCTCCCCTCTCTCCAAAAATGTATACATCTGCAGCTTCCTTCCACAAAAATGACTACTGGGCACTCACAAAGGGAAACGATAAATGATATATTTATGCCAATACTGCTTATCTGCTCTAGATATATTTATTTTGTCCTGCTAAATTATGTGAGCTCATCTCCCAGTATTGTTTATTAATCTGTTTTTATATTAAATATATATGTGTTTAGTAACTCTAAATCATATTCTGCTGGATGTATTTTCAGCTTTATCTCTATTCAGATGTAGCATTGTTCACTCGATGCTCAGAGAAATCCAGACACCAGGTTATACAGCTTGTGGCAGAAAGTTCGTTTAAAACTACATGGCAAGTGGAGCACAAAAATCCTTTGGTTAGATTGGAATATGAACATGAGCCTGTTTTGGTAATTCTTTTTTTTCCGATTTAGTTCAAAGGTATTATGAATCTAGGCCTATATATTTCTGAATTAAGATCTTGCATACCTTTCAACCTATTAGAAGTAAAAATATTTATTCAGGATATAAAAATACTGTAAAGGTAAAGGTGTGTCCATGGCAGCAACTTGCCATTGGGGATGAAGATAACTCTTCATGTACTAAGCCGCAGCAACTATTGGATGGGATAGCCAGTTCCTTTCCTTGCTGCCGTTACCTCCCCTAACTCATGCATCAGATGCTCATTTACAGCTGAGTCGACTGGAGGAGTGGTTGTGTCAAGCGAGTAATCACAACCCAGATTTGTGTGTGTGTGTCCGGAAATGCTTTAGAACCTGTCATGCTATAACTTGGTGATTACAAGCAAGCTCACTATCAACTAGGCTACCTCACTCCCCAAAACATTGTGCAAAAATACTGTGAATAGGTGTAAAAACCATATGAAATTGTATGACATCACATCCTCTTGCCAATTCCAATATTACGTTATCAAATGACACATTTGGTAAAATGAATATCCCGGTAACATATAGTCTAGGCTCTATAATTAGATTATTAACATAATGCCAAGCTTTGCAGAATCATCTATTTTTTGGACTTCCCTACCTTACCCCTATAGCTTTTAAATCTTACCTGTCGTTCTGTTGTGCTAATTTTCCTTATCTTTAATATATGTATATATATAAACTTCCACAGGCGAATGAAGAGTGCATAATTCAGCACTGCAAGACACACCAGAACTTGTGTGTCGAGGAAAAGCATATTGTTGTGTAAGTATCAAATGATAATACTCTTTAATCTCATACCAAGTATTCTACAAAGTAGCTTAAAAAAGAACCAGGAATAGTTGACTAGTGTTTGAATGAAAGATATTATGGAGATTATATGTTTATAAGTTGGTAATGACCTTGATGAAAAAACATGGCAAATGTGATCTTAACATATACCCTCGAAGAGAAGATACAGATGTTTGTGTGTTGTGCTAGTTGCAGTGTTAGAATCGAAAATTTCCTTGATTGAATAACGTTCAAAAGTCAAATTCTGTGATTTACTTGAGAAGTCACCCTCAGAGACAGTAACATTGTTTAAATAAAGATCCTCAGACAAATTGTCAATTCATCTGAATGAAAATCTCCTGCATCTCCCTGGACACAGAAATTTCATTTCAACAAGAGCAAAGAAAATGTTATGTTGGAAGTCTTTTTTGACTCCCAGGATATTGTTTACTATGATTTTATTCTTGAAGACTGAACGGTTAAAAAGGAAATGTATCCTTCTATTCTCCATCACCGAGAGATGCAAATAGAAAAAAAAAACAATCAGAAAAATGGAGAACAAACAGCTGGATTATAGGGCAAAAGGTGCAGATATCGCAGCTAAGCTGTAAACCATGATACAATGCATTATGTTCTCCAGACTACATTCTGCTAATGTGCAGGAGTTTGAAGACAATCGCAGAAGATGAAGAAGAAATCAATTGTTTTTTGTCTTCTTCTTCTCACTCAAAATTTAATAATTCGACACAGCAAGTCTGGTTTTCTTAAAGAATGCTGATGTATTTGAGAGCTCTTAAGTGCTCCCATACAGCTTTCTGTGGATTTCCGTCTCTGTGTGCTAGAGTGTTCTTCCCGTAACTGGTTTAGTTTAATGCAGTCCTGCAGGATATGTTGCGCTGTCTATATTGCCTACACACATGGACACAGTGATGATGAAATTAGTCTATTTAAGTCACTGTTTAGTCTGCTGTGTCCTGTCCTGATGCGGAAGATCCTGCTCATCTCTGTCAAGATATTGATTAAGTTGTTTTTTTGGGTGGTTGACTTTCTTGATAGCTTTGATGAGGGCCCTCTTTTCTTGTTAGGTTATTACTTGGTCTGTTTTCTTTTTATGTTACTCAATACTTTGCAGCATAACTACTTCCGCATTTCCTGGTATTCCACAATGAGTTCTTGGTTATTTTTGTAAAACCCAGTAATGTACATTCTTCAGCAAACTGACTACTTCATTTAGTCAGCTCTGCTCTAAGAAGTAGTTGCCACAAAAACATGGATTTATAAAAAGGAGCTACTTGATATTTACCACATTCATCAAGTATGCTGAGAGTTATTGACAATTATAGTTATCTTATTGCATTCTTCGTAGGCCTTAATAAATTCAGTATAAAAATAAGAACAATGAAAGAGTTAAATATAGCAATTCCTGTTAACTATTAGCTAGCATCATATTCAATCTAATTCAGTTAAAATTTAAATGTTTTATTTCTTTGATAGTAAGTCTGAATATTTATCTGCCTGAATATAAAGGGTAGCTTGGGGCAAGATGGCACGCTTTTCAAGTTTTAGCGTATTCTGACAATTAGATTTAACTATGAGAGGCCTATAGCTTAACCATCCATCTTACATTAGTGAGAGTATTGAAAACATACAGCTATATGTAGACAGTAGAATTATATTTTTTTAACATATAAAATAAAATATATCTTGCCCCATTTTATGCGGCAAGATGGCACAGGCACAAAGGTGATACAAACCACTATAAAATTGAGGGAGATCGCCACTGCAACAGATCTAGCAAGCTTGCAGTGTGTTAATATGTGCTAAGCATATATAGAATAAATAGATAGACCTAGTTTCGCAACATTTAATCTGACAAAAAAAGTTTGAATAAAAAATAGGTTGTAAGTTCCATTTTAAAGCTAATAATGGCCTTGTAATGTTGGATGATTGTTATAACCATATATATATATCGGTCTACCTCAGCCTTAGATCAACATTGGCAACTTCCTCATGACATCTACATTTTTTCACACATTTTGAATATTTTCACACAAATCTTGCCCCAATAGCCATGCTCCATCATACCCCAAATCTCATTTTAGCAACTATCATAAATTCTGATGAAAAAAAACAAAGTAGCTGGCAAGATAATGTGCTTAAGAACACAGCATATATTTCAGTTTAAACATTTAAAAAAATCATGATAATAATGATAACAGAGGCTGAGTGCCAGAGTTGACAAAAATAATAGAACAAACATAGTGAAAAATTATATTTCCATAATGTTGAAAATTGACTCGTCCTTGACCTATCAAACGTCATTGTGTTACAAATTGGAATGTTGCTGCCTGACCTAGTCGCATGTGTTATTGGAGAAACCCATCAGTTCGAAAAAAATCTAGCTGCGCAGTATTATCCTGTGTGCCGTCTTGCCCTAGGCTACCCTAAAACAAAGATATTTTAACTAATTAACTACTGCCAACTACTATAACACAAACTTACAATCAGCACACAGGAAGTTCATCTCCAAAGAACTCTTCTACCCTTGACACCAAAGGCAAATAAGGGCCACAGCGTATAGAAAGATAGAAAGATAGATCAATAGAACTACTATAACAATAAATTATTAGAAATAATTTTGCTTGATTTATAACAGTAAAATGATTTGTTTACAAAATGATATAAAATTCCTGAAAATCTGTTGAGAATTAAGAAAGCTGCACCTAATTTATATATACACATGCAGTGTGAACAAAGAAGGAAAAACAATTTGTCACTACATTTCCTTTATTAAAGATTTTTCACTTCTTTTTCTTTCCTTCCTCCTTTACCCTTTTACGGGTGTTGAGGGAGATACAATGTTCTTGTTCTCGCTTTTCTGGCAGCTTCAGATATGTTATTTGGTGTTCGTGTAATGTCTCTTTGATGTTGTCGATCCAGCGTACTCTAGGTCTACCCGTGGCTCTTCTTTCTGCTTCTCCTCTCTTCGTATATGCTTTATAAACTAATGAGTCACACAGCATTCTTTCCAGGTGACCAAACCATTGTATCTGTTGGTTTTGTATGTATTGTAGAATTGATATGACACCCACTTTTTCGCTTATGACATCGTTTATAATTCTGTGTCTTCTGGTCACTCCTGTGGCTTTTCTCAGACATCTCATCTCTGTTGTAACCAGTTGTCTCTTATGTTTTGTTAAGGACCATGTTTGACATTGGTAGCAGGGTTGGAATGAAGATACTTTGGATAAGATGTTTTTTTATTGTCATTGGTAGATTTTTTTCACTAAATAATTTAATTGCGGCATGTTTTCCCTGATAGCTCCAGGAGTTGTTACTAAGGCCTCATGCCTTCCTGTTGACATAACATGCACTGGGTAAGTTTTTTAATTTATGAAAATGTTTTATTATGAACTAAAATGTGTTATGTGAGGAGTACAGAATATCTGGTAAATGTATAAACAGAGCAAAAAATCTCTTCTTTTTCTTTCTAAACGTTGTGTAAATATATCTCCTAACAGCACCTTTTTTGGCTATGAATACGAGATCTCCGCTCACACGTATCTGGACAGTCACAAAGCTGATCTTCCTGTAAACAGAATGATGCTTGTTATGGGAGTGGCTGGAGATACAAGCTATCCAGTTGCAATTAGTGCTACAGGAGATCAAGTAGCAGCAGAACTTAAGCCTTCTGTTTAATAATTTAATTTGATATTTAGTCTTTTGTGTATATATATATATATATATATATATATATATATATATATATATATATATATATATATATATATATGCTATTTTTAATTAGCATTCTGCAGTATAACATTTTCAATTATATCTTGAATCAATGTAAAATTACATAACAAATATGCATTTTCTATTCCTAGCATTTACATGAGATTGTCAGTTAACATTTATGTTAGTAGTATTAAAAAAAAATATATAAATGTAACTGAATATTGTGTAAATATTGCTATAAAATCAGCTATATTTATTTTGTAACAAAATATTACAAGTATTTTTCAAAATTAATCTATACACTCACTGTTAACTCATTTCCTGTACAATTATTTTTCTCATCTGGACGGAATTAACATTCTTTGTTAATGATGGACTTATATTGGACATGTACTGAAAATGAATGAAAACAAACTGCCACTATAGCATTGAAATGGGTACTAGATGACAACAGAAAAAGTGGAAGATGAAGAGAGACTCTTTGTGGAAACCATCAAAGAGAGTATAACTATGGGTCTGAATAACATGCAAGAATTATGCACAGTAACATCAAATCACTTGAACTGAGGAGTAATAGTTTCTGCTATATGCACCTTATTCAGCACTAAAGAAACACAGAAAGATAGATAAAAATGTCAACAAATTCAGTAATCAATAACTTCTGGTGTTTTCAATAAAATCAACCATATTATATACTAGCAACCATTAGAAACCCATCACTGTGTCTTCACATGAGCCACTGCACATGCTGAATTTAAATTAATTGATACTATTTTTTTGTTCACATTTATGAACCACTTGCTGAATCAAATCTGCAGTATTTTAAAAATAAAACAATTAATAACTGAATAGTAAGCAGTTCATAAGCTATTCCCTTAGAGTTAAATTATTTTTTTTCCACTCACTGCCATTAAGTCACAGCCATCATTAATATCATGTGTGTTCCGCAGCAGCATTAATACAAGCTTAACATCAGTGTCTCATGCTATTACAGACTGTCTAGAGAAATGTTTGGGGTATGGTGTGCCAGACGTGTGAGCTTCTTTCTGAGTTGCTATTTTAAACGATTGTGCAAATGCATCAATACAATATGACAATCATGAGCTAGTGTTGTTACACAAGGTTGACCATGTCTGGCGTTCTTATCAGTCCTACCTGTCACCAGGAATCATTGCTGCAGCCTCAGTATAGTGGACTGGTTGCATTTAAAATGCCTTGTAATTTCTCTGTTTGCCATTTCACTGACAAGCATATTAGCAGTTTGCCATCACCCTTGTAATGTCAGTCATAGCATGAAGAAGCTGTAGCACACCTTCTTTCACTAAAAATCAGATAATGTGTTTTACTCACCTAAACTTTATTAATAGTGTACCAAATGTAAACATTTTTCAACTTTGAGTAAAGTCAGAATTTATTTAATTGTTGTTTTGTACGTGAAGCAAGAAAAATGTGAAAGAAACATCACATCAACAAAACAATTAGACTGCATAAACTTCATCACTTGCACTCGTTAAAATCTCCCATGTGCATAAAGATTTTAAGCATAAAAACAACTTACATTGTTGATGCTTTATTAATGGTGGCTAGTATATATCAAATGAAAGCAAAATGATTATACAACAGGATGAAATTAGTAGTAGAACATAATATTATGATGGTTAGTTATTTATGAGACAAAGAGTGCTTAAAAATACTATAAAGAATGTGAAATTTACTCACAGGAGATGTATTCATGCCTAAATTATGATAGCTAGTAATACTAGAAGGTCCTCAATTGTATTTGTTAACAATATCTATATATATCTACTCTCTAGATGGTAATCTCATGCAGGTGTTCTCAAATGATATCAAAAATCCACAAAAATTGACACAGTGTCAAAGTGTGCTTTGAAAATCAATGACAACAAATATTATTATAATATTAATGGTTGGTTGGTTGCTGATCTAGTGGTCTATGGGCTCATGCTCTTTGACCCAATACAATTAAATGGCATTATATTGCTGGGAAGTCTGTGGATTTTCAGCCCACCCTGGGACAGAGCCAGAGAATAACTATCACACCTCCAGGAAGGTAGGTTTCAACCTATGCACTGCTCCTAGCCACTGTAGCCAAGATAGGGTTCACTGTGCTCATTCCCCGCCACCAATTGACTACTGGTTATGCTGCGCTTCTCTATTGCTCTAGGCATGCAACTAAATGTTCAAGCCAAAAGTATTGTCACGTCCTGAGTCACTGTGCCTCTATGATGGGTCTCAGCCATAGGAAAAAAACAGTGCTGTCAGTTTCCTCCTCCCCAGTGCTGCACAGTACATCTCTGGCTCCCTCCCAATCATAGAGGGTGCATACATATATTCAAGTAAACATGAAAAACAATTCAACAACAAAATAACAGCACAAAGAGCATAATTGTATAGATGACGTGCCATGAAGCTTCTATAAGAAGATAACCTCAATATAACAGCATATCATCTACTAAGGTTTTCTGTTGCATGGGTGGTTTGTCTAGTGAGCCATTGGTGAGACCCACAGACCAACCACATGCGTTATAATATTAATATTTCACAATATAAATCATGTAATTACAAAAACATTCATTTATTATAATAACTATATTATTCTGCAGTATCAAATGTTACAAAAAAAGTATTTTTTAATTAAACAATCTTGTAAGTTTCACATTTCCAGTTAGACCAGCGCTCATATCATAATTATATGAAAAAAACAATAAGAAAATTCATGACCTGTGATTAATAAATTTTCCATAAATACACCTCAGAACAACACATTAATGTTAAGTAAGAAATGAAAGACAAATAATTGAAGTCATTTTCAGAGGTGCTTGCAACACAAACAAACAAAACACAATGTAAATAAATAATTTAAAAAAAGCATCGGCCGTATCGTTCCTCCATAAAAAAAGCCAATTTTAGGAGCTTTGTGATCATTGCTCCGGAGGAAATAAGTTAATGCAGTTACAGTTTTAAAAATAAAAATGATTTATTGAAGCCAAGGAGTTATATGGAAAGTGAAAAGGAACTACAAAGACTAATAGGTCATGTCGATAAATCAAGTAAAGAATATGGACTAGATATAAATAAAAAAATAAAAAAACCATGACACTGGTAATCAGTAAAATCACAGAACAGGGGCTGTACATAAAAAATATGTAGGGATACTACAACAAGCAGTACATTATCAATATATCAGACACATAATCACAAATAATGGTATATGTGAAACACAAGTAAAAAGGAGAATGGCAATGGCTAAAAGTACTTTCAATGACATGAGGAAACTAGTGACATCTAAACAAATTACAAACAAGCTAAAAAAATGGTAAAATTTTACATCTATTCTATATTAATGTATGGCTCATAAACATGGACAATGAACAAACAACCTGAAGACAGAATTGATGCCTTTGAGATGTGAATATATAGAAGAATAGGGAGAACTTCATGGAAAGAGAAGACAACAAAGAAGTTCTAACAACGCATGAAGTATTATTAAAGGAAATAAAGTATTTTCCACATATTAAAAGACCTTGTTGAAGACCTTACTTGACGGTAAAGTCGAAGACAGGCAAGAAAGATTTAGGCAAAGATACAAAGTGGGAGAGAATCATCATGAGATGGACAGGTGACAGTCTATCAGAGCGCCCGTGTGTTGCCGGGGCCCAAAAGGGGAGCAAAGAATAGCAACACTGTTTACCTTCCACGCATGTCATAAAATGTGACTAAGGAGGTTATGGGATGGAGTTGGCTGTCATATCCCATTTAGGGTCAGTGACCCAAAGCCATGGTGAAGTCGAATGTGTCAGGCCGAAAGGCTCAGATATCACAGCAATACTGTAAACCATGACACAACGCATTCTGATCTCCGGACTACATCCTGCTAATCTGCAGGAGTTGGAGAACGAACGCAGAAGAAGAAGATGAGTCTATCAGAGTGCACCACCAATACAGGAAACGGGATGTTTGAGGTCTGTTGCAGCCAACCTTCATTGCAAAAACGGCAGTGATGACGATGAGTTATATGGACTGTGTGGTCAAAGGTGGCCAACATTGATACCATCAAATTGTTGTCAGGCTGTCATTATGATGTTCATCCTTCACAAGCGGAGATAAGCATGGCATTAAAAACAATAAATGTGATGAACAAGTAGAAAAAACAAAACATTGGTAATTGCCTAATTTGGTTTGTGGGTTCGTAGATGCCCAATGAGTTAGATCCGTGCCAGAATAGTTTCAGGCTTTCATTATAACTGAATGACTGTATACAAAATGATGGTCAATGTCTTCTACATACAAACAGACCTCCTCTGAGTATTGAGTACTCTCTTTGAAGTATTACATATACTCATGAGAGCATATGAAAAACGTCTTGAGAAGCACACTCCTATTGCACATAGGAAACAATAGCTTCATTATTTACTATTTCTGGGGAATAACAAACACAAATATGGTGTTTTTGACAATGGTTGGGCAGATAGCATTTACTGATGACTGAAATGTTGGTAACCACAGTAATATGGTGACCATCTCTGTGGCGTAGATAGAGTGAAAACATCAATAGTGTAATACCTAAGGCACTGGTTTGAATTCACTAGTCAAGGTTTGCAAAAAAAAAAAAAAGAACCTCAAAAAGCTTCCTTTATTGAATGAGACACAAGTAATGGACAGAAGGGCTAATGTTTTGGGAAAATTGAGAAATCATAATTGCTACAACACCTATACAACATCTATCATTACCATATGTTTTGTGTTTGGAAGTTTCAGGAAGGATCTTGGGGCTGTGTGATAAAGGCTGCATAATCTAGCTGTCTTCCGCAATTTCTAGATTCAAGACAATACTAATCATGTTGTGTGTGTTCAACCCAACCAATTGTTGGGCGGTTAAGAAAGTGATGATAAAACCATATATCATTGATTAATGAGTTAAATACGGTAATATCTTTACCGTCACAATATCTGGTAAATGTATATTTGAAATGTTTGCAGCAGTTTGTTTTCTCAATTTATTTACAATAGCCGTTGTCATTCATTATTATGGTTTGTTAAGATATGTTTTAATTATTCTGCTTATGTTTTAATTATGTTTTAGTTAAACTATTTATACTGTCATACATAAAAAAGGAGTGGAAAATAAGTTTCTAACAAAACTTCATTTATACTATAAAACTTCTGTAGCATACCTAGAACTGTGAATCTTGGTAATAATTATACTGTCACTGGCAGTAGGAATAATGATAAAGACAGTACTTTAATGTTCTACCATATAAATACGATATAAAATTTGATATATAGACTAATGTTCTGCACGTAATTATTGCAGCTTTGCTATAAACTTGCAGTAGGACATTTCTACATTAGTCAAACAGAGAAATTGAAATACTTATTCTAGAGTGAATGCAAAGTGAATAAAAGGGAAAGGTTACATATATGCCATCAAGTCAAGATTATATAAAAAAATTATTACATAATCTCATCATCATCAGGTGCTGTTATCAGTGGAGTTCATAAGTGGAGTAGGCGGTCATTAATCTCCGCAACCTACTATCTACTGTACTCAGCTCTAATGCCGATTCTCCAAATACCATTATACAACTCTCTAATGTCTTTTCTTTCTGATGTCGCCCTGCCCCCCTCAAATATTGTTCGGCGTTACACTCTACACTCTATTACAAAGCGCCTGTGCTTGTGACATAAATACAAATATTCAATCAGTTCAAAATTGTTATTTGTTTGTTCTGTTTATCTGCTTGTCAAATATTTGCATTATCTATGACTATTATCTATCGGCCTATATATCATCATAATCATCATTAGCTAACGTGCCGTTTGAAATAGGCGATCATGAATCTCCACAATTCAATATTTCCAGTATCATTTATCAGGATCCTTGTTTACTCCTTGCCATTTCAGGATGTCAGACTACTTAATATTTTCTCTTGCTATCGCCCTTGATCTCTTGTGCCATCAATGTTGACCGTTGTAACGGTGTTGTTCAGACCTCCCTGTCTCATAACGTGACAAGAAAAAAAAAGATCGCATCTTTCTGACATTATTAAGTAACCCCCTTCTCACATTTAATTATCTAAGCGCCTCATTAGTTTTTCTGTCTGTCCATGGTACTCTCACCATTCTTCTATAGAACCAAATGTCTATCTTTGTTGCTTCTAATTTTCCACTATCCTATAAATATTTTATTCAAGACTCGCATCCATAAGTTAGAAACAGTTTTTTTGTAGCTCTGTAAAATTATCTTCTTCATCTCTATTGACAAGGACATTATATACAGGCTCTTTATTCAGCTCTTTTATCGTAAGGAGTGGGGGTTACCATCAGTTATGTTACTTTTTTAGTGCTAAATATCATTATTTTTTTTCAAAACTCAAACGGAGGAAGGGGTTGAACCCTACAACTTCATCTGCTGGCTTGATATACGTTGTTCGTCCATCACAAGTGATGATGACCATTTGCTACATAGGACTATACTTTTGAAATTCAGTTAGAGCTTTGTCCTTGGCTATGAGCTCGCTGATGGCTAATAAGCCCTATTGTGGCCGCAAATGTCATTGGACAGTACGGGTATGGGATGACCACTGGAGATTGTTTATGGTCTATCCGTGATTTTCTAGCTATTCTCCGCAGCTGAGCAGTTGCATTTCTTCTCTTTTCATAAGATGCTGCGTCTTTTTTGACTGTAGAGAGCGATGTAGATTTATTTGTGCAAATTGAAAAGGTTTGAAATTTGTAGAGAGTTTACTTCATTGTACTCGATTTACCCTATGTACTCTGTCCCTCTCAGAGGCGGCACGCAGGCCTTCTGAGACTACTACTTATAGCAAGTAACTCCATTGCTTCAAGCGATAATCCCCAAGGATCTCAGAAAAAATCCACTTTATAAACAAGACGACACGAAAACAAGACGACACGTGCGGGATTCGAACCTGCGACCACCCATCCAACAGAAAACCTCAGTAGATGACATGATGTTATATTGAGGCTCTCTTATGGAAGCTTTGTAGCATGTCATCTTTACAAATACAGACCAGCTCTGAGTAGAAGGCTCCTTCAATAGGCATTGCATTAAACCGAAAGCTGAAGTCTTCTCACTTCTTATGAAAGAAAGCTCAGAGAAACCACTCCACTGCACATAGAAAGTACGAGCTAATCACTTGCAATTCCTAGGGTTCTCAAACAAATAAATAAACAATGCGACGACCCCTTAAATACAGTTCCCCATGTTGCGCGACCCCGAATCATAACATTTTTGTTGTTGCTACTTCATAACTGTAATTTTGCTACTTTTATGAATCATAATGTAACTATCTGATATGGAGGATGTATTTCCATTGTTACAAACTGAACATAATTAAAGAATAGTTATTATAACATCAGTAGTTGTCCACCGATATTGTCCATTATCTCCGTAATTACTGAGTGTATTGGCTTCATATTTTGCATGAGTGTATTATTTCATAACCACGTTAAATATTTATGATTAATTATTACCTAGATTTAACGAATTTATCGCAGCAGTCGCTACGAATATGATTTTTAAGGTAGCAATACTTGTTTGTTGATTGTCATAAAAATACTCGATCCAGAGTTTTGTAACTGGTACTGTAGAGAAATCAGTTCTCGCTGCATCGTTGTTAATAATTACATCAGTGAACTCCTCTTGTGCTGTCTCAGGGAGATCTTCAACTTTGACTGTGAATGGACTTGTGACAAGTGCAAATAGTGTGTCAGGTAGATTTGGAAAGCACGACAAAAATTATGTTTGCAAGCATGTGCAAGTGTTCTTTCCCAGAAATTATTATCGTAGTTCTTTTGTCTGGTTCAATGTCATGTTCCTCAAAGAAAGCAGATAAGATAGACAACATGTAACTTTTATTTTCATTCAATTTTGTGTGTGGACCAAAGCTGATGTTTCATTTGAAATGATCGGATCCTTTCAAACAAATCGAGGCATGTTTCATTTGTTCATTGGAGTGATAAATTTAACTCATTCAAGATGACAAAGATGTCAATCAAGGAAGCTATTATCTGCAATTTACTTTTATCACTGAAAAGTGCTTCGAATTGCGGTCTTGCTTTGTGATTAAAAAACGTTTTGAGTTGAAGCTCAAAAACATGTTTAAAAAATTTTCCCCTCGATAACAATCTCACTTCATATAATCATATAAACATATATTCGTCCAAAAAATATACCTACAACAGACATAAACTCACAAATATACACTCAAATAAAAATAGGTAAACCAGTTGTTGAAACAAGCCAACTGAAAATTAATATCATTGTTGCGGTCGCCATTTGGATGCCCGTGGTCGAATCCCATGAGTGGCCCACTGATGGCGAGCCAGCGCATCAGATCGTGTATACTTCTGCAGACATCCTTTTGTGGTGCATACATGTACCTTTTTCTCTGAAGTATGAAGATGAGTAGTTCGATGCTGTTGAAATAATAATGTAGTTTTGACAATTTTATGTAATAATGTAGTTTTACGAATACATGGATTAGATGTATTATCAGTGCATAATTTACGTATAAGCTATACAACTATAGCTTAGGGCCCCCAAAAATTATATTTGGTACTGACATATAATATGTGGACTTGTAAAGGGTCCCATATCTCAAATAACTTAAGGGCCTATCAATCTAAATACGGCACTGTATATTATTGGAATTTAATTATCAGTTGTCAAAACAATTTTATGGAGCTCTAGGCATACCTATACATGCATGTTGATGGCTCTTGTGACTCACTGATATATTGTATTCCAGAACTACTATTATCAAACTAAAAAACCCAAACCAAATTAGACAATCATTTTTTAAAACTTGTTCACCTCATTTTATTGTTTTTTAATGCCATGCTCATCTTTGCTTGCGAAGGAGAAATATCATCATCAGAATTCGAGATCATGTCCCATAATGTCCAGTCTACATTTGAGACACCAGATGTCACCCCCTCAGTTGTTACACATCTGCCTGATCAATTGTCATGTACTTTACTGCAGACAGTAGTTAACTATATCATCGAAAGGGTTTTCATTCCCTGTCGTAACGTATTTCATCATCATGAGGTGCAATCTCCGTAATCAACAGATGGTTGACACAGACCTGCAATATCCCCTATCTCTTGAGTGTATTTAGAAATAATTATACAAATTGGGGTGCTAATGGTACTGCATTTATCTAGTCGAACCAAGGTTAGCAAATAACCAACATTTCAAAAGTCCCTCCTCGTGGTGCACTATGGAAAAGGAAGTATAGCAGCTCGTGCTGCTTCTGGCAAACACTTCTGGGATCGTGTCCATTAATGTGAAGGCTGCAGATGAAATTTGAATTAACTGCAAAAAGACAAGCAATATTTTCGACACCTCTGTGCCAATATATACAGCGTCACTGTTGACACACGGTGACGCAAGACAGTCCGGCTCGAGTATTGGAGAGGGAGGGGCAATGCAATTATCACGAAATGGGTAGATGTCAAGAAGAACAGCGAGAATTGAAAAGAGAACATACTGAGTACAATGAGAGGGCAGAAACAGCGTCAGAGGGCAGCGCTACATGCAAACGGAACGGGAGAACGTTAAAAGGAAATAAAAACTAAGTTTTGTTCAGCTCGAGAACAAGCTTCTAGTTCGCAGTGCTCATAAAAATGTGTAGAGACTCAGACTTGAACACGATGTTCCCCATTCACGATGTATATGAATAACACCTCAGCTAAGAGAGTAAACAAACTCGGGCCCAACTTTACCACCGATGATATTCATATACAGGAATCATGTTCGGGGAGAGAAAAGGTTCAGTACTCTCTGGACACAGGCCCAATACGTCTAATTACGTGAGATCAGTTCGCTGAAAGCGGAAGAACTCGTGCGAGATTGACGTAGTCGACCCAAGCCTAAATCCCTTACTACCATCTCCACGGAGATTGCTACACAAGGACATAATTTGGCATGAAAAGTCCATGGGAAACAGTGGATTGAAAACCGTCGCTGCGTAGAGTCGATACACATCCATCGCCTAGAGACATATAGGAAGGATGCCACAGACTAGGGAAGCTCACTACCCGAATTAAAGACATGACAAAAAAGTATGTGCTCTGCCTCGGATGAACTGAACCTTCCGAGGTGCAAATAACACAGCTCTTTTGTGGAACTAACAGCAAAACGTATTTCACGCTCTCCGATGGAAATCACACGAACTTTTCGTGGTGGTTATCAGAGAACGAACGCAGAGGAAGACGACTATACAAATTGAGATTTGTAACATTTTGTAAGGTATTAAAATGGTGAGTGTGTGAAAAGCTGTGATAAGACAGTTTGGTTAAGTAAAATGTGTCCCTTATTGTGAGGTACGCTTCTTTCAATTGCTGACGTTAGACCAATTTGGTTATATAAAAGCTATAGAACCGTGTACAATAGTAGAGGTTGCTGTTCTTGTAATCCAGTCACGACTAGCTCCGCACACTTACTTTGCCAAGACTACAGAAAGTACAGGGAATATGAATAGAAATACAAATATATGAATTACTGACCCTAGTAACCAATGTATAAATCATTGCTACATTTTAAATTCATTAGTTGCGTGATTCTTTATAAATGTCAATTGAACATAGATAATTAGGGACAGTAAAAGCAGCTGGCATGCTACTGATCGCATCTAGATTGTTACTGGTCACAGAAATATTTGTTGTAATCCCCATGAGTTAAAAATTATGTCTCTAATATTATTAGTTACTAGATTCATTAGTATCCCATCGGGACCCGTTGTCTCGTTGAGACGAAATTTATTGGGTTGCTTACCCTGATATGCCTCACATTGCCAATGTGCTTGTCAACCCGACTCACCGTGTGGGAACAGAAGCGAGTACGACATCACATCCGATATTTTATGAATGAATAAATGCGAATGTCGCGGTGCAAGGGTGGTTCGCCATCTTCATTGACGAAAACCATTGATGTTGATTCATTATAGCGACGGTGATCATTGCTCTCTGGAAAACATGTGGTTGCTCAATCGCTTCCAGCAGATGTCGATGAGTTTGCATGTCGATCACTTCAGTGAGTTTATTTAAAAATACTCATATATTTGTCCTGGAAATGAGTGAGACTGCTGTAAAACTAATCGACCTTCTGTTGTACCAAACTAGTATCTTTGTCCTGCAGGTTCAAATTCCTACCTCTACCACTTAATGCATATAATACAAAATTTCCAAACATCGAAACCTATATTCGTTATGTATTGAGCTGTCCACATTCAGCTGAAGTCCATAAAACATTTTATTACGTTCTCATTACCCATCTTCAATTCATCATGTGACATATTCTAACAAAAACGTGATCTTTCTTATGGATTCTCTGAATACTCCTCGATTCTGGGCGAGTTGACCTTCCGCAGCTAGAAACATGTTTAAACAATCTGATATATCAATCCACCATCGTCGTCTTGGACGCACTCTTTCTCTGTTGTCGTGAACTCTGCCTTCAGCCATTATTTTCCACGATGTTATATCTTTTTATATGGCGACCCCCCCCCTCCTCCAAAAAAAAACTACAACAAGCAAACAAACAAAAACTCAGCTTTCTTGTTATGATGTTGTTATGGAGCCAGCCCTCTTCAAATTTTATTGATCTTAAAACTTCTTGATTTGTTTTTTTAGCTGTCCACGGTATACGTAAAATTATTCTGTAGCATCTCATTTCTAAAGCAGCGATTTTCTTTGCTACTGTTTTATTTAATGTCCATGCCTCACAACTGTATATTGCCAGTGGAAATACGAATGTTCTGATCATACATAATTTGGCTTTGCGGTTGGTACCTTGCCAAAGGTTTTTCATTTGAGCAAGTTTCACTGTCGCAATGCAATTATTCTCTTGATTTCTACAGTGCAGTCTTCTGAGCTATTTATATTTCACAGATCTTCAGTTCAATGATTATACATGTTTTGGACGCAAATCTCTAATTATTGTGAACACTAACATACTGTTCGCTGCAGTAGATTCATGTGATAGCAGGAAACGGGAAGCAGAAAAAAATGCCACCCTCTTAGATACAATTCGAACGTTTCGAATATGTGTAAGAATTGATGTGAATCTTACAAAATAATTGCCATCGTAAGAGGAGTCTACTTGAGTCATTGGAGGGATTAAAAAATGTCTCCATCCGTACACAAGAAGTAGTAGTTCTATGACTTGTTATAGAATTGGAATGACAGCATCAAAACAAATATAGACCGCTTACAAAACGCCCAGAGTGCAGGTCAATATATAATGAGATCAATATATAATGCCTGACACCACCTAAGTTAGAGTCTCAGGTAAATACAATTATTGAATACAAATAAAATCCTTAAATGTAAAAACAAGTTTATACAGATATGGCAGAGTAAGCTCACATAAAGTACGAGGAGGCCCCTTCATGAGATGTAACAAC
The DNA here is from genome assembly GCA_034231615.1 of Meghimatium bilineatum. Classification (NCBI taxonomy): domain Eukaryota; kingdom Metazoa; phylum Mollusca; class Gastropoda; order Stylommatophora; family Philomycidae; genus Meghimatium; species Meghimatium bilineatum. Next base: position 33,603,794 of record CM067298.1, read on the forward strand.
GGAAAAAGTCTTAGCAGAGCGTCCCCAACAAGAAATATGTGCTGGAACTTGTCACCAGAAGCCGGGGTATTCTCCAAGCGTTGAGATCTCTCACGAGCATAGAACAGACAATACCAACTCATAAGAAACTATTTCAGGACTTGTATTTATATTCGGCGGTGAACTTTGGTTATGAATTAAATGTACTTACCTTGTTAAGATGATCCTTGCGGCCAAACGTCTTTTCGCAAATTGAACATTGAAACGGTCTGTGTCCAGAATGTATACGTTTGTGCCTTGTGAGTTCTTCGTTGCGTGCAAATGTTCTGCCACACTCACATGTATATGGTTTCAAAGCTGTGAAATAGAAGTCTTTCTTCATGAATTCATGTGGATACAATTTTTTTTCATGCAAACTAAATGACAGCAATATATTATTTCAGTGTAGGGCCCACGAGAACACTATTTGAAAGAAGAACATTAATTTTTAAAGAATGAGAACACTGGATGAACATAATACATTAATTCAGTGCGCGAAAAGACTCAATTATTGCTAGTGGAGAAAGCAGAAGATCGTAGTATTGACAACGGGAGTTGGAAAGACTGCGTATTGGTATAGGGTGCATCATTATGATAAATAGAACGGAACAGATTTGATTCAGAAAGTAATGGCATACTACTGAGACCTATTCAAAGTCAAGATACATATGATGACCTCAAATAAAACTCAAGGGTCTGGCGGTGGATCCCTCAGGCGACGAATTGGCTGCAGAATTGTTGTAATCATATATATATATATATATATATATATATATATATATATATATATATATATATATATATATATATATATATATATATAACTTCTCAAGATCTTTAACTGTTTATGACATTAGAAACTATGGAATATAATGGAAAGCGTTGACGTCCCACAGCATTTCATATCACTCAATAAAAAACGTTATCATTTGAAATAGGCATTTGTTTGCCCCGAGGAAGAAACATCCGACTTGTTCGAGGTCCGAAAAAAAGTGTCTGAGGGGTATACATTCTGTCATCTCATTTATTTCAGTTATAAGACAATCGATAATAAGTGAGACTGCTGTAAACCTGTATAACAATAGTACTTACGAGAAACAAAAGGTCGATTAACTTTACTTTACAATGAACGCACAGACTATCAGACTATAGGGTATGGGGGACACTTTGGGGATTTAAGTTATAGGGACTATGTAGAAAAAACTCATGCGAAATGTACGGGAAATCACACAGAATGAACAGTTCAAACCTCTTAATATCAAAGATTATGAGACTTCAGAAATTAGGCATGCAGACTTTTAAAGTATGCAGATGACATCTGCCGATCTCCCAATTTCAAGAAACCTCACAGGTCTATAAAACATGATTATGTCAGTTAAAAATCATTGTGACGCTCAAAATATTTTCCTCAATGGAAAGAAGACAAAACTAATGCGTATTAATAGAAATGACTCACACCACGTTAGTCATTGAAAAAGGACAACGGAAAAATGTCCAAACATTTGAGTATCTCGGATCAATCATTGCGATCACAAGAAATTGTTCAGTAGGAATCAGAAAATATTGATAATTGTCCTACAAATACATCATTGTTGGAACATATACGGAAAAGGGTAGAAAGACTAAAACCTATATTTTTCAGTGAAATGTGTGAAATTTTACTAAGACATTCGAAATTAAAAATATTTTTCATCATTTAAATAGAAATGCTATAAGAATTGTCATTCAAATATCAGAGACAGAAAGCCAATTCAGCTCAGACGTCCGATACGACCTGAACAGAAAAGACTAATTACTCAAGCTATTACAAAACAAAAGCTAACATATTTTGGACATAATAAAGTACATACTGGCTTAGGAGCATTATCATGGAGGGAAAGGTTCTGACGAAGAGATCAAGGACCTGACAAGACTAAAATGAACACAGAGTATCGAAGACCTGAAATTGTAGTAGAAAGAGGCTGGACAGCTTGAACAGAACACCCTGAAGTCTTACCGAGTGACACTGATGCAAAGTTCTGCAAGTTACACAAATCCATATATATATATATATATATATATATATATACAGAAACCACCGTTTTAACTGTGACAGAAAATCATTCAACTATATTCTCACATTCTGGTATTCCAATATTACAAAATGTTTTTATAATGCTTATTGTGTCATATAGCTGTACACAAAGCCTTTCCAGAATAAAGTATTTCTTGACAATTGGTACTGTTGACTCTTATAAACATGTTAACTTATTACTTCAGTGTCATCAATCAATATAGGAGAAGAAAAAAAAAGAAAAATTTATATGGAATTAACAAATATAATAAATCACTAGTTGAAACGTATTCTCAATTATTTCATATTTCATATTAAATGTAATTTTAGCATGGTTATTGTAGTACTAGATTCATTCGGATTCTGTTGGGACGACGAAATTTATTGGGTAGCTTACCCTGATATGCCTAACATTGCCAATGTGCTTGCCAACCCGGCTCACCGTGTAGTTCCTAAAACGATTATGACATCAAACAGTCCATACCAATTCATCGAATACAGTCCATAACCAATATTTTATGAATGAATAAAAGCGGATGTCGCGGTGAAAGGTTGGTTCTCCATCTTCGTTGACGACAACCATTGCAATCTTGTTAGATGTTGGTTCCCGTCGAAGACGGATGTGTCGGGCCATTGATGCAAATAAAATGGTGACACCACGCATTTCCACTATCTGGACTACATTCTGCTGGAAATCTAGTTGGACCGTTGCCCTGCTACAAGGGAGTTTGAGAATGAACACTGAAGAAGAGGAAGAAGATGTTGGTTAGTTATAGCGACGTTGATCAGATTGACAATCGCGCATGAAGACCATTTTTACTATAGGGAAATCTTTTCCAGTTTGAGCAGCATTCTGAATCTCTCTTGTTTCGATATCACGCATTAACTGATACGACTATGCTATTATATTGTGTTCTCGATTTTAACAAGAATTTCTCTGTCGCATGTAGCATTTTCTGCGTGTCTTGTCGAACGTCTGTTGCTTGAGTACTGTCCAAAACATACAAATGAGCGAAATGTGGATCATTGTTGTATGGCGGTTGCATATGAGACCTTTCGATAATAAATTTGTCCATGAACTTTTAAAGCATATGTACCTCAACCTTGACAATTCGTAATTTATGCTCCCATTGAAAACTAAAGAAAGAAAGCTATTATAAGAGCGAATATTTTCGCGGAAAATGTGTGTATTTAGGGTGTGTATTATCAGAGAGCTTCAAGCGCAGGAACTCTGAATTCTCTAGCGTATTACCATGGATGTATTGGGGCTTTAGAAGCATAATCTTTCCCTTTCGGCAACAACTTGTAAACTTGCCATCGTTACGTCCAAAAAATGTTTAGTACCGCAACATTGATATATAATATTGAACATTCCACAGCTATGTTCAGCAAGACCATTCTCAGTAAAATGTGCTGCTTCATTTGAAATTGCTTGATTTTGATGAATTTGTGAAAATGAGTGATCCTCAGCATTTGCAGCTCGACCTCTCCTCGTTTCCTCAACAGTTTCATGCCGTATGTGACGACGTTGGTATTCTCTATTCGTAGCTTGTCAATTTTCTCTTTGCGATTGTGATTCTAGCTTAGCTCAACGCTGATTCAAATCAGCATCCTTAGCAAGTCATGTTTGTCTTTCTTGATCAATCCATACATCCCCCTTTCAAGTCTATGTCTATAATCTGCAGCATTTGCGGCACGAATCGGAGCGAGAGACTCTTGACTTTGATGACTCAACCATCTATAAATTCACTCTTTTGTTTTTTGACGCTTTCGTGCGATTGGCTCAACTTCATCCGTGCTTTAAAGCATATTATATGTATATTTTAAATATAATGTATTTTAGATAACTTTAACCACAAGCCGATACAGAAATGTACGGTTAGCGCAGCAATAACATTTGTATACAAAAATGTCCTTTGCTTTGAATAACTTCACGACTCCAATCGTTTTGATTGGATGTCACACGGAATTCCGTAACGTAAATGTGATATTTATAGAGTTTTCCGGAGAGTGTGACAGAACACGGCTATTATATTATGAATAATAAATATTATTCATTGAATACAAACCTGTAGGTATCCTAAAGTGGGTTTGAAGTCTATGTGCTGCTAAGCATGCTGGGTAATACTCCTGACAATACAACTGCTGAGGATCTATTACATTACTATTGACATTAAATGATGGTTGTATATCTACAGAGTTGCAATCAAACATTGTTAAATCGATACCGTACGTACTTGAATTAAAGTTATTGCCTACTCTTTGAGAAAACATCGGTGGTGGGTATGTTTCGATGAGATTGGAATAATATATGTACCGTTCCCAGTCTAGCAAGGACATTTTAGGCAAACATAATTCTGATTTTACTGACGAAGAGAAACTAGGACTTTCAACATTACGATTTTTCTCTGTGTAAGTGTCTGATTTTGTCAGAACCTGAGGACATACTATACAACTTTGAAGTTCACAGCAAGGATTTCGGTCGATATCACTTCCAGTTTTCTCACAAGAACATCGTATGTTTACATCGTCAATACGTGCTTCTTCATCTTGCATCATCATATTTGAAGAATATGAGTCATTTAAACCAAAGCGATGTGGCTTACTAAATGCGGACCTGTGACAATCGCTCCCAAGATGCTTATTTATATCGGTGTCGGAGTTCTGAATGAGCTTAGTCTTGATTGAGATCAATGTGTCCTTTCTATGACAGGTGAATTGATCAAATTCGTTAGGAGAATAATGATCAAGATTGTTGCTTATCTTATTTTCATTGTCTCCATTATGTTTCATTGTATGTTTTGATTTTTGATTCATCTTTTGTGAAAACTCCTGGATTACTGAATGTTCTTTCGTCGCATGATAATCTGTTACGCCTGAATATTGATGCTGTAAATTTTCCGGAAGATGACTTCCATCGTTTTCGTTGCTCAGACAAACATGTTGAAATGAATGCTCGTTTTTACCAGATTGATATGAGTGGTATAACAATGTAGGCTTGAATGTTTTCGGTATACGAGGTATATCTGCTACAAAATGAGGATTCTTTTTAGAATACTCACTTAAGATCTTTTCTGCGTTTACGTTATAGCCGTTTTCTTTAAATGTCCAATCCAGATCGGGCAATGGACCATATTTATTGTTTGATAATATAATTTGCTTCTCCTGAGAATATATTTCACAAAATGAACACATAGATAAATTTCCAAAGGATCCTTCATTGACACAGCATGATGTTGGAATATAACAACAACTCATTTCTAAAGCACTGCAGTTTTGATTACTCGACGTTATTCAGTGTGTGTACAACACCCGATTTGGATGTGACAGGAAATAGTAAACGATATTCTCACAGGCTGATATATCCACTGTTACAGCAGAATTACACTAAACTTTTATTTTGATTTGGTTATCGACCATTGCGTACAGCAAGAAAAGTACCATACATCGAAAACACTACAACGTTAACTCATGAAAAGTATACTGAATTATGTGAAATCAATTATGTTTTTGTGAAATTTAAGTTGATTTATTGTACAGAAAAATGTAGTTGTAGCAGAGATAACTTTTATATTAAGACGGTAACATTTTCAGCCACAAACAGATTTGAATCTTTGAGTTATTACTCTTGACATCGATGCAACGTTGATTTGCACTTGAGAAATATAAATGAAAGTTTCAGGCGTATGTTTATATAACATATAATACACACAAATATTGTATAAAAACGGGATTAATGTTATTTGACGCAAGTAATTTTTGACGAGCACTGAAATATATACATTTCGAAATCCGTTTCTGTTATCATTATCTTTATTTATTAATTTTCACGTCATCACAAGTGCTGCCATTTTGTTTGGAGAAAGTAGCCACACAACGCCTGATGAGGAAAGGTACGAAGTATGTTTTGCGACACAGTAAGAATCCTCAGTTATAGTTGAGATGATCAGTCCTTTGCGGGTCATGCATTAAACACATGATTATAGTGTTTACATTACTGAAGCTGCATGCAGTCTGAAATATTGTCACATCGAATTATTGTGCTCAACGAGCATAGTAAAATTTACTTGAACATACACTTGTATTAGTCACTGAATATCAATTGCGCATTTATCGCTTGTTGCTTAATTGCTACTAATTAATGAAGCATACAAAACCTATTGTTTACGAAAATATCTTTAACAAAGTAGAGAGTTGATAGCTACAATCGTAGTTGCTATCACAGTTTCATGTAATGTGATACTATCATTTGTCGTATTATTTTTTCGTGTTAAATTATTGTTGCGTAGTTTTATTCTACTCAAATCAGGAAGCTATCAATTTAATAACAACCCATTTTTCATCGCTAGCCTACATTTATAAATGTTTGCGATATTTCATAACTTATTTTCTTTAAAAAAAATTTAAATCACAGAAATAATTGTCATTCGTATGTAGTGATGTAGGTATTACGCTGTTATGTGTTACACAGTTTGGATGCTAACATTATATTACAGTAATCCAATTGACATGAATCATACATCAATGCTTTCAACTAGAACCGTGAAGCATAGTTTCTCATAAACATTTTATGCCAATTTTCTTAGTTATAGAGTTCGACGTTAATAAATACAATAAGTGAAATAATTTAGAAGTAACTATTCTACACTTTCAGAATTCATGAGGGCGTTTTTGTAGCTAGTGATATCTTTGTGACAACATCCCTGCTGTTTGAGATGATAACAGTTATAGACGTATTGTTGCTTGCGATAATTTGGATTTATTCATAAACTTTGACCTAATATATTTATCTATCTACTTGTCAGATTGATTGCGTTATACTATGTACCCTTTATTTAGTGAACAATAATTTCATTCGGGAACAAATTATGGGTACACTTGACAGAGAACGTTTCTGAAAAGTAAAACACATGAATAATATTAATTGACTTTATACAGCAAAATAATTCAAAGAAAGTGCCAGTGAATTTTAGTACATAAAGTAACGCAGTAGAAATGTTAAGTGAGTATTCTGAAAAAGGATTCTCTAATTGTAACAAATATACCACCTAGAGCGAAAAAATCTAAACCTACACTATTAAATAATTTACATGGATGGTAAAAACGAACATTAATTTCATGAAGTATGTCTCTGGGTATCTGTACCGGTAATGGCTCGACCAGGTGTGATCACGTTGATAATCATGCCCTCTCTTTTATTGTCTCAGTTACAGACATGCTGGCGACGATACCTGAAGTGTTTTACTGAGTTGACTGGCAATTCATGTTCACAATAGGGCCGAACTTTATTGTTGCTGTGTGAATTGGTCGGGAAATGACATATGGTACGATCCCTCTACAGTCTGATATCTCGTTCTTACTTAAGGTTATCCGAGAACTATAGCGGATGTGGGTTCAGCGAATGCAGTTAAAGCTGTTCTGTGGAGGTTTTTCAGGGACAAATGATCAAGCAAGAGAAAAGACGAAGCGGGAGTATAGAGAGAGTATGTTTGGGGACTTTGAGTCTATAGAGAAGCTTACTTCTATAGTAACATCTCAAATAAGAAAACATAGAGAAACTTACCAAGACGTGGGCAGCTCAAATAAGAAAACATAGAGAAACTTACCAAGACGTGGGCAGCTCAAATAAGAAAACATAGAGAAACTTACCAAGACGTGGGCAGCTTAGATCGGAAAACAAAGAGAAACTTACCAAGACGTGGGCAGCTTAGATCAGAAAACAAAGAGAAACTTACCAAGACGTGGGCAGCTCAAATAAGTAAACATAGAGAAACTTACCAAGACGTGGATAGCTCAAATAAGAAAACATAGAGAAACTTACCAAGACATGGACGGATCCGATAAAAAAAAAGTAGCACGAGTGAATTGCACCAGAAGTGAGGTTTACATGTATCTGGTAAGAATGCAAGCAAAATAAACTTGCTACCGTGTTTAGAAATAGAAGATTTTCGTAGGACTTGAGAACACATGAAGATACGCTCGGGCTGTGCCGAGATAATTGGTGATGGACACTGGAGAACGAAGCATAAGTGATTGTGAAATTTTTGTGAAAATGTGAATTGTGAAAGCAATTTCTGGCATATTTACGTTAGCAGTATTCAAGGATAACTCATTGTGATGTGATGAAATAGACCAAATAGATCCAGAAGTTTTAACAATTAAATATATTATGGAGATTAGTAATAAAGAAACAACAGCACTTCAAGCATATAGATTGAGATACACAGACATGACACAGAATATAGATAAAAAAACCTTAGTAGATGACATGCCTTTATATTGAGGCTATCTTCTTATAGAAGCGTCATGGAACGTCATCTATACAATCCCGTAGTCGTAACCTTCGATAACAGTTACCATGTTGTTCTGACAGGCCGACGTTGTGCTTGAACTAGTTACGGGCACGGCGAGGGGTGGGCGGAACAACAAAGAAACCTGTCCCAAGTACCAGAATTGTGCCCTGATGTCGACGTCTGTTACGGCGGCATTGGACTCGAAACACCATCGAGTCAAATAGCTGCTGGAACAGAGAGCGGATCACTTATGGGAATGCCCCACGTGCTGTGAGGCCAGTTTTCTAATCAAGAATCAAGAATAGATAATAACGTATTTGATGTACAGTTCTAGGAATAGGAAACTACGCATATTTATATTCATTTATCTCAGAAAGTATCATTCAGAAGAAGAAGATTAGGACACGAATAAATAGCTAGTTATTAAATAATATTGACCAATAAGAGAAGGCATACACAAATGAAGATAACATCAGGAAGATCACAAAAAAAACACGTACACAATAAAGTGATGATGAAAATGATTCCTATATCTGTGAGCAGGAAACATTCCATTACAGGTCATAATCTTTCTGGCAAAAGCATATGTCGTCCTTAGTTGAGTAACCCAGGTGATACTCAAACGCTTAAGGTTTGCTGTCTCAAATTCATGGTTGTGCTAAGGTGGATTTCTAGATATATGTTTTGTCCCAAAGGGAGGCATTCTAGTATGTCAGTATCCCAGGATCATCACGTGCTGCCAGGAGTTCAGCATATAAGACTGGGTCAACTGTTTCACTATTCTTCATTAGATCTGTTGAACCATCTGCATTGATGGCACACATTATTCCCTGCCATCTAAAAGTCTGCCACGAAAAGATAAAGTTCACTGGCCTGCATCTCTCCACCATATTTGGGAACTATTTGACAGAAGACACAAGTAAGAGCTGTAATAGAAATCATATGGCTTTCTGTGACCTTTCTACCTTTCCGCAACATGCAGTCATTATCTTCATTAACCAATCTACCAAAAATTAGACGACCTATATTTTTAAAACCCATTATTACCTAATTAGGTAGTCAACCAGTAAACAAGCAGTCAATGAAAAAGTAAATCAGCCAACCTACCTACTAAATATATTATTACCATTGTAGCTAGCCACCACTAAAATAACGAACCAAGTAAATAATTAATGAAATAACTAAATTAAGAAACAAACTAGCTATCTGCTGCGAATAAAGAAAAGTAAGTCTTAAAAAAAACACACAAATATTGATGATGGCCCGTTACATGAACAGAACAAAAATCAGTTTTAGAAAATAAAGCTAAGAATAACCTATTTTAAAATAAGAATGTAATGTACAATTACTGAAACAATGATACAATTGTGAAATGTATGTTCTCGTTGCAGTTTGTATTCTTTTAACGCTTACAGCTATTCAGAAATAACAGCCATTTAAAACAGCACTTCTTTTTCTCTGTGAACAGTTTTGTTGAGCTTAACTTTTCATAGTTCGCCGTACTCTTCAATTTGTAGTGCAGTACCTGTTTGTCGAGTCTCCATACCGTGACGATTAATTCTACTTCTAGTATTATTGACGTATTGAAATTTTGTGTTTATGGAATATTAAGTTTTGAATTATGAAACATCAATTATTCTTGATTTAGAAGTTTATGCCCACGGTAAAAATTATAACTCACAAATATTGGACCGACTTCAATGAAAATGTACATTTGAAAAAAGGTATTATTAATGCGCTACAAGTTAATTGGTGTACTGTAATAACGTTTGTAAGTAATACAAATATAATGACATATATATATATAGAAATGCAACCAACTTCAATTAACAATATTGTAGGAGAATTAAGTTTGCATTAATATGTGTGGATGTGTGTGTGGATGTGTGTGTGAAAGTGTGTGTGAATGTGTGGGTGAATGTGTGTGAATGTGTAGGTGCATGTGTGTGTGAATGTGTGGGTGCATGTGTGTGTGAAAGTTTTAATTGGTCTTTTACATCAAGTTAAGAATAAAATACAGAATTTGTAACTAGGATACATTTTGATAATTGCTCTCGTGCGGACCTAAGGTTAGCAGATAACCAAAATCCGAAAAGTACCTCCTCGTTGTGCATCCTGCAAACAGATATACAGCTGATCTTGCTGTATTCCTGGCTAACACTTTTAGGCTTGCGTCCTTGGATGTTATAGATGGAATGAGAATATTGCCTGAAGAGAGACAAGAATTATCTCCGAAACCTCTACACCATTACGTCCAACATCACTATCGGCACACAGTGATGCACATCATCTATGAATTTCGACTCAGCCGAAATTAAAAAGCAAAAACATTGGAGGTGCGACCAATGTCAATGTACAAGTACACACAGAATCTGGAAATGGTAACACATGCTAGAGGGGAGCGTAGTGTGTGAATCAATTCAACGGCAACGAACTACAATAGTCTAGCACGAGACCTATTGGCCGAAGTGCTGTTCATGCTCGAGAACACACAGAAGCCCACATGTCCCATCACCCTTGATCACAATCAAAGTAGAAGTCATGACCCAAGTATTTGATACGCCAACTTGAACATGCACTCCTGCGTATGGAAAAAAAGCTTTGAATACAAGTCTCCATTGCACACAAGACATGCATGGAAGAAATGTCAGAAAGTGCATTGTTAAAATGTCTGACTGAAGCAGTGCTGAGATTCCTATTCTGGACACTGCGGACAACGTAAAGGGGGTGGAAGACTCTAATGATACTGCAAACCAAGCCCAACTCGACTGTCGGCCGGTACCCAATACGGCTCATACAGACAGAATTATGTTTAATTCCCAAAGACCAGCTGCGAAGCCCGTAGTCAGAGATTCGTATTTTACCTACGTATTTGGGTAATATATGCAATGACGAAGAGTCAAAATACACATACCGCGTCTGGCGATAGATTGGAAAACCATCTCAAGCGGACGAGGCGAGTGTTTGAGAAATGAGAAGGTCAAATCCCAGACCACCGACGAGTTCGGCAAAGCAGCACTTCATTTAGGAAGGTGTATCAACCCTTTCTAATTCGACCGTCGCGGCTACCCAACACAGCTCATACGGAAGTAGGTCTTCGACATAGGGACATAAAGGTGGTAATGGAATGGTCTTCCTATATGAGGAACAACTCGCTGGCTACGAAGCGTCTCGTTTGAGGAGAAACTAACAATAGGTAACCTAGGCAAACTATCATCTCGCCTCGTGACATATGACTCTGTCATGACTGTCGTGACATACAACATTCTTCTACATATGACTCTGAGTAGAAGGCTCCTTCAACAGGCATTGCACTAAACTGAAACTTCCTAGATATAAAAGAAAGCTATGAGAAACCTCCTGCTGCACATAAGAAGTACGAGCGAATCTCTTGCAATTTCTGGGGTTCGGGAAGAAGAAGAGGAAGAAATTATTGCCAAAGAAATTCTAATATTGCACATATTGTAATTTTGGCGAAAATTTATGATCGTTTCTGTAAAATATCTGAATGTCTTTTACGTAGATTTGTGAAGATTAACACACACTTTAAATAAACGTGCAATGCAGCATAATTGTAGAACATAATTAAGGTAAGATTGCGGAGATAGTAGAAAATGGAAAAACACGCTTGGTTATGGATGATTCTTGTGTGTGGGAAAACCAATACCATTTGTGATAAGCAACAGATTTTAAATATTTAAAGTTATTAATTTCTTCTACTATTGTCACTTCACCAAGTTATTTAAAAAAAACTGTCAAATACTGCATGTTTCTCATTAGGTAGTTGCAGGGAAGTGGAATTTGAATGTCATCCAGATATTAACAAGTTAATCTGATATTTGTCATCCACTAACGATAAGTACATGCTAAATGACATGCTCTAGCATCTCCAATCACATGTGAAATACTATGGTTCAACATCTCCCATCACGTGAAATACCATGCTCCTACATCTTCCATTACACGTTATATGCCACGCTCTAACATCTCCATCACATGATAATAATAAAGTGATATAAATTGCAGTACACATAAATAACACAAACAGGGACAGATTCAACATTACAGCCAACGAAAGTGTATGAAGAAACAAAGCACAACATAAATAATACATGAATATAAACCAGAACGCATTTACCAAGTGTTGAGTAGTCATCAAGGAAGTACTTAGAATCAGGCTAATATAATACATCTTCATACATCTGCATGCCCAACAGCTCGAGGTAATGTATGAAACAACGTTGGTCTCTGAAAAATGTTGACTCAGTATATTTAACAATACACAGCATAGATGTTCTCTACGGTAAGTAAAGTAAAGTAACCCATAGTATTTATTAATGACGCAGGGGTGTGAGATGTTAGCGATCTCACATTTCAGTGGCTCTACAAATGAGGGCGGTAGCCATCTCCTCTCCCTCGCAGTCTTTATTTCCCGGATTAATCCGGTACCTATTTACGGCTGGGTCGATCCCGAGAGTCGTTTCGATCTGAAAAATATTTCCTCCTCAACTGGAGAATAAACCCAGCGCCACTCATATGCAAAGTCAGTGAGCTAACCACTGCGCTACGCAGCTCCCATACGCGGCTTCTCTACGATATTGGTTATCAACTCAACATGCAAGAACGCGGTATAAAAGTGAGAATGAATAGTATTGTTACGAAATTTAAAAAAAAATATTAAAAAAAAATTACTGAAAGTGACCAGACTACAATTGGATTTACTTTTCACGTCATTACGAGCGGATTACGCATATACGAATGCTTCCACATGTCATTAATAGATACTCTAAGAGAAATGTCATTTGAAATGTCATGTAAGGGCAATAACAATACAGTTTATAGATAATTTCATTTATGAGTCATATATTTGTTACAGTTGTATCCCTTGATCCATATAACTTCTTTAGATTTACAATATTAAATCGCCATTGAATTGCCGGGTGCGAAAGGGGAGCAAAGAATAGCAACACTGTTTACCTTCCATAAGAGGCGACTAAGGAGGTTATGGGATGGAGTTGGCTGTCCCATCCGTATATGGTCAGTGACCCAAAGACATGCTGAAGTCGGATGTGTCAGGTCGAAAGGCGCAGATATCACAGCAGTGCTGTAAACCATGACACAACGTATTCCGTTCTCCGGACTACATCCTGTAAATATGCAGGAGTTTGAGAACGAACGCAGAAGAATAATAATATTAACTGTAAAATGTTGAAACGGGCATACACATTCTTTGAGATCGTTGTGGAATAATTACCAGATCTTCGGTGTCCATATGTTGAAAATTTGTAAGCTTAGACACAACCAAGATGGACTTGCCTCCATGATTAAAATTAAAGTAATCGCAAAGAAATTTGAAAAAAAACCGAACAAACAAACATCAGTATTAGAGTGAAAATCGAATACAAATGTTGCATATGAAATCTGTGAATCTCCAAAAGAGAACATGAAACAAATGTGTGCGTAAAAAAAAAAATTAGAAATGTATACAGGTCCACAACAACCATCATTTTCAATAGTGAAACGACGAAAACTTGCTTGGTTTAGACATGTATGCCGACATGACTCTTTGTAAAAAACGATAGTACAAGGAACAAACGACAGCGGAAGAAGCAGAGGGAAATAAGAAAATCATTAACAGACAACATCAAGGACTGGACAAATCGGGATGTTTTGTCACCCACATCGCTCAAAATACAAATCGGAGGACTCTGTCAATACGTCCCATTTGGTACCCCTACAGTCCTGATGGGTTATGGGATTGTGGATGGATATGTATATCACAAAGAAGAGGCGTGAACTCTCTAGAAACTAAAAAACAAACCCAGCCAAACAAACTTCACTTATGTAATGTTGTCTTGATATAAAATATCCTCATTATGTGTCACATTTAGAGACTTTGAGATTCGCCCGTATGTTGCAGGTGACCGATTGGGGAGCAAAGAATAGCAACATTGCAGTCTAGAATGCATGTCGTAGGAGGCTAGTAAAGAGGTTGTGGAGGTGGTTTTACTGTCCCATTCCAAAAAAATCAAAGTGACCCAGAAGTCACGCCGAAATTTGACATCTCAGACCAGCAGATTTTAGATTTCGCAATCAAACTGTAAACTATGACACACATCATTTAATTCTTTGAACTATATCCTGCTAATCTGCAAGAGTTTATAAACAAACACAGAAGAAAGAGGAGACAATGAAGAGACATTGAATGAGAAGAAACATTGAAGGAGAAGAGACGTTGAAGGAGAAGAGACATTAAAGGAGAAGAGACAATGAAGGAGAAGAGACATTGAAAGAGAAGAGACGTTGAAGGAGAAGAGACATTAAAGGAGAAGAGACATCGAATGAGAAGAGACAATGAAGGAGAAGAGATATTGAAAGAGAAGAGACAATGAAGGAGAAGAAACATTGAAAGAGAAAAGACGTTGAAAGAGAAGATTCATTAAGGAGAAGAGAAAGAGGAGACATTGAAGGAGAAGAGATATTGAAAGAAGAGACATTGAAGGAGAAGAAACATTGAACGAGAAGAGACATTGAAGGAGAAGAGACATTAAAGGAAAAGAAACATTGACATAAGTGTCATCTACATGTATCTGTCTTCAAAACGTATCACTTACATCTACAAATATTAACATCATGTGTCACTCACATCTAGAAATACTAACATCCTTTGTGACTCATATTTATTAATACTAAAATCTTTTGTGACTTTTAGTTTTATTTTCTCACCATTATGATTGTTTCTAAACTTTCTACATAGTATGTATGCAGGGCCGGTCTTAGGCCATTGCAACCTATGCGGCCGCAGTGGGTCCCGCACTTCATAGGCCAATAAATTCATATTAGAATTTATTTTATTATCCTCTTCCCTACCCAGACTGGGCCCCGCGCCATCCGTTTCGCATTGGGCCCCTCAATGGTTAGGGCCGGCCGTGTATGTATGTTGCTTCATAACACAGTCTAATAACAAATCTCATTGTCGTTGAAACTCTTGCATGCCATCTATGTAATATAATTAGGAGACGCCAATGATTACATAGTAAAAATATTAAGACAATGTAAATGTTAGAAAAAACAAAATGCTGAAAAACAAAAATTAAATACCAAATACACTAATACAATTTACTATGGAGGACAGTGAAAGAAACCGGTTTTTTTTCCGACCAAGTGGTTGGAAAGACAGATTAATAGTTCCAACTGGCTAGAACTCGGGCGTGGTTCGGTTGTGGAATACGCCAAGCTTTTTCACGCTATTCTACCATTAGTATAAGTGAATGTAAGAAAAAATATACAAAAAGTTCAATAACATTTTTCTATGGAATAAAGATTATTCACTATTGATGATTTATTATTTATTATTGACTTTATAAGAGCAGCAGGAGAATCAGGATTATATTGGCTACACAGAATTTTTAACACGGCGTGGAGGCAACAGAAGACACCAACAGACTGGAGAAAAGCTATCATAGTGCCAATATGGAAAAGGAAAGGCAGCAAAAGAGACTGTAACCAGTACAGGGGAATTTCCTTGTTAAGCCATGCAGGAAAACTATATACAAAAATAGTAGAGAAAAAACTGAGACCTGTAATAGAACAACAACTTAGCAATACACAAATGGGTTTTAGAAGAAACAGAGGATGTACTGATGCAATATTTATTCTGAAACAGTTGGCAGAGAGGTCAATAGAATACAACCAAAATTTATACATATCCTTCATAGATCAAGAGAAAGCATTTGACCGAGTAAACAGAGAAAAACTATTGGAAACATTAAAAATTTATGGAGTATGCCAACATTTAATTAACGTTTGTAGAAGTCTCTATGGCAACAGCAGTTGCACTATAAGAACAGCTGCAGGCTACACAGAGGACTTTGTGATTAGCACAGGAGTAAAGCAGGGATGTGTATTATCGCCACTACTTTTTATTACATACATGGACCATATAAACAAAACAGCAAATTCTAATGAAGCAAATGAACTGCTTTTTGCAGATGACCAGGTTTTATTCCACAACAGCATTAAAAACCTGCAAGACCACCTAAACACAATAGACACAGCAGGCAAGAAATTTGGAATGAAAATCAACATAGATAAAACAGAAGTAATGAATATTGCAAGAGAAAAGGAGAACATCAACATAGAGATAAATAATAAACAACTAAAACAAGTAGATGAATTCAAATATCTGGGTAGCACATTGAGATATGACAACAAACAAGAAGCAGAAGTAAACGCAAGATGTAATAAGGCCTGTCAGATCATTGGTCAATTAACACCTTTACTAAGAAACAAAGATATTACACTAGAAACAAAAAAGCGCTTTTCAACATCATTTTTTAAACCAACATTTTGTTATCAGTGTCAAACTTGGACATTAGATTCTAGAACAATACATATGATTAACACCACTGAAATGAAATGTGTGAGACGTATGATTGGAGTTAGCTTGAGAGACAAAATCAGGAAAAAAGCAATAAGGAAACAATTAGGGGATCAAACCAACAATAGAATACATACAGAAACAACAAGTTAAATGGTACGGCCACATAACCAGACAGAAAGAGCAAAGTATTATCCAAAAAAACACTTAACAAACGATACGAAAACAGGAGACCTATTGGACGCCCTCGTAAAAGGTGGATAGATAGTGTATTAGAGACACTCGGAAATATAACAGCAGAGGAGGCAAATAGAAGGGCAAAAGACCGTACACTCTCTCCCCTCAACACCGAAAGGTATATGAGGACAGAAAGAAGAAGAAGAAGATTATTGACTAGGTATTCACATACTTAGGAAGTAATATAACAACAGACGGCAAGAACAGGGTAGAAAAATACAATATATGTATTAAAGCATACCAAGTCCTAGGGCAAATGACACCAATAATTCGGGAAACAAACGTAGATTTTAACATCAAAATAACACTATTCAAAACGATTATTACGCCAACTCTGTGCTACCAATACCAAACATTCGACAACGACAGCACAAGACAAACGTCAACTTGTGACAGCTGAAATGGCATGCTTACGCTTAATCCTAGGAATATCGCTAAGAGACAGGGTGAGGAATGAGGAAATCCAACAAAAAACCGGCACCACTCAAATTTTAGAATACATCAAGAGACAACAGATCAAATGGTTTGCACACATCAGCAGATTACCATCAGACAGCATACCACAGCAAGCTATGCTACACAGAGGCAGTGAAAAGCAGACCTAGAGGCCGACAACGAAAATGATGGACCACTGATATAACAGGAGACAAATTCCACAATGTACTCAGCACACAAGAGGGCCGCCTCTAGAAAACTATTCTACCCCTGATGCCGAAAGGCAACAAAGGGTTTCAGCGAATAGATAGATAGATAGATTATTGATCTTTCGGTCAAAAGGTCTTATCAAGATAGGGACCAACACAGAAACCATACCACGTGGTGCACTTATTTTTACAGCAATCTCCTGTGTACTCAATTTATTCAAATATTACTGAGAGTGGTTTCAAACAATTCACCATAAGTAAAAGCAATGCCTTTACGACAGTGGTTCTCAACCTGTTTGAGACTACGGCCCCACGTTTTAGATGTACCAATATACAGGATGCTTTTTCATTATTATTAATTGTTAATATGAAACGGTTGAAATATGATTTCAATATTATTAATTGTTACTATAAAAGGTTAAAATATGGTTTCAACAATGGCTGAGCTATTTTACAACTTGAAAAAAGAAATACGATTAAGCAAGTGTATAATACAATGTACTACAAAGCTGAAATGAAAGAAAGTTGTGTTAGAAATCAATTTTGTACATGTCACAGTTGATAGTGGTAGCATCGCAAGTGTGTTGTCATGGCCCAAGAGGAGCGAAAAGAATACCAATACTTGTACTCACCATGCATGTCGTAGGAGGTGACTAATGATGTTGTGAATTGGAGTTGGCTGACATATCCCATAGAGGATCAAAGTGACTCAGAAGCCATGCTAAAGTCTGATGTATCAGGCAGAAAGGAAAATATATCTCAGTTCAGCTGTAAACAATGACACAGCACACTCCGTTCTCAGGACTACATCCTGCTAATGTGCAGGAAGTTGAGAACGAACGAAGAAAAAGAAATGGTGACATGCATTTGTGAAATAGTTGATGACTAGGAGTGAATATGCTCCATTTGTGAAATATTTGATGTCTAGGAGTGAATATGCTCCATTTGTGAAATATTTGATGTCTAGGAGTTAATATGCTCCATTTGTGAAATATTTGATGTCTAGGAGTGAATATGCTCCATTTGTGAAATATTTGATGTCTAGGAGTGAATATGCTCCATTTGTGAAATATTTGATGTCTAGGAGTGAATATGCTCCATTTGTGAAATATTTGATGTCTAGGAGTGAATATGCTCCATTTGGATTTTGGATACTGGGTTCTATGATGTTGCTGTTTTATCAGTTTGTATATACATTTCATTTTTGTGCACAGGTGAATCTCAGCAGAAATTCACATACACCGTAGCAACCGTAAGGTCCTCATGTCAATTTAAGTTTTAATAGTATTTATTTTGAAGAGAACAACATTTTCTGCTGAGTTTTTGTTTATCTGGTCACAATTTTTAGCATACACACCATAAGAGGTTTCTCACATAAACACATACATTTATCGAGACAACACACATAGATACAGACATTTATCGGGACGACATATAGACACAGACATTTATCGGGACAACAAATAGACATAGACATTTACTACCAACATCAATATATCGTGTACTTGGGCAATAATTTTCAGTATTAATTCCTTTAGAGCAGGGTTCTCTAAACATTTTCAGGCGGCGAACACGGCCCACAAGTAATACTGAGTGTGCGAGCACCGCCCACATGTGATCTGAATGTGCGAGCACCGCCATCACGTGATCTGAATGTGCGAGCACCGCGCACATGTGTACTGAATGTGCGAGCACTATATCATACAGTATGATCAAAGGCAAATTGAATGAAAGTAACAGTGAACGCAAAAACTGGCCACACAATATTCTTCTATGCGCAGCACATACCTCCAAAAATTTCCTCCATAATCGTCGATAGAGGTATTATTATATATATTATATTATAATATATATATATATTATATATATTATTATATTTATATATATATATATATATATTTATACACATGTCTATGGGTTAAGTCGACATTGGATCTGAGAAGGTCATGCTTCGCCAATGGATATTACAATAGCGTTTCAATTGCAAAATGACCTCATGATCGTTAGTGCACGCGAGCACTTTTTAACTCGAATGGTTCGAACACCACATGTCAGTAAAATAGTGCCTAGGTGCACGCGAGTACAGGTTTGAGAACTCCTGACTTAGTGAAGTGGTTCCAAAACTGTTCCAGTTGACGTCCCCCTTGGAAAGGGGGGGGGCATTTTTCAAAGGTTTTATAACCACTCCCCCTCCCCGATCTTTAGACCCTAACTTAACCCAATTACACATTGTTAACCACTTCATAATTCCGGAGGGGTGGTTTGATAAATGTTGACGTCAGCAATAAAGTTGTTTTCTGCACCTATTAAATTGTTTGAGTTGAAAAATATTTATTTCTCATTTTCTGGGAGGGGGGAGGGGGTGGGTCTAACATAAATAAAAGGGGGGGGGGATCGAGTTCTTGACAATTGTAGACAAGCGGGGATGGTGTATGAAATTGGCATACAACAGGTGTCGTAATTGATGCGCAGCCCTAAATCTCTTCTCGCCTCACTCGAGATTACCTTATGCCCCATCTCCTCCTCATATACGTTATAGCTGCTAGCTGTTAAAGTTATATACGTTATAGCTGCTAGCTGTTAAAGTGTGCCCAACATGGTATGGTGGCGGTGTTAGAAGATTAGAGCCACCATTTGATGAGGCATATGACTTTCAACTATACACCCCATTATACCTGATTTATATTAGGGCGTATAAATATCCTTCTGAATATCAACCCTTGTAATACTCTAGCATATATAACCCTCATAAAAAAAGTTATGTATGGCGAGGTTAGCTTGTAAAATGTATTCACCCTAAGTTTCTAGTGCATTGATCTGTGTCTATTCTAGAAATGATGTGTCAGCATAGCCTAACCGGGTATACAGACATCGTTGGATGTTCACTCATAATTAACATTATTTAGCGCATGGCTAAAATAGCGTTATAAATGAAATAACTCAATAAAACGTTTTTTCGAGTTAGGGTATTCACATGGGGAGGTTTTAAAACCGAGAAATAAAGCACGATTGTACATGCTGTCGCCGCTCAGTCTGCAGGTCTGTATTTGGAAATTTTACTTTTTGAAAAATCCGATGACTTTACAGTGGTTGAATCCGTTGTCCTCGAGATTGTAAACATATTACAAAAAAAAGAGTTTATTATTAAAAATATAACATTTTATTTCATATATACTCCAATATATGTATACATATAATTTCGCTTAGTTAGTTGTTTAGTGCATTTGTTCCATTGCTCTGGGACACACCTTTTTAAACCTGGGATGAGTCCTGTTTTGGTTGTGCTAGGGCGAATTGCGTGGCCTAATAGTTTGTTGTTGTCCTGATGGGGATTTGTTGATTTGGCATGCGGTGTGGCCGTGGTCCGGAGGGTCACTTTCATTCTTTAATGCTGGCTCATTAATGTATTTCTCAGTTCTAAGAAGGACAATATATTAGTTTTTTTCATGCTTAGTCTTAAGATGTACTGTGTGTTCAGGAAGCTTAATAGTTTGTTGACTTGTTGAGTGTAGAATTGTATTGTGTTTTGTGAGCTTTATTGTGTCTGTTGTGGATATCTAAATTCTGGTTTGGTAGGTTGGTTGTTTGCTGTTTCAGGGATTAATTTCATTGCAGTAGTTCATTGTGTATTGTTCTTGCCTAGAGAGATGTGTGCCCGTGGAGAACATTTACAAATTGGTTTATATAAATATTCATAAAATGTTTAAAATATATTTAGTTAAAATATTTTGAGATATATCGTTTATATAAATATTCATAAAATGTTAAAAATATATGTAGTTAAAATATTTTGAGATATGGATACATAGACAACATAACTTTGAATTATATATATTTATACTTCCTTATTTACAACTCTTTCACACTCGTACTTTTCAAAATATTGACACCTGTCATTGTGCATATTATATTGTTTACAAAAATGCCTACCGAAGTATACACGTGCTTACATTACTGTATACAACTATAAATACGTAAATATATATACTGTTCAAAAAAGGAATGAAACATTATTTCAAACGTGAATAAAATTTTATTTTACAAAATTAATGTTTCAACTTTGGCAAGAAAAAACTTTCAGACTTTAACTAAACCAAATGCGTATCCAGTCATTCCCAACGGTCCATAGACGATGCTGCTGTGTACACTGAAGTCGGTTCTGGCGATCCCGGTCTGTAAGAACATGACCTAATAAGGATCCTTTTACCCAAAGACCGGCGTTATGCAGCCGGTTCCTGACAGTTTGATCTGAAATTCGACAGGCTGCTGGCATTGACTGGGCTGTGGAGGACATAGATGCAAATCGATTCTTGGGGTGACAGCCGTATAAAGTGGTTTTCGGCAGGCGTTGTGACCAGTACAGAATTTACGTATAAGCTAAACAAGCTATAGCTTATGGCTCCCACTTTCTTGGCGCCCCCCCCCCCAAAAAAAAATAATAATCACATTTGGCACTGACATATATCATATCTGAACTTATAAAGGACCATATAGCTCAAATAACTTAGGGTCTTATCAAGTCTAAATCCGGCGCTTATTGTGATTCACAGTCTTCCACTGCACGACCGATCTTTCACTGAGCCAGTTTGTTGAAATCACCCAAAGACGACTAATGGTGCTTCTAACCACATTAAGTTGTCTTAAATGCAAGTTGTTATTTAGTAACATTTTTCAAGGTATATGCAAGCAGATACTTCAAATAATTACTGAAGTAATCGCAAGGAAGCTGTATGGTCGGAAAGGGGAGCAAAGAATAGTCACACTTTTACCTAGATGTAAGTAGTAAGAGGCGACTAAGGAGATTTTGGTGGTTGAATACGCTGCGTCATCACTTAAGTCAGATGTGTTGGTCTAAAGAAGCACATATATCACAACTAAGCTGTAAACCAAGACACCACGTATTCCGTTTTCCGGACGTCATCCTGCTAATGTACAGGAGTTTGAAGGCAGAAGAAGATTACTAAGAAGGAATAGAAGCATTAAGTGAGACAAAATTACAGGAATCTCTTGAATGTTGAGGTGATACAATCTATTTGTGTCAAGTGAACTGTCATGCTTGAATTTAGAGTTAGGAATCTCTTCTTTTACTGCGTTCGCTCTCAAACTTTTGCTGATTAGCAGGATTTGATCCAGAGTACGGAATGAGTTCTGTCATGGTGTACAACTCAACAGCGATATTTGCCCTTTTTGACCTGGTACATCCGACTGTCGTATAGTTTCTGGGTCACTTTGACCCTTTATGGATGGGACAGCCAACTCCACACCAAAACACTCTTCGTCGCATCTAATGACATGCATAGAAGTTAAATAATGTCTCAGTCCTCTTCTTAGAATGGCTTCTGAATCAGAATATCTTTCAACCCTCTTCTTATAAGGGTTTCTGAATAAGAATATGGTTCAACCTTGTGCTTAGAGGAGCTTCGCAATGATAATTCGACTTTATATTAAAATTCCAAAATGTTATAAAACAATTGTTCTCAAGCTATGTCTTCCATAGCTTTAGAGTTACATGTATTTGTATGGTAGTTCACAATGGTTATATTTCGTGAACTTTTGAATCTAAGAAGGTCTTTTAATGCTATACTTTTCATTGTTTGTGCTAGATGATTTCCGCCTCCCTGTCATGTATATAAATCATGTTTAAATACTGTAGATTTATTATAACTAATTTAATATAGTATTTTTTCTGTAGCCCACTCAGTGGTCTAGTCAGTGAACACCAAACTGTTCCAAGTCTACTGAGATAAGTCATTGAACATCCAACTGTTGATGGTCCACTCAGATAGGTCAGTGATTACCCAGCTGTTAACATTTGCTTCGTCGCCCATCAGCAACAATCTACATATCACTGGTGAGCTATATAAATCCTGTTGTGAATTACCGTTGTGGAGTATTCCAAGTTCTTTTCATCGCTCTAATATTGCATTATAACAAACTATTTTATTCACGAATCGCATATTGAACTGATCTTGTAATTTAACAAAGGAATTGTTGTTTCACTTATTGCGCATCATTCTGATTTTGCAAAGTAACAAAAGAGCGATTGCTGCAAATGTGTATTGTATTAACTATAAATTCATTTTTAAAAATATACTTGCTGCAATGAGTCTGCAAATTTTTAAAGTCAATATTTTCTACCCGTAATACTGCGAAAGACGTTATTGTCATGAAATAATGGGACTTTACAGTGATTTATAAAAGCAGGATGAGGGGGGGAAGAGTAACGGGAAGTCTGTATCAAGGTCAGATTACCTTCTAATAATATAATTGTTACAAGAACCCACTCTAGTAGAAGATGTGGACGTTGGTGGTTTTGTCGATAGCGATACCTTGACCAGCGAGAAGGTTAAGCATGCTTGACTGTGGTTAGCTTTGAGGATGGTGTCAGTGCACAATATGGAAATCAGTTCTCTCGTACAGCTGGCCTACGATCGATATGGCTGCAGACGTCCACCGTTCATTGGAAGTTCTAAAAATACTGCACGTATTAGTTATCACACTGAAGTTGAATGTGTCGGGTAATTGGTGAAATCAAAACGTAGCCACAACGTTTGTCCGTTCTCTGGACTACATCCTACTGGAAATAAAATAGTCTTTCTATAACAGAGATCCAGTGGGAGTTTGAAAACGAACGCAATAAAGAATTATAACAGAGACAAATTATGCAGTCTTAAAGTAAAACGCTAAGACTACATGAATGCATATTGTCAGTGTGATCCTTTGCATTTTTAAAATGTAACACTATTGCAGAACGAATAACTTATCAGATTTCAAATCGAATCCTCAACGATTTATCTAGATCTGCTGCTACGGACAATCGGTCTGCGTGACAGAGAGACTAATGAGATAATGAAATATTTCCAACTCAACTCGATTTGGTGGGGGGTGTCAACGATATTCGTGATCACTATTTCACTTGCTCTTGTACGTTTTAAGAATGGCTCAAATGCGTACAGGAATGACTTCAATGTATCAAAGTTTCCTGATATGTACCTTATCCCTTTCTCAGAAACGCATGTCGCATCTCGAGAGTACCACTCATAGCACGTCACTTCGCAGCTATCCCAGGGATCTCCGAAAAATCCACTTTGTAAACAAGATGTCACGAGCCAGAATCGAAACCGTGATCTATTGAGCAGAGTGAGAACTTATTACCAAATATACTACGGAGATAAAGGCTAATAATTTACATTAACGCTCAAATTTAAGTTTCACATTTTTTCGTCATCAAGCGTTCTAGTTATTTTCCTTTTGTCTGTCCGTGTTTTGTTCTAATGTTTTATTTTCAATATTATAAAAGTGTGGGCTTGAAGTTTCATTTTCCCCTCCCCTTTCCTGACTACTGAAAAGGCCCCTCTTAGGGGGAAATTCTCCACTGGTTGAGAACAACGGCTCTAAGGGACACAGGACTGAAATTCTACATTAGTGTGCATTAATTCACTTACATTCTATTGCGATTTGACTGAATTATTGCCGGAGCTATTATGCAGGTGCTCTGCGGTCGTGGCCGTAGATACGTCTTCAGTAAGGAGAAAGGTTTACCTAAAAAAAAAAGCAATTGCACAATGTGGCGTAATCTAATCTGAAAAGTTTAGACATCTCATTGTAGAAACAATGAAATCTGTCAAAATCAATGTCTCAGTATTTGTAACATTTACACGGGTGCTCTTTTGTTGCTGCTGAAACCAGCGTTGCAAACAGCGACAGATCACATATTAGTCTAAAAGCTCGAAGATAAGGATGAGTTTGTGGTGTTTCAACGTTCCTTTCCCCATTCTTTTAGCAAATAAAACACCGCGTTTAGTACTAGGAATTTACAAGAATTAATGAGTAATCCCTCCCCCTCCCCACCCACAACTATTCTCAATAAATAGGTCATCAAATTTCTCAATAAAAAAAGAAATAAGCACGGAGATGCGTTCATGATATTTTTTATTTGTAAAATCTTATTGGGTTAAACCATGACCGTCTCCGATAAAGACCTTCCAACAGAATATTAATTATGATCCATTCGTGACGTTTTTGATTATTTTCTGAATTTCCGTTGGTCATTATTTACATACATAGAAAAGCGTGTCAAAAATAGCTAAGCGGCTCCAAGTATATAAATAGTCACTAACTGAACTAACAATAATCAAAGAAGTCACGAATGGGATCCTAATTAATTCTGTTGAAAGGTCTTATATATCGACGAAGACTCGATTTAAACCCCTCCTTCTGAATACGTATCTATGACCCTATGAGTCTATGATAGAGTTTAAAAGTATTTCTTACTAAAACGTTCTGGTATCGATATCAGCATAGACGATTATGGAGTATATTAGGGATACTCTTTACATGCCACGCATGTCGTAAGAGGGGACCAATAACGTTTCGGAGGTGGTGTAAGCTGTCCCATTCAATTGGGAATGAGTGACACAGAAGTTATGCTGAAGTCGGATGTGTTATGACATGGTTCAGATATCGAAGCTGTAAAGTATAACACATCTCTCATTCCGCTCTCTGACTACATCCTACTAATCTGCAGGAGTTTGAGAACGAAGACAGAAGCAGAAGAAGAAAAAGTAATACAATATTGCATTAATTTAGCACTATACATTTAAGTGCTAACCATCTCATTGCTATGGCAACACCCCGACTCAGAGAATGTACTATACAAATCCTCCTCATTTTATCCTTTATTACCTGCTGAAAGATGAGAACTGGAACGCACTGAGGTCGTCTCCGTTCAGCGTTAGCAGAAGGCTGGTTGGCTAGATCCTACAACACACATAACATCATTGCTTAACATGACAGAGTAAACCATCAAAAGTAAACATTGCCAACTAAAGTAGCTGCTGAAACAGACGTGCTTAAGAATTACAAACACGTTTTTTTCTGGCTGCTATTTTGTTGCTGACACAGAAGGATTACGTCAAGACGAAAAGTTGCTCTCCAGACATTGATGTGAAGCAGCTTCCTAGATCGTAAACCCTGGTATGTAGTCATGCATGTACGGTAATTACTTCGGCTGTTGCACCAGGTTTTCTTCTCCGCTCTACCCTCGTGAAATTAATGTTATTATCTGGACGTGGAGAGATGTCTGTAAATGTTATGGTAAAGTGATAAAGTTCATACACCAAGTTGTGATAATCACACGACCTGAACGTAAAGTTATTGTCAGCTTGAGTTTCATACTAAGTTATAATTATACTCGGCAGAAAATGCCGGAAGTGGTGGAATGGAAAATCTGATCTATATTAAACAAGTGATATCTGACAACATTGGATAGAATGATATTATATGCACATTTAGTTCTGTTCGAAGTGGAGCAAGAGCGGGCTGGAGCTACTGCTAAATGCGTGGAATGTATAGTATGACAGCATCAAGTTTGAGAACGGAGTTCCAGACAGTTACGGCGGCCTTAAAATGGGTATATGAAACTGCGGCTTTCAAGACTCTTAATATCTCTGACTTTCAATCCATTACTATTTTATATTATTCTTTCATATAATTTTAAAATTTGTTTTATATATACTTATTTAAATGAATACCATACTCATAACAAGAAAATAGATTGAACGTGTTCAATTTACGTTGTATCTGATAAATGTCAATATTCAATGGTAGGACAAAGCTAGCAACATTACCGTCAGGCACGTGGGTTAGGTTCCAACCATGACCGGTCTCTAGTGCATAAGATATGTGCACAGAAAATGTAAACATGACCTGAAGGGCCCATTTCGATTATTTCCGTCAATTTCGTTGGCATGCCTTGGCTATTTTTGACTTGCGCAATTTATGTATATAAATAATCTATTGTCTATTGTCTGTCATTAGGTGAATGATCATTGATTGTATTCACACGTGCCGTTAAGCGTAGTGGTAGCAGTTTAAGTTGTCGTTTCAAGGCCAAATGTGTCACTTTGGTTGCATTGAGTCCATTTCTGTTCAAGACTTCAATCTTGATGTTTCTTATCCACCTTTTCATTTGTCTACCTTTGGCCTTATGTCTGGACATTCTATTTTTTTTATATGCTTTTATTCGTATTTGGTTTGGTTTCACTCTCATAAGGTGACCGAACCATTTTACTTGCTGTCTTTCAATATGTTAATTACAGGATAATAAAGCACTTTTTCTAATTTCTACATTTCTTATTTTATCTAGTTTAGTAACCATTGTAGCTTTTCCCAGAAACTTAATTTCATATGTAATGATTTTCCTCTGCTGCGAGGCTGTTGAAGACCATGTTTGACTTTCGCAGCAGAGAAATGGTTTAAAAGTTATAGATATATGTCTTTTGATTTCCATCTTGATCTTTGGGTGAAGGAGTAATGATGAAAGTTGGCAAGAGATTATATTTATTCTATGGCACATTGTTTCTTTTTCTCTTTCTAGTCTTCCATTATAATATAAATTTTAAAATAAAATAGTAACCAAAGAAAAGCCCGACAACAATAAAAAAAAATAACATTAGCTCTAAATAATTCTGGACAGAGGTCTTCTACTGTCGACGGTCTCGGTAGCACCGTGGTGGAAGTTTCCTTCTATATGTACACACATATCTCTCCAAGTAGGAGAATCTCTTAAAATATTGATTGAATCTCAGATGAAAGAAAGTTCTAGAGAAAACTACAACTACAAAATTGCACATATGAAACGACCACTTCATCGTGCGTAATTCTTTAGAGTCAAAACAAACACATTTATTATTAAGTGTTTGCATGTTTTACTAGCAAGATTATATATATATATATATATATATATTTATATATCTCATAATTATGTTATGTATTCTTTCCAGAAGGAAGTCTTCCTTATAAATCCTCAAAATAATATGCGATTGTGGGCATGTTGAAGTACCACAGTCAGAAAATTGTTTAAACAATATGTGCACATGTACACACACATACACACTCACAGATATATATATATATATATATATATAAATATATAGGGCCTAAATATATATATGTATATACATATATATATAAGTGGTTGGAGGTGAAAATTCCTATCATTAAGCAGTCATATCATAACATTGTGTAAAAGAAAGGTTGTGTAACAACACTGATTGGAATGATGACAGCTTCACGCCATATCTCTTGTGTTTTACCAGTTCTTTATGATTGGTTGAAGATGGCAAGAAATTTGTTTCTTCTGATTGGTCCTAGGTTCATGATAATATCATTATCAATCCTTTATTCATTCCTTTTTGGTTTTTAATTTTCCTATGGTGCCAATTAGTTCTGCTAAAGAGTGTCTTCATGCATGGATCTAGATTTTGATTTTTCAGTTTTATTTTAATTTCAATTTTGACTTCTTTGATACGTGTATGAGGGAGTGTTGTTGTGCCTTTTTCTTTATCGAAGTATGTTAAGATTTTTCTATCATTTTTTCCCTGTGTGGAATTATCCCTTTTCTTGTATGAC
This sequence comes from Meghimatium bilineatum, assembly GCA_034231615.1. Taxonomy (NCBI): domain Eukaryota; kingdom Metazoa; phylum Mollusca; class Gastropoda; order Stylommatophora; family Philomycidae; genus Meghimatium; species Meghimatium bilineatum. Next base: position 33,632,831 of record CM067298.1, read on the forward strand.
AGTCCTGTAGTATGAATCCTTTATTTCTTAATTTATAGTTCTTGTATAATTCCACAGTTTGCTTGTGTCATTTGTCATGTATATGATAATGGTCATTTCGTGTCAGTTTCTTTGATCTCTTTTCTCCTTTTCTCGATGAAGGTGTGTTTTATTTCAGTGTGATTCTGAGTGTTTTCTAATATTTTGGTATATTCCATTGTATGCTTTGCATCATTAAGCACATTGCGCAGTTTTTCTAGGGTCTCACTCCAATAAGACGTGGATTATATTCACATACTCCTTCTGATTGCCTTCTGTGCTGCTTGAAATATGGCTTTATTAGTGAGATGTTGTTGTTTATTTAAACTATTACTATATAATGTTCTTGTAATGTCTCTGTCTATGACATCTTTTTCTGTGGCAAAGTATGGTGAGCTCATTTGAGCTCATTCCAGGCTCGTAAGTTGAATGCTAGTGTGTCATGTGGCTGGATTACGATCATGAGTTTATTTTCCATCATCATCACCCAGTCGTTGTTCTATTCAGCTCTTTGATTAATACCCTTGCTGCCCAATTTGTTGAGTGACCATTACATTCGCCAACTATTGGGTGTCTCGATTTCTCCTTTTCCAGTAATCCCACTTCTGTGTTCCCCACTCCTTCCGCCGTCCACTGAGCAGTTCTGAGGCATTGGGTGCAACTACTCTGTTTTCCCCTGATCTGATAGGTAGCAGAGATACCCATTGCCTGAGTGGGCCTTTTTTTATTTTTGAGGTAAAAGGCCCAGGTTCGCTCCTCATCGGTTTTAGCTTATAGAAGCGACACCATGATGATAGTGTTGATTATCGCATTATCGCATGTCTGCAAAAGAGTATGTCATAATTTGTCCTAGTAACTGCGCCATCGCTGGTTAACACACTCAGTCTTTGGCAAGCTGGGTTGTGTTTTCCGACTTGGATGCCTCCAATAGCTTTTCAATTTCCGATGGAACCTGGAAGGTAGTACTTGTTTGCATTTAGAGTGTGCTCTCTTAGGAAAGCTGTCTTACTTGACTAATAAGCCTTTCATGCACAGCTGTTGTCCCCCAAACCCTGCTGTAATCTACAAACACTCCCCCTCGGTACTTTCATGGTATGTTGTCATTAACCCTACGTCAGCAACATGAGATTATAGTGGCTCCTATCATGACCTTTGTCTATTGTCTATTGTCTATCTATCCCCAGGTGAATGATTGTTTATCACATTCACACTTGCCGTTAAGCGTAGGGGGGGGGGGGGGTAACTTAAGCTGTCGTTTCAAGGCCAGATGTGTCGCCGAGGTTGCATTTAGTCCAAGTTTGTTCAAGGTTATCTTAATGTTTTATATCCACCGTTTTCTTGGTCTACCTATGGCTTTACGCCCGGATATTCTTGTATTATATGCTCTTATTGGTATTTGGTTTGGCTTCATTCTCATAAGGTGACCGAACCATTTTACTTGCTGTCTCTCAATATGTTCGATACATGATATTATACCAACTCTTTTCCTAAATTCTTTATTTCTAATTTTATCTAGTTTGGTAACCATTGCAGCTTTCCTCAGACACTTCATTTCACATGTGATGATTTTTCTTTACTGCGAAGCTGTTAAAGACCATATTTGACATTGGTAGCACAGTGTTGGTATAAAAATTGTAGATATTATTTGCTTTTAATTTCCATCTTGATCTTTGGATGAAGAAGTAATGGTGAAAGTTGGTAAGTCACTGTGTTTGCTTTCTGGGACCTTGTTTCTATTTCTCTGTCTAGTCTTCCATCTTCGGAAAATGCTGCCTAAATACTTAAATTCGTTGGCTTGTTTCACTTTAGTGTTATCTATTGTTATATTCATTGGTCTTGAAGATTTGCTAATTTTCATAACTTCTGTTTTTTGTGTATAAATATTAGCACACAGATTCTCCTATCGACTTGCTAGGTCTGTCATAGAAGCTGACGCGGCCGGAGCGCGAAAGTATACACCATCACGCCCGCCATGACCTTTGATAGTGCTATAAGACCTTTCAACAGCATTAATTAGGCCTTCATTCATTCCTTTTCTTGATTATTCTCGTGATTTCCGTTGGTCACTATGTATATACTTGGAGTCGCATGTCAAAATACGCAATTCGACTCCAAGTATATAAATGGTGACTAACCGGATCTCGGCAATATTCAAAAACGTTACGAATGAAGACCTAATTAGTTCTCTTGTAAGGTCTTCTATTGAAGACAGTAATACTCATATATAACCGATTTTGCCCGCCTATGGACATTTGGAGTATTTCCGTGGGAATATCAGCACCGCCCGCCTGATATTCCGTCGAGTCCGTGGTAGACAGCATCGTTGATTTAGTCTACTTATTCGTCGACTCAGCTGTAAATGAGTACCTGACGCATGAGTTAGGGAAGGTAAAAAACATCAAGGAAGGGAACTGGCCACCCCACCTAATAGTTGCTGCGGCTTAGTACATGAAGAGGTATCTTCATCCCCGACGGCAGATGCCATGGGACCTACCTTTACCTTACTTATTCATCAAATCATATGTCGCAGCTGACCTCTATATTTAGAATTTTTCCAATATACACAATCCATGAACGTGTCTGGTAGTGGTCGGCAGTCCACTCATGTTCAATTATTGACCCCCCCTTCCCCTGTTAAAAACTGCTAAGAATTATATCAAAAACTATTCAACTTCCCTCCTCTCAAACACATGTTATTTAGTAGCACGGTTACGGGAAAAACTACATAGTTCGTTTTCTTTTTGGAAACAAATGTTTCAAGTACAAACGATTTAATATGTTTATTCATATGTATTATTGACATACCTTGTGCAGAACCATCTCTTTTTTACTTGTCAATAAGCTAACAATAATTTTGCATCAAGGCTACTTTCCATAAAATATAGGTAAAGTCGAAATTCAGGTAATAGTGTCCGAACAAAACTTCCGAGACCAACCAGGATAATGTTGACGAATGTGCTATCTCTAAAAATTAAACGCGCTCACATAACATCATAAAAATGAGCATAAGCATGCTGTAAACATGTTATAAACATGCCAGTATTATCGTCTACGCTGATTATCTTATTAATATCAACGTAATCTTGCACATGCTTAAATAATTATGCTCAAATAATCCAAATAATCAACAAATTATTTTCACCTTCCTAAAGAATTGATCTTAACTTTCTTCTTCAGTTTAAGTTCACAAAATGATATGCGATATTAATCACAAACATTTAGATATATAAAATAAATGCTAGGGCGTCACAACAACAATGGTTGTCAAAACCTGTTTCCATTCATTGAACTAACGCTCATTAGTATAGCTAGAAATCTTGACAATAACAAATATAAATCCTACGCACTGATCTCGGATCCACTCAGATGACTAACGAATTTATTTTTTCAATGCTTGTCATTGTCTTCCGACACAAAACGTAGTGTCAAGTGAACAGTCTGGCCAGCCCAAATTAATGATTCAGCACTATATTTATTCCTGGAGAAGGATTTTCTAGGAAATGTATGAGCCTTCTATATACCAATCCCTTCACCAGAATAGTGGAGATTGTGAGCATATAACATTCATCTTCAAAACGACCCCGCGGTACAATTGGGTTTCTGAGTGTCACAGTTGGGGAGGTAAATAGATTCAGGTAGATCACTGCCCCTCTCGCCTAAAAGAAAACTGTTACTTATTTCTGTGATCAAGAAAATAATTCACACTGATATATCCTGCCATGCCAAATAGCAATCGATAATCGTAATTGGTGATACTACGGTAAAACCGTTTCAACCACAATATGTAAGCGATCTATCGTACATCATCGTTGCAGTTTTTTCTGATATAAAATATCGGTAGTCTAACCCATCAGCAATATAATTATGTTTATTGAATTTTCGGTTTGGTCTGTATCTATACTATGATAAATACCTTAAGAAGAAAACATCGATTTAGTCTCTAGTGTAAACGATCTTTAAATAATTTTGTCCTGCCAATTTGTCTGCGAACAGTGAAATTTTTACAGCAATTATCGTTGACACATATGCTATATAACCATTTCTATGAGTAGCAGGCCCTATGTACTTTATATTTATGCTCGATTTATATTTATATTTCGAAAGTATAGAAATTTGTATTTTCACATGCATTTTTATAACATCAGTATTACAATTTTTATGACATTGTAGCTCCAGGATTAAAACTAATCTGATCGTATATCTTCAATGTTTAAAATTAATCAGATTTTGCAGTTCAAATGTTCAGACCGATTCAATTTTGTGGCTCCAGTGTTAAAATTGATATTACATTTTCGCTTAATTGTTTCATTAATCTGACATACAGCATACCATATTTAGTCCTAGTGCTGCATGATTTGTTCAAGTGTCTAATCATTTATATCTGTGGTTCAATAAATACAAATTAAATAGTTATCTTTCTGTGGTCCCATAGGCAGGTCTGTACTTTCATTGGCAGGCGGCATATATAAACGCAAGTTTGGTTATCTGAGTATATTTCCCTATTTAATTGTTTTGTCCTACTAGCTCTGATTACCGCAGAAGTAAACAATGCGATGTCACTTTGTTTGGAAAAGTCCTACAATATAGGCCATATAATAAAATGTAGATATGATTTTCTGCAGTGTACAGACATCTGTCGATTAATGTGTTATATGGTGCGCTGTTTTCATTAGAATATAATTATTACACTGGTTTAAAAAAATGAAGTTGAAAGTTGTCTATAATTTTTAACAGAATTAAGGAACACTTTGTGCCACTGAAGCCAAAAATGACATCAATTTTTCTTAATCAGGGCAGGATTTTTGTCTAAATAGATTTAAAAAAAATCTATTCTCTGACTATAGCCTTCTATTCATAACTACATTTTGGTGATATTAGTAGTTGATTTATGTGTTACATTTCTCACATAAACAGTATTTAACATTAAATTTATTTATTAAATGTTAAAAACATGGAATTATATAAATGAAGAGAAGATATTGAAAAAGGTAAGGATATGTAAATTATGTCATCACTGAGCAAAATTCAAGACATAAACTTCAATTTCTTCGAGTTTCTCGAGTGCTTGGCAGCAGGGATGTCTCTCTTCAGAGTCCAACAGTAATCATCCATCATTACTGCATCCCAATGTCCTTGATACCTGGTCTCCATCTCTTTTATGACCTGATGGAACCTCTCTCCCTGCTCGTCACTCATTGATCCATGATTCTTGTGAAACCGATCCATATGTGAGAAATAATGCACTTTTATGCTCATGTTACATCGAAGGTTTTTGAAAGCAGTCAGCATATTGTTGACAACGTCTTCATAGTTACTGGCTTTGGTGTTACCCAAAAAATTATTCACAACCAGAACAAAGACCTTCCATGCTTCCAATTCCAATTTGTTCATTGATTTTTCAAACTCAGGATCTCTGATGAGCTGACGAACTTGAGGACCATCAAAAATGCCACCTTTCAACTTCTCTACGGTTAATCCTGGAAAAGCGCGGCACAGGTAAGTGAAGCAGCCATCATCCTTGTCCAGGGCTTTGGTGAACTGTTTAATCAAGCCAAGCTTGATATGCAGCGGTGGGAATAGTATCTTGTTTCTGTCTACCAGAGGATTGTTGACGATGCAGGCCAGTCCTTCTTGATATAGTGCTGAGACCTTTCCCTACTGTCCCACATGCACAGACAGCAGGGGTACTTTGTAAAGCCAGACTGTTGTCCCAATAGGAAATTCACCATCTTTAAGTCAACACAAATATACCACTCGTGCTGATAATAAGAAACTTTATCCAGCACATACTTCACCACTTCATACTTCTCCTTCAGTGTAGTCGAGTGAGCAAGGGGTTCAGAAGCAAACTGAGTGCCATTGTGAAGCAGAACACATTTTAGTGATATCTTGCAGCTGTCAATGAACAGTCTCCAATCTCTGGATTGATAATGTTGCACTCCAAGGTTCTGCAGAAGGTGAACAATATATGTACAGTACACCAAGTCCTTCTCTTCAAAGAAAAAATGGGGAAACTCTTGATGCCTGTTGCAATAAAAAGTGATGCGTGTACTATCAGATGTAGCAGAAGATTTTATGCTTATGTCTGCAAGATCTTCTAGTTGAAGCCATTTGAATCACTTGAAACTTTTAAAAAATACCCCCAAAAAATTAGCAAATCTAGTAGGTTTAAACATGTGAAATCTTCATAATTTGTTTATTCCAAGATAGATTAAGAAATTTTGCAACACATGGCGTGAAAATATCCATACATGTGACAATAAAATACTTGCTTTCTATATCATTGGTCCTTTTAAATAGGAAAAAAAATAATTTTGATCAAATGTGTGGAAATCAATTGTCGTTTTACTGATTGATATGACATGGAATATGACCCACCTTTACAAAAACATCATGTGGTGCTAGATAAAATATCCTTATCTGGTTGAGCAAAACGACTGTGATTTTTGGATTCAGAACAATAAAATTATCCTAAATCTGTAAAAATACGATAGACAGCAAATTTGTTGCTGACCGGTGTTATTTTTGATGTTAACAAATGTCAGTTCTGTAGCACGTTTCTTTAGCTTTGTACAACGTCAAAATAATATATCTCCGTAAATATATAACGCATATAATTGAAATGAGTAAATTTCAAATAGTATAGACCATATGTATTTAACATTTTCATTGAAATGCAGCCATTTGTTTCATTTTTTATAATTGTTTATTTGCGATGTACATCAAAAGTCTACTTATCAACACACATATCACACACATTTATTAAGATGTTTACAGTCAATTACAATACGTCATGTACACTGACAGTACACTATTACAAAAATAATGGCAATAGCAAAGATAGAAAGAAATATCACTATCTTCATCGATAATAAACACCTTCGCCCGTGTGTTGTCGGGGCCCGAAAGGGGAGCAAAGAATAGCAAAACTGTTTATCTTCCACGCATGTAAGAAAAGGCGACTAAGGAGGTTATGGGATAGAGTTGGCTGACCCATCCCATATAGGGTCAGTGACACAACGCCATGCTGAAGTCGGATGTGTCAGACCGAAAGGCGCAGATATCGCATTAATGCTGTAAATCATGACACAACGAATTCCGTTCTCCGGACTACATCCTGCTAATCTGCAGGAGTTTAAGAACGAAAGCAGAAGAAGAAGAAGAAGAATAAACACCTTAAACAGTTAAAGGAGTTCACCTACTTTGGAAGTATTATATCGAGTGAAGGGAAAAATAGTAAATAAATACAAAATAGATGCAACAAAACATACCAGATGCTAGGACAGATGACACTTATTTTTAAAAATAAAAATGAAAACATAGGTACTAAAGTTGCATTATACAAGACTATTATTATCCCATCACTGTGCTACCAACGCCAAACCTGGACAATGACAGCACAAGGCAAAAGAAAAATAGTGACTAGAGAAATGACATGTCTACGAAGAATACTAGGAGTGTCATTAAGAGATAAAATTAGAAACGATACCATCAGACAGATAACCAAATCAATACCCGTATTGAAACACATAAAAAAAGACAACAGATTAAGTGATTTTTACATGCTTCCAGACTACCAACAGAGTAATCCACAGATGGCCATGACACAAGGACATAAAGCCAGGCAGACCATATATAAGATGGATCACATAAATAAAAGAAGCCACAGGAACAAGCTTACAAACAACACATAGGAAGGCCACCTCCAGAGAACTCTTCCACCTCTGACGCCGCAAGGCAAACAAGGGCTATAGCTTATATATATATATACATACATACAGACAGACAGACAGATAGATAGACATACAGAGAGACAGACAGATAGATAGACAGATAGATATATATATATATAGATAGATAGATAGATAGATAGATAGATAGATAGATAGATAGATAGATAGATATATAGATAGATAGATAGATAGATAGATAGATAGATAGATAGATAGATAGATAGATAGATAGATAGATAGATAGATAGATAGATAGATAGATAGATAGAGATATACACTTGATTTATTTATCATACAAACGGCATGATTTAATTAAGCGTATTTTGTACTCTTGAACACAGACAGAGGTCTTTACGGTTGTATCCGGTGTAACGTCTGAAGTGATAAAATTTCTTTTCTCGATACATAATCATTAGTATGCAGAAAACGATCGAAGGATTTCATTGGCTTTTAAAAACGATAATGATAAAAGACATAATGCGCAAATGTAAAGTATATATTTAATGGGTCTAGCCAAATATAACATCATATGCAAAAAATGGCATTAATAAGTTAGACAGTTGGTTAATCAGATCATTACTTTTTTTCAGGATAGATTTATAAAGCTGGAGAAACGTACGAGAGCAAGTATTTAGGTTTGTTGAATATTTAATGGTGAGGTGTTTTTTTGTGTTGTTTACTTTCGGGGTTTGGATTATTATTATGCTACTAGATAAATAAGGGGATCGATGAGCGATAATCGTATGGGATGAAATCATGCTTTTCCGTCATTTCTTTGTTTGTCTCGTTTTCACATGTATTTGTGTGTATTTCTTGTGTAAAATGTTCTTTTTTTGTGTCACCTCTGACCTAGTTTCAATCCTTCCGATCATTTATACACTTTGCTAGCTATGCACTGTGAATTTCAGTTGTGTCGTTCTTGCTCGTCGTTTTTTTCATTTATACGTGTACGTAATTTTTTTATAAAGACCAATTGGTAAAAAACGTCGATTTGTGTGCAAGTGTGTTTTTGTGATTACATGTGTTACTAGTGATTAGGAAGAGTTCATTACCATGTTTTAAGTCTGACCTTTGGGTTAGGATTAGACTATATTAGTCGTATAATTAACTGTTGTTGTTAGGATCAGTGTTAAACTTATGTAGGTGACAAATATTGGGCAAAATCTTGAAGAATGATGTTGAAAAGGTCTGATTCTTGATTCTTAGTACATTATCGTCATATGTTCTGCCGTCTGGTCTATTATTTTGCCCAATTTCAACATCGTTCGATGGTTATTGTGTGTTTCCCTACAGAAGCTATACTCTTCTGAAAGAAAAGACAAGTCCTGGCGACAACTGTGACCTACATCTATAATGTTTTGTTGTTAGTGATAATATGATTAAATGGTTTTATTGAACACCGCTGAATAGTGTTCAAAATATCATGTTCGTTGAAGAAAACATATTGCATATTCCTTGTCACAGAACGGCGAATAAGCTGTTTAAAATTGGTTATAACAGACTCTTGTACATGTCGCTACGTCTGATGGCAAAGCGGCCCTTATTTCCACAGCCCATTGACAGCCTCTCTGTACTCCTTCACAGGAAAACATGAAGTAACGACATTTTTTTATGAGAAATTTTTTCACAATGACGTCCTCTTAAAAGCTCATAAATAGTGCGTCATATTGTTGACAGTGAAATACATGCACACACACACACGCACGCACGCACGCGCACACACAGACACACATACACACTCACACACGTATATATATACATATGTATAATGTGTGTACATGCTATAGTTAGAATGGATAAGATCTGCCGTCGTCAGGGCTAGTAATACCCATTTGCATTCTTTTTTCGTTGACCCATCCCAGCAAATGGAATGACACTCTCTTCTTATAACCCAAGTTAAAAACCGCTGATCTATGTCCTTGAATAGTTGACAAAAAGTCATTCTCCAACAAATAACCAACTCTAAATTCAACTATTGACATTTTATTTGAGAAAGATATTAACAGCAGTGATAAGATAATAAATAGTAAATGAGAACACAATAGGAGATAAGGAACAATTGATCGAACAAAAAACTGATGATAACAATTTGGGGCTGATTGTTTACTGAACCAGCGACGGGTGGGGCCATTCCCTTTGACCAAGATAAACATGCTAATGCCATCACTTACAATATAATGAAAGTTCTAGAAAACAATGTTTTACGAAGAAATAGAGATGGACTGAGAGAAACAAAGAAATAATGCTATAATATTAACTTCTCGGCCTGATACATCCGACATGATCATGCCTCCTGGGTCACTTTGAACACAATGGATTAGACAGCCAACCCTATTATCTAAACCTCATAAATCACCTTCTGCGACATATTGGCACGTAACAATGTCGGCCTTTGATGCTCTCCTATCTGACACGGCACCACAAGTACGTATCTTATAGCAATGACTGGAGCCAGTCTTATCGCAGAAAGGGACATTTATAGCAATGGCTGAAGCCAGTCTGATCGCAGAAAAGGACATTTATAGCAATGGCTGAAGCCAGTCTGATCGCAAAACAGGACATTTATAGCAATGACTGGACCCAATCTGATAGCAAAACAGGACATTTATAGCAATGACTGGACCCAAACTGATCGCAAAACAGGACATTTATAGCAATGACTGAAGCCAGTCTGATCGCAAAACAGGACATTTATAACAATGACTGACCCAATCTGATCGAAAATCAGGACATTTATAGCAATGTTTAGACCCAATTTGATATGCAGAGCACGACATTTATCGTGCTGAGAAACTATCACTTCATGAATTCATAACCGCCCTCCCCAAAATGTCATACTGTTTTTTCTCCAGTTACAGAGTTACAGGGAGTGTTCGAGTGGCTTGTGTGATAAAGTTACGGATTTACAGGGAGTATTCGAGTGGATTGTGTGATAGAGTTATGGATTTAGAGGGAGTATTTGAGTGGATTGTGTGATAAAGTTACGGATTTACAGTGAGTATTCGAGTGGATTGTGTGATAAAGTTACAGATTTACAGTGAGTATTCGAGTGGATTGTGATAAAGTTACGAATTTATAGGGAGTATTCGAGTGGATTGTGTGATAAAGACCGCATGCCCTTGCTGTCACCACGTCATATTCAGTTTGAGTTTGTTAATGTACACTCCGACAGAAAGTAAGACCTAGCCGTTACCGGGGGTCAACTCTAGACCACACGGGTGTGAGCCCGAATCTCTAACCTTTTGATATGAAGTTATAAACATTAAACATATTAGCAGACATTAAACAATAACACCAAATCCGGATTATTATTTCATCTGTTCATGAATGTCTTATAGTTTCCCTACTACAATATGGCACTGGTGTATCATATCATCTGTTCATGTCCGTAAAGGAGAGGGGAGAGGAGTGTGTATCGTTCAACTTCACTCATTCGGGAAATAACACATGCAATTTAGTACTAATTAACAAGAAAAACTTAGGACAAACACCCCTCCCCCCCCCCCCAAATTAGCACCCACCCTAAACAAAAAATAAATAAATAATAAAACCTCTACAAATATAAAGTGAGTAATCACTCTTTACAAAAAAGTATGTACATGTATTTAGATACCTCACTGGGACTAGACTTACCAAAACTTCTACGACCCTACATCTGTTTTATATTAAAATATAAAGGTTTTCTTTTAATTCCTCTAAGTTTCTTTATCTGTTAAAGCTTACTTGAATGATTGAGTTCAAGAACGTAATTCAGAACCTGTGCTGTCGTCAATGTTTCTCAATATAGATATGTAGGAATGGATCCTGCCTGGATAGGTTTGTTTTGAATCAATGCACTGGCGTCGTTTATAATGATTTTCTAGCTTCAACGACTGACACTTAGATCTCTAATGAAGGTCAATACCTTTTTAAAATGTAAATTCCAGTACTTGATAACTTGAGCCATAGTAGTAGTTATTGGAGTTTCGTTTAAATATTGTTTCATATTGTTCCATGTTAAGGTTTGATGTGTACGCGTTGTATGTGTATTTAAGATGGTATAGGTAGACCATATGCATATTGTAATGGGAGAATGCTTGAATGCATATTGTGTTTGGATATATGTAATTATAGTGAATAAGTAAATATGTATTACACATACCTATCACTACCAATAAAAAGATGATAAAAACAATTTTAAAAAATGAAAAAGGACGAAAACGGTTGACGTTTTGATAGACGGTCTTGTTCAGTACGAACATATAATTATAAGAAAACAATGGATAATACCAAATTATAATAATTTAAATACATTTTAAAAAAAATAAACAAATAAATATTCGTTGTAACTGCCTGGCGAAGGTCGTATTATTTTTGGGTCATTACGGCCATTTCTTGATTGTTGGATTTGTGTTACGACCGCCCATACCTGATTGTTGGATATTATCTGGCTTTTTCGTAATTATTTATATATGCGGATGCGTATTATATATACGAGCACGTACATGTAAGAAGTTATGACTGGTTACCAAAATATTGAACGTTGTTGTCAATTAAATACACATACGTAACTCTATGTAAGAGAATGAATGAGTGTGCCGATTTTGTGCTGTTACATAAAGTGTGTGTTTTTCATGTGCTGGCTTGTGAAATGAATGCGTGTTGAACGGCAATTTGGGATCTACACGTACACTATGGTATGTGCATGTGATTGTATCTATATAAATAAGTTCTCTCTATTATATATATATATATATATATATATATATATATATATATATATATATATATATATATATATATATATATATATATATATATATATATATATATATATATATATATATATATATATATATATATATATAAAAGATCATTCGCTTTCATGTGAAACTTTATGTATGTATGCGCAGATACACACGTACATATGTTAAAATAGTTTT